>LS494449.1:88842-109904 GCA_900490845.1 Pristionchus japonicus | reverse complement strand
CGTGGTGTAAGGGTGGTCCACAACTCTCTATTGCTACGATTGTTGCGCTAACGAGCAGAAAGCTCACGCAGTACACAGGCCTAGCAAACCCATGTGCACTGGCGGCCTTCCCGAACCCCTGGCTCGGACACGGAGGGTAATCAGAGCACCAACCTGGCTACGACAGTTCCTCATAAGAGCCCGAGTCCTCCGCGCCCCCCTCCCTGTCCAAGTACGATGTCGTTTGAGACAAAGGGGGCAGGGCCATCCAATCACGGAGAAACACTCAGGACATCTACAAGGCACCCCCGACCAACCAAGTACAACCCGACATGACCGCGATTTACGGATCTGTTCCCTCAACGCAAGGACTCTCGCATCGGAAGCCTCCGTTGCCACCCTCGAGCATGCACTTCAAGGAATACGATACGACATTGTATGTCTGCAGGAAGACCCACTCCCTCACAGAGTGTACCCTCTCGGACGGCTCCTTCCTAATCCGCGGCGCAAAGGTTGAAGGAAAGAACGTCGGAGGAGTTGGATTCCTCGTCCATCCCCGACTGACTTCCTCCATTCTCTCCTGCTCCATCCTCTCTCCTCGTCTCGCTGTACTTCGCATCCGACTCGGTCGATCCTCCCTCTCGCTCATCTCCGTCTACGCGCCAACCTCAGCTGAACTGTTAGAGGAGAGACAGAGCTTCTTCGAAGATCTCGCCTCCCTCTACGAGTCAGAGAAGAAGTCCTTCTATCGCATTGTTGCCGGAGACTTCAACCTCAGAGTGGGGAAGAGAAGAGACGGCGACTACCGGACTGGCCCCTTCCACTCGGACCCGCACGGTGATCCGGATGATCTACTAAGGGATTTCCTCTCTCTCACGCGCTCCTTCCATTGCAACTCCCTCTTTCAAAAGGGATTGAGTTCGCGATGGACTTGGGAGTCGCCAGGAGGAGGCACCCGCAACGAGATCGACCACTTCATTGTCAGCCGAAGATGGATGGTGCAAGATGTGAGTGTGGTCAAGGGCTTCCCCTTCCCCTCAGATCATCGCCTCCTTCGCGCACGGATCCGCATCGATTCGAAGATCGAGAAGAGTTGGAAGTACACCCGAAGACAGCAGCCCAGACCCGAGATCGATGAAGCCATCTACAGAGAAGCGATAGAGAAGTACCCCTGGAGCGCCGACCCCGACCCTACCAAGGACTTCGACTTCCTGTGCCTCGGCCTGAAGGCATGTGCAAGAGAAGCGGCCGTCCCTCCAATCCCTCCTCCACCACGCCTCTCGGAGAAATCGGTGTTCTGGATTCGAGAGAGGAAGAAGTGGATGCAAGACCCTCTCCGCAATCCCTTCGAGAAGAGAATGGCAAGCTGGACCTGCAGAGATTCGATCAAGAAGGACATCAAGGCACATCGTCTCCGAGTCCTACTCCAAGCAGCTGCAGCGAAGATCTCTCTGAAGACTGCGAAGGCTACACTCTCGAAGGGTAGAAGTCCGATGGATGCGGTATTCGACCACAGAGGAACGCCCATCACGAGCCGCGCAGGAATCGAAGGCAGAGTCAGGGAGTTCTACTCCGATCTCTTTCGTTCAACCACTCCCGTGCCTCGAAGCCCTTCCCCTCCTCCCGACACACCACTGCCCATTCTTCCATCGGAGGTTCGTTCTGCGATCATGAAGACGAGAAGGGATGGAGCAGCCGGCCCGGACAAGATATCGGGAGCAATGCTTCGACTCGGCGGACCACCTCTCCACTCCATCCTCTCTTCTCGTTTCTCCAAGTACCTTTATGCTCAAGACTACCCTCAGCAATGGAAGATCTCCCGCTCCATTCTCGTTCACAAGAAAAGCGATCGATGCGACCTCAACAATTACCGACCGATCTCTCTTCTATCCATCCCGTACAAGATCTAGACGAAGATACTCGTGACGAGAATGGAACGAATACTGGATGAGACGCAACCAGTTGAGCAGGCGGGATTCAGACGAGGATATGGATGCATGGATCATATCCATACGCTCTCATCCGTGATCGAGCACCACAACGAGTACAGCCTCCCTCTCTGCCTCGTCTTCGTCGACTACTGCAAAGCCTTCGATTCAGTCGAGATCGAAGCCGTCCTCAACTCCCTCACTCATTCTGGAATCGACTCGTCGTACGTGGAATGCCTCCGATCGCTCAACACCGGCTGTCACACAGAGATGCGCCCCTTCGAGAGACCCGTTCGGATCCCCATCGGAAAGGGAGTGCGCCAAGGTGACACGATATCGCCGAAGCTGTTCACCGCGGCGCTTCAAGATTTCATGAAGGAGTTGGATTGGAATGAAGAAGGAATCCTCGTCAATGGGAAGATGCTCTCACATCTACGCTTCGCTGATGACATCGTGCTGTTAGGATCAACCACCACTTCCTTGGAAAGGATGCTGGATGAATTGGATCAGCGAGGATCGAGGATCGGACTGGCGATCAATCGGAAGAAGACTCAGTTGATGAGGAACAGATGGTGCGACGGACCCGCCATCTCTCTACGTGGAACCGTCCTGGAAGAGACGGACGCGTACGTCTACCTCGGCCGCGAGCTTCGATTCGATGGTTCGATAAGGACCGAATTGCTGCGACGGAAGAGAGCTGCGTGGGCTGCATATGGGAGCATCCGAGAAGTGACGACCCATCTACGAGACGCGAAGCTTCGTGCATCTCTCTTCGACGCACACGTCCTCCCCGCTCTCTGCTACGCAGCCGAGACATGGCCACTCACGAAGACTACGATCGACTTCGTGCAGACGACGCATCGCGCCCTCGAGAGGTCACTCATCGGGACGAGTCTCTACACGATGAGGGAGATGAGGAGAAGACACGCGGATATCCGCCGAGTCTCCCTGCTCGACGACCCCATCGACTACATCAGACGGGCGAAACACAGATGGGCTGGCCACGTCCTACGACGGGAAGATGGAAGATGGTCGACAACAGTCTCTCAGTGGTTCCCATGCTCCAAGCGTCCATCGGGAAGACCACCAGCCAGATGGAGAGATTCGATAGAAGCGTATGCGAAGATGAAGTACACGGTTGTCGGAAGAACGACGAGGTCATTCTCGAAGCAAGTGCCTTGGCGCCATTGGACGACACGCGCTCGCGATAGAGAAGACTGGAGGAACTGTGATCCGCGCGGCACCTGCCGCTGAAGCCGGATCTACTAAGTAACTAAGTAAGTAAGTATATTTATAGACACAGTAGCGACCGAAAGTATTCGGGCACTTTTTCAATCGTCTGTAACTTCTTGACCAGAACTGATCTTGACCTAATTGTTGTCCTATTGCGCAGATAATCCATAGAAGACTACGACGCACATATAACGGTAGCGGCGAATGCATTCCGTAATTGCATAGTGATGACGCAACCGGGACATACTTTTTCGAAAATTCATTATTCTTTGGTGGATTTTTTCCGATACACTAAACTTTTTGTGCATAGAGGCTAGCCCGAGGGCTATCCAGAAAAAAAGTTTCAAGTTGCTGCGACCACTCTCCGTGGCAGCAGAAATTTAGCAGAATTGATGTCGAAAAATTCATAACTCTGTTGCTAGTGGTGCTAGAATCTCATTCTTAGGCTTAAAATGATTCTAATGATGAGTGCTGGTGATTCTCACAGTATGGCAGCATTGGCCCTCCATTTGACTTTCGGAACCATATAAGTCACTTTTTCACATGACCCAACTTTGAGCGTTCACCATTCCAAGGGTGATTTTTGAAAATTCATGGTTCCGGCGCAGGAGTGTTCCAGTACCACTAGACTATAGCTGCTCAAATTTTTAGGGCAATCAGGTAACTTTCCGACCTGTGGCGAATTGTTTACGGAAGCATACTCCCTTTTTTTCAAAGACATCTGGTCGGCCTGAAACTTCGTCAACTGTACGCCCACACTATCTACATGAAGTAGTAGAAGTTTCAGAGCCTCAACTCTACTACAAAGATAAGTATGAATATTGACATCAGCGCTAAAGTGGGACGAGCGATCATTTTGGGAGTGAGTATGCTTCCGTAAACAAATCGCCACAGGTCGGACAGTTAACCAAAAGCCCTAAAAATTTAAGCATTGACAGTATAGGGTTGGCTAAACCTACTAGGGTTGGCTAAACGGAATCGGCATTACGGCGCCGAAATGGAGAGGCGATTTCATTTCGGCGCCGATCGGCATTTCGGCGCTTCGGAGGTTTCGGCGCCGAACCGAGATTTCGGCGCCGAAATGAAAGAGAAGGGGGAGGAGGTGGGTTTCGGCCTCGAGATGCTCATTTCGGCGCCGAAACCTCCGATCGGCGCCGAAATGCCGATCGGCGCCGAAACTCTCCCCTCTCTCATTTCGGCGCCGAAATGACAGAGGGAGGGGAGGGGGGGGAGGGTTTCGGCGCCGAAACGGCCGAAATGCCAACCCTACTAGCTACTGTATCACAATTTTTGAACGAAGAGAAGAACGAGCATGGCTAAGATGGCTTTTTTTCTTATTTCAAACTTACACCTTAAAATGGCCGAGTTCGACAACGGAAAGCAAGATGGTCCGTAGTGTATCACCACTCTGATTCCAAATCTATCATCAGTATTCTTCATCAGATTAAAAATATATGCAGGGCTGGAAGCATTGTCCATTTTTACGTCGAAAAAAATACAAAAATGCCTCTTATTTTTGGGTCTGAGTCTCGTCGGAAGCTCCCCAATCTTGCGGCCTTTCGAGTGATCGACGGGATATTTTTGAGTGTATATTGATGGTTGCGGCGCCGCGGCGCTTTTTGGGGAAATCATCATTAATATTTTGCTCAAATTTCGTCGCAAGCTGACCAATCTCGCCACTTTTGCCAATCCAATTCGTACATTTTTCCGAGGTAAATATGGCCGATTTGAAACTAAGCTTCCAGCCCTGCATATATGTTTGCTTTGCTGCTCTTTCGACTCACATGTTAAATAAATCAATTTATTTTTCCAAAGTCAAAGATTTTCAAAGATCAAAGTTCGGTTTTCAGAGACCAATATGAACTCTGGGCAATGTTCCACGCTTTTGTTAATTAGAGAATACATTTTTTTTTCGAATTAGGTTTTAATCGGTACCTAAATCTGAAATAGTTCTGTAATGTTGAATTTCTATTTTGGTTGCAAAGTAAATATATCTATTACCTGCGGGGGGGGGATTACCTCGAAGCTTGAGAATTAGCTTTTCGACCGAAACTCTGGAGGCTATTCACAGAGTTTGATGGAACAGTCGGAGATAAGCACGGTATTTCAATTCCAATCAAATCAACTGGTCCGTATTGAACCGAATTGGCGGCGCCGTAGCCGCGGCTACTTAGCAGTCCATCGACCAATACCTATCCATTCCATAATTATAAGGAGGGCTGAAAGGTCGGTTTGGTAACCCTAAAGTACTTTAGGGCCGTAAACGGTTTACGGTGAACCGTAAACAACTTTTGCAAAACCACTCGATTTCACACACTCTCTCGACTTTTTTGCAATAGTTGAAGCCGCGTGTCCGATAGAATACTTGAGGGATCACGCATTTCAGCCTTCCTTATATCAATTCGCGAATTCGCCATCGATCGATGGATCGAACTTTTTCAGCCGGGACCGGTTTATTCATATCCGGAACCGGTTATTCCGAAATACACAGAAAGAGTGTGCACTCGAGTGCGAAATGTGACGTGCCACACAACTCACTTCGATTTTTCTCTCTCCTCGACTCATTTTCGCGTTATTGTTCTGGGGATAGCGGTCTTCTTGCGCGCCTCGCCACGCGTCATCACTCGGTTAGTAGTTTGGGGTAATTCAACTCGCTATTTGATTTTTCTTGGGAGATCGAATCCGTGCATGCAATAGATACCACATGACTCATGCAGTTGCACTTTTCTTAGACCCTCTGCTTGTGTTCCCTTGATCATTTTTTTAAAATTTTTTATCATAGCTTTATTTTTGTTCTATTTAATCAGTAGGCTGATGCTAGTTTACGCTTGGCCTTACCTCCCCCCTCATCCTTCCCTCGCTTTTCTTCTCTCTCAAATCGATATCTCGACGGGCCTTCTCTCCCCCTTTGCCTGAATGAGAGGCCTCCAGTTGGTTTTCGGTCTTGGCTATTTGCCAACATATTTATATATCATTGTTCTACGTAAAACGCTGCATTTCGCACTTTTTCACTTCTTCTTGTTCAGGGGCTATGTCGTCTCCAGACGGGACACCATCGGACTCAACACCAGGCATATTCCGGAGGTTAGTTTATCTGCTGTTTTCGAAGGATTATGGGAAATGAATTGTGGAATTGCGTAACGAACTATTTAGACTGGTTCAAAACGTATACTGTGTTTATGGTGTTGTGTAGTATATGTCGTAGATGATATGTTTGATTGATTATATTTTAATTATTTATATTCTTACAGTGAGGAGGTGTGCCTCGCACAGCTCTTCCTTCAGTCAGAGGCCGCGTACACGTGTGTTGCAGAGCTTGGAGAGCTGGGACTCGTTCAATTTCGAGATGTAAATGCTTTATTTTTTTTACTCGATCTCCTATCGGAGGAGAGGGAGGGGAGCATTTGCCCCGGCGGACTTGGTCTCCTCTTGTTCATGAGACCGCTCTCTCCTCTGTAGAGGAGAGGAAAATGAGGGGGAGGGGGAGAGGAATACAACGGGCCGGGGATCTATAGAAGTGCTCCAACTAGCAACGGAGCAAAAGGTAGTTGAATATTAGTAACGGATAGTATACTACTGGAAACCATACGACCCTGTGGTGTTACTGGATCCGCAAACAGATTTTTGTTTCTTTGCAGCTGAATCCAGACACCTCCAGCTTCCAGCGCAAGTTCGTGTCGGAAGTACGAAGATGTGACGAGATGGAACGCAAACTTCGTACGTTTCAATTTTCCTTTTTTAACCAGAATTAATAATGTAGTTTTGGCATAATATTTAAACTGATTTATTAAGAGAGAGAGAGAGAACATTTTGCAGGTTTCCTCGAGCGCGAGATAAAGAAAGATCAGATTCCGATGCTTGATACGGGAGAAAACCCGGATGCACCACAACCAAGAGAGATGATCGATCTCGAGGTACTGGAATTAAAAATTTTTTATCACTGCTAGAGTTAATGAACATGATTCTAAAGTGAAGTGATCGAAACTAGTACTTCGCGTAAAGAAGTTTCAAAGTTTGCAACTAGATAATGTTGTTTAATGAATGGTAGGAAATATTTCGAGGAAGTGCCGTTGGGCCTCTCCCTCCTCCACTATTGCATTTTCCCTACTTTGCTTCCTATAAAATGAAGAGTAGATCTGCTTGATTTTTAGTAATGATATATGCGGGCTGAATGCTCGTTCTAGAAATCATAGTACTTGAACAGTTTAAGCAGGTTCGACTTTTGAGCGTGTGAAATCGAAAGGCACATCTCAACTATTTCAATCATATATCTTAGGGTTTCTAGAACAGGTATTCAACCCGCCTTACATCTTTCCTTGCTCTTTTTTTTAATTTCCTGCATTATTTAACTAGTATATGTGTATTTAAGTCACTCGTGTAACCATGGGTGACGAATCACTGAAATGATTCATAGATTGCTCAGAGAGAATGTGTTGCATACGTAGGTTCGCCGAAAACATTGAAATGGTTTGCTTGAAGTCATGCTTGAAGTTAAGACTAATCGTGAAGTGTCACTGAAAAAAAAATCAACTACAATTCAATTAGGGGCCACCATCCTTCTCCGATCGGTTAGGGCGCACGCAAAGTCAACTAGCTCAAAAGGTTTTGATAGGCCGCGTGTTCTGACTTCACAGGGCTTTACAACCATGTCGTTACATTAGTACACCATGTCAGATTTCACTTGAATAATCAATTTTTGAAGCGCTATTGGTAGAGATCAAGATAGAGGCCGCGATTTTTGAAAGTTTCCAGTGTTAGACTAAGGTACCGTGCATAACATATCCGAAAATCAGCCAAATCTGCGTTCGTCCAAGAAAGTTATTTGAACTCTAAGATTGACTTCGGAAATGATCTTTGATCTCTTAAAAAATCGTGGACGGCCGTGGAATCCGTTGATTTTCGGATATGTTTTGCCCAGCATACCAGGCTATCACTCTAAACTTTCAGGAGTCGCGAGAACAGATTTTATAGCGCTTTTGTAGTTTGCAGTATCTCGTTATCGATAACATTTGCATATCGCATGGTGGTCCCTACAATTCAATGCATATTTTTGCAAAATTTAGATTATTGATTGAGAGATCTTTCTCTGAAAAAAAAGATTCACTCCATGGTTGGAAACTAGATTAGAATTTGAACATTTCTAGGCGACATTCGAGAAGTTGGAGAACGAACTGCGCGAGGTGAACCAAAACGAAGAGACGCTCAAGAAGAACTTTTCTGAGCTCACTGAGCTGAAGCACATTCTGCGCAAGACGCAGACTTTCTTTGAGGAGGTACGGTAGTGCAATGTTGCAGTCGAGAAACCAAACCAATTGAGTCAAGGGATAACTTTTTGTTTTGTTTTTGTTAACATCCTCGCTCCAATGGGTTCACGGCTATTTCTAACTCATATCTAAAGATTGAACTGCTTTGCTTTGCAGAGCTGTTCTCAATTGTTAGAGTAGATTCAATCATTCTATTAGATTCAATCATTCTTTTTGTTCCTCTTCTCCCCTATTTCTTGCAAGTTCCCACAACACCAACACAGCTAGCAAGCTGCTAACGCTCGGGCTGGAAGCATGGCTTATAGATCTTCTGCTTTATTAGATACTAACCAGACAGCATGCAAGTTAACACTGTACATGAGATTCGTGATTTAGTTGCTGGTGTGGCGTTGATATTTCTGTAGCATTAGTAGGCGTGTCGTAGTATGCTGTCATTGATTTGACGTGTCGTGGTGGAGAACTATAGTAGGTGATAGTGGAACTCGTGCAGTGGTATATTTGTGAGATGCTATATCAAGGCTGGGTGAGTTTGATCATGTCATCTGGCACCACGCTACCGCGATATCAACCACCTACCTACACCATCACCAGATCCACAGACGAGACGTGCCGGGTAGCGCACGAGCCTCAGCTTCCACATCTGCGACGGACCGTGAGCCGTTGATACACGTCGACGACGAGGCGCACGCTCCAGGCGAGCTGTTCCGTCAGATCTTCGGGTACGGTTCGACGATAGGTGGATCGTGAAGCGTATTGTTTATACGGGGACGAAATGAGCGTAGTAACGCTATTGTTGATATTGTGAGAGCGCTGCGAGAAATCCACCACGACACTTCTGCGAATAAAATGCACAGCACCATTATTCATCCGTCTGTGCTTGCTCTCATAACCAAACTATGTCATATGTGTTTCGCTTCATTAACAACTGTAAATATATCTTTCCAATTTCAGCACAGCTATTTTTTTCTATTAACAACCATTTCCTCTACTTTCTCCCCCTCACTCTCTTTTCGAGCGTCACTGATTCACGTAGCCCTTTTTAACCATAATGATCTGTCATCCTTCTCGTCCCATTCAGTCGGGCGGCGGGGACAGCATGCAGGGTGGCGGAGGACCCGACGATGTTATCGTCGCTGATCCAACGGCGGAGTCTGAAACAATGGAGTTGACGGGCGTCAGTGGCGCCGCCCACCATGGCGCGTCCATGTTCGCTAATTTCGGGTGAGGACGCTCATTATGGATGTCATCATCGTCGTGCTGTGGCAGAAGCAAGCCGCTAAATATGCATGTGTGTGTAATATTGTTGTTGTGAACGCTGCCCCTGATTCAATAGCTTTCGCACTCGCCCCATATTTTTCTTTCTTTTAGAGTTAAAACCCGTGCTGGTGGACCCTATGTGGGGTGCTGTTTTCTGACACTTCTCTGTGCAAACGAGTAAATTGTGTATAACTTGGTAAACACCGCCATCATATTGTGTGTCTGTGCAGCACGAGGAGCTGCATGCAGAGGCGGCGATCCAGCACGGTCCAGATGCCGATGACGATGATGTCGGCATGCTGCATCGAGGCAATCCACGTTTCGCAGATCACGCACCACTCCAGCTGCAACTACGGTAGGCGAGGCTAGGCCCCGCCCTCTTATATTTTGGTCCATGTGAACCTCTTGAAGCTTCTCACCAATCCACTGTGGTTGATGTAGTTGAAGTGTCGTGGTGCATAGTGTAAGAGAAGGTGGTAGTGAGAGATTTGTAGAGGCGATTGTATGGTTGATAGTGACGAGAAAGGGATACTGCATCCAACCAATTTATCAAAATCTATGATTGGTGGCTCCAGTATTCCTGTCTCGCCTATTGTAATTGTCTGCCACGCTCGCTAAATTCTATTGATTCCAGATTCGTTGCTGGTGTGATTCAGCGCGAGCGTATCCCGGCTTTTGAGCGACTGCTGTGGCGCGCTTGTCGCGGTAACGTATTTCTGCGACACTCGGAGATTGATGACGTACTCAACGACACTGCTACGGTGTGTGCACGAAGCGAGTCAATGAATAATTGAGAGAACCCTATTCAAAATGTTGCTTCTCTCTTGTAACATGATGAATCTATCTTGTATAAACATATTAATCATCTGTTTACTACAGGGTGAACCAATCAACAAATCGGTATTCATCATCTTCTTCCAAGGTGATCAGCTCAAGACGAAGGTCAAGAAAATATGCGAGGGGTTAGTTCTTTTTTCCTAATTAATTTTTAATAATGAAAAGCCAACTTGTCAGTTTCCGTGCAACGCTCTATCCCTGTCCTGACACGCCATCTGAGCGGCGGGAAATGTCGATCGGAGTGATGACAAGGATCGAGGACCTCAAGACCGTACTTGGCCAGACGCAGGATCATCGTCATCGTGTGCTGGTGAATTATAACTGATTCGCTCCATCAATAGCATTATTGTTCTGCTTTTTTCGAAATATGGTTCCAATTGCCAAAGAGTGTCATAGAGCCAGATCACTGAATGAGTTAGCACTGATATTTTATTTTAATTGCAGGTAGCCGCTGCGAAGAACGTGCGCATGTGGCTGACCAAGGTGCGCAAGATCAAGTCAATCTATCACACGCTCAATCTTTTCAACATTGATGTCACCCAGAAAGTGAGTTCAGACCCTTAATTTTAAAGTCACATTTTTTATTGTTAATTATTGCAGTGTCTGATCGCGGAATGTTGGTGTCCCGTGGATGCACTCGATCGCATTCGCATGGCGCTTAAACGAGGAACAGTGAGTTGAAACCTCTTTCCTATTATCTTGTTTTATGTGCAATTGTTATGGCCTTAGCAACTCCGATGGTCTAAATTCAAAGAAAGAATGGTATGAGTATAATAAATTTAGAATGGTGGAAATTATTTCAAAAATTTGCAGGAAGAGAGCGGCAGCACTGTGCCATCCATCCTTAACCGAATGGAGACAAGCGAGGCCCCACCCACCTATAATAAGTCGAACAAGTACACTGTCGGATTCCAGGTATTATACCAATTACGTCTACGCATGTTACTTTCGAAGAGAATGTAATTTTTACTCCATGGATTTCTCGACGTGCAATATGGTTACAAAATGCTGGTCTTCTAGGATCTTTTATAAAATAGTTAACACGTGTTACTATGAAATTTCACAAATGAAACTCTAATAGTCGAGTGTTACAGAACATTGTGGATGCGTACGGGATAGCGACATATAGGGAGATCAATCCTGGTGAGTTACCAATTAAAAAATAAACTTTCACAGTCTGAACGTGATAGTCGGATCGTAACGACCTCCTGAAATTTTTTATTTACTAATTTCAGCCATATACACGATGATCTCCTTCCCTTTTCTCTTCGCTGTCATGTTTGGCGACATGGGTTCGATTTGAATATTTATTTAATTTATAACTTAACATCTTTTGAATTTATATTTTCCGCTGACAATGAGTGTGCATTTTCTTGCTCCTTGATTTAGTTGTAGTTCCTTGGTTAGTGAACCGATCTTCAATTTATGTTAAGTTTGATATGTATTTATTTATAACTAAAGTTTTTAATGCAATGTATAGGTCACGGCACGATCATGCTGCTCGCTGCGCTCTTCCTTATTCTGCGTGAGAAGCAACTAGAGGCTGCGAGGATCAGGGACGAGGTGAGCATATGAAGTGTCAGAGAGGAAAGACTTGCAAAGATTACTTTGGTATTTTCAAGTTAGGGTGGTTGGTGAGCGATCGGTAATTTGGTCTGAATGGTGAGTAATCGTTGGTTCGGTCTCTTATGTTCAAATATGTTTAAATTTTTCGCATGTTTGGCATTGGCACGAAGCGCAGACCTGGGTAACCTTACAATAAGCTCTCTGTCGCAGATCTTCCAAATGTTCTTTGGCGGCCGATACGTCATCTTCTTGATGGGCGCCTTTTCGATCTATACCGGATTCCTTTACAATGACATATTCAGGTGAACAATATTCTAGCCAGAGTAAAAATAGGAGAAGCTAATTTGACACACACTCACACTCACATTCAGATATATTTCCAATTATTACTGATTCTATTCATAAATATTGATTTCTAAACGTAATCCTTGAAGTAAGTCGCTGAACCTCTTTGGCTCGGCATGGGCGAATTCTCTTGCGGAGAAGGACCTGAAACCGATCTACGACTCTGGCTTCCTCGAGACGCCTCTGATGCTGATTCCCGAGAAGGCTTACGTGGTGAGGATAACAGAAAAACAAACAAAAAAAAGACATTACTCTGTATGGTAATAAGACATTTCGACAAAGTAAAATAAGAATATGCCGGTTGGGATAAACATTTTCGGAAAAGGACATTTCGACAAAGACGCTTGGTACGAACGCTCAAACAATGTTTCTAATGGTTTCTGACGATAATTTTCAACAATTTTTTGGTAGAAATTATTTTTTTCCAATTTGATTTTCTCAAGTATTTTTGTCGAACTGTCTTATCACCCTCTGTATATTTTCTAGATGCTGCGCTTATAGTTGCTGAAAATTTGATAGTTATATAGCCACTAAACATACATATTAGGGTGTCCAGAAAGTTTTTAGAATATTTTTCTCTAATTTTTTTCTCAGGCACTACGAGTCATGTCGTTTATATCTCCATTGCTTGTAGTGAGGGTGCATCTGTAGTATTTTATCCAATAGTTAATTTATGGTCATATTGCTTATTGATGACGCAATCACCGAAAAAGCTCATTTTACGACTCAACTTTCTGAATTTTTTAAAGCGATGGAAGAAGGAGATCAGAACTCATACTCGTAGTTGTGAGTAGAGCATGCAGGGATACAACTATGAGATATTCAAATGTGGGTGTATCTCGAGCGGCGAGGGTACTGGATCAAAACTCCGATGAAAATGCTTTTTTTTGAGAATTATTTTTCAGACTTTTCTAATTTTCTAGCTTTCTTGCTAAGCACTTCCGACCAAATAGGGATTATTTTTTAGTTGTATTTTACTTAGGCATGCATGGGACTGAAATGAGCACGAAATTCCATGAAAATTCTACAACAACGTGGGATTTCGAAACTTTCGTATTTCTCGCGCTAAGCGAATTGGGGGGTCGGGATAAGTGATATCAGCATGATATCAGTTCTAGAGTTTTTTGACATGGTTTTCGGAATTTTTACTTCAATAAGCGAAAAACTAGAAATGGTAAATTTTACAAAAATTTGTTCAAATTGCCACAAATTTCTCCTTCTGCGAGCTTTTCGTGCTCTGATGAGCGGGATATAGAGAACTGAGTACATGCTCTTCAGTGATGCTAAGCACAACCTTATCCCGTCCCGGGCGTATGAGAGACAGATTTTTGAAAAACAGTCTAAAAACTTTCTGGACACCCCATTAGAAGCTACCCATCATGCACATATTCGATTTACGTGATTCATTCTCTTCACAGTCTTCTCCATATCCGATCGGCGTGGATCCTGTTTGGAATTTGGCGGAGGCAAACAAGCTATCCTTCCTCAATTCAATGAAGATGAAATCGTCTGTAATCCTTGGCATCGGGCAAATGACTTTCGGCCTAATTCTATCCTACCATAATTACAAGTGAGTGTTAGGGAGGATTGTGCGAAAGCGATCCGGCTTGAATCGCTTTCGCAGATCATCTGTAAACAGTCCCGCTTGCAATCTGCTATAAAACTATTACGAATCGTTAGCAAGTTTTCTTATTTATACGCAAACGTGCGGTATCATTCATTTTTAAAGTTTCTAATCCTTAGCTCCTTCGTGCAGGTACTTCCACTCGGATCTCGATGTGAAGTTCATGTTCATCCCACAGATGCTGTTCATGGCATGCATCTTCATCTACCTTTGTCTTCAGATAATTGTCAAGTGGCTTGCCTACTCTGCTGTCGTGAGTGAAACATACTTCGTCGTGATTCTATAGGAGAAATTGCAAATTAAAGTTGTTCTTGTAGGCGGGAACTGTATTCGGCTACGAGTATCCCGGATCGAACTGTGCTCCCTCTTTATTGATTGGACTTATTAACATGTTCATGATGAAGGTGGTCTTTATTTTCAGTTAATATTAATGTAATATGCTACTGCTTCGCAATTCGCGTTTACTTTTTTTTGGAATTTTTCAATTCAATGTAAGACATAATTTTGAAAAGAATCAAACATCAATGCGTAAAATCAAGTAAATTCATTATTACAGTCTCGCGACGCTGGTTTTGTGGGCGCCGACGGGAAGGTGGCATGGGGCTGCTCCAACAATCTCTGGTACCCCGGGCAGGTATGTTTGTGATTATGCCTCCCCCATATGTTTAGTGACATCATAATTTCCAAAGCTGTTTGTTTGTTTTTTCATCCCAGAAAAAGATTGTTTCCATTTTTCAAGGACAACTGTATCTTTGAATATACTTGGTCGACATCTATCCCATCATAGTATTTTCTGTTTTTGGATTTCGGTCAATTGCCAAAACAATATGAGCTATCTTTTCCTTGGATTTCGACGGTGTTCAATATTTTCACATGTTAACTCTAAATAGTGTGTTAGGTCCTTACTGTCTCAGAATCATTTCTGGAGCACTGGATTCGATTTTGATTCTTTCTTTGCAATTTTGTTTTACAATATTTTACGCCACTTCTATCAACTGCTCTATGCTCATCACTGTGCTGGAGCTCCCCGATACCTCTTCTCAGACAATTTCCGAATTATCTTCTTTTTACCTTCCTTCTTCCAATAGCCCTTTACAGTCGTTCTTCGAAACAGTCTTCGTGCTTATTGCACTTGCCTGCATTCCTGTGATGCTCTTCGCCAAGCCCTACTTTATGTGGAAGGAGGAGAAGGAGCGACAAGCGGGCTCCGGTCATCAGCAGCTGGTGCGATCCCCTAGCGGTCATCGACTTGCGATTAAAGCTGCGAAATTTGTGCTCCTGAAAAAAGAAACTGGGTGTCGCCGCCGTATTCGCCTTCCACCGTTTTCTCGTTATCCTCCCCTTGCACGACAATTTCTCTCGGTTATACCCCTCCCATGCTGATTGTACCGCCTCCTCTCCTAATTGCTCAGCTCAACCATGCATAACCGCCGTCGACTACTGTACTACTGCACCGTCAAGGATCACGCCTCACAAAGCACGACCTTTTTAGATAATGGACTTATGCGGTATATATCGCCACCATATGTGATGGTTGGTATACTCGCGTTCTAAATCTGTGTAGTGATTGATTGGTAGACGATGGTGATGTTGATTGTGACCCCGATAAGCCACGCTTACCGTACTACTACTAATTTCGACAATTCTATTTTCCGATCGGAATCCACCGTACTCTTATGTCAGTTCCATTCAGGCAACTGCGGAACTCGTTCTGGTCATCGTCGCCCTCGTCCAAATCCCAATCATGCTCTTCGTCAAGCCCTTCTTCGTATGGAAACGAGATAAGGCGGAAGCGGCTACGCGTGAGGTGCGCGACTGCTGCGCGAGATATTTTTTTTGTAATAGCTGCTTCCGCTCACTAAACATGCATGGATTTTGTTGTGTCGTGTGTGCACGTTTGGGATGGTGTGGTTCGAGAAACGTCGTCGGTAGTGTGCACACATGCGAAATATGGCGGCGACATCTCTATTTTCGTGTCCAGCAGGATTAGCAATTGGGCTATTGCATGGAGAGATTTATTCATCTCTTCCTTTCACTTCGGGCTCCGCGCACTCATTAGCTCTGTATCACTTGCTGATGGTAGTAGATAGATATCTGACGACAGGTTTCTAAACAATGTGATTAACGTTAAGTTACAGTCGGTTCGGGCGGGCATGAACGGCGGTGATTCGGAAGCAGAAGTGGTACACCACGAGCCAAAGAACAACGGAGGAGGACATGGACACGGAGATGGACCGGTATTATTTTCTAAATTGTTTACTGTATTAGTGCAACGATAAAACTCTTCCACGGTATTCGATTATTGCCTGCCGTACCATCTGATGAATTATATTACTAGTGATATATTTCTATAGACTGTGTTTCATTAGGTGAGGATGTCAAACTTGATAAATTACAGTTACCCAATGACGCGGACGAGCCAAACAGTTGTGGTGTGGCTACGGTAGATTATCTAAACTCACTCATACAACTATTTCCTAATTCCAGCTCGACATGGCTGACGTGATGGTGTACCAGGCGATCCACACAATCGAATTCGCGCTCGGCTGCATCTCGCACACTGCTTCATATCTGCGATTGTGGGCGCTGTCGTTGGCACATGCTCGTGAGTTTAGCGAATGGTTGTAACCAGGGATAGTGACTGTGTAAAAAATGATTGATGAAGGCTGAATTTGTGATTTCATTGTGAAACGCCTTTACATAGAGAGGATATACGAATGTATATTCTATTTGAAATACAGACCGTTCTATTGAATCCGTTGAACACATTAGCTTACTACTGACGGTAAGTGATTTTCGATTTTGACAACCAACCGATTTTTTTCGAATTTATTTGTAATCGAATTTTTAAGAACTCTCGGATGTGCTCTGGACAATGGTGTTTCGCAACGCATTTGCTTCGGATGGCTACATTGGCGCCATCGCGACGTGTGTTTTTATAATATTTTCTTTGTTTTTATAGCTCGTTTATAATGTCTTACAATTAGTGAACATCGTGTTCTCTTTCGTCTACATTCAATTCATTGATTGCAGCTACCTGCTGTTCTTTGTCTTCTTCTTCCTCTCCATCTTCATCCTCGTGCTCATGGAGGGCCTGTCCGCATTCTTGCACGCTCTCCGTCTACACTGGTAAGGCCCCTATCCTTTACCAATTGCACAGTCTCTTGGTTAAGTTTTCCCTCTAAATACCACATCTCGTTTCAGGGTCGAATTCCAATCCAAGTTCTATGGCGGTCATGGCTACGCTTTTGCTCCTTTCTCATTCGAGAAGATTCTCGAGGCAGAGAGGGAAGCCGAAGAGGCCTAATCAGTTGATTAAATGATCGATGAAGTACTCCCTTAGAGTCCACTCTTCTAAGCATCCATTTGCAATGTCTGTCCACCGTCAGTAGCGCATCCCCCGATTTTGCTTTTTAAAAGATATAAGCCAATAAATTTTAGTCAGCATGTTTTATACTTCCCTGTTTCACTGTTCATGGAGAACTACAAGGTAGAGTTGTGTATAATTCATGTGCTAATTTCAATCTCTCCTCGACCCTGACAAGAATGCATAGTATTAATATGAAAATATGAGCCAAGCCCTTGTTCTCAACTATTTACTCTGTGCACTTTTAAACCGAATATTTATTTATTTTCATCGCCACTTCCTTTGATGCAATGTAGATCAGCGTAAGGTTCATATGTAATAGGTTGACTGTTCATTGTATCCGAAACAGTTCTTCTTTGTATGATCTGAAGTCACGAATTGAATAAAAATATGTTAAGTAAGATCAAGGCCGACATCACGTGTCTAGAATATCATAGATACAACAGGATAGAATGTCACTTTTTTTGTAGTTCTTCATATCATTAGTACCATGTAGAGCAGAGCTGCTTCCTCACAACATGTATTCTTATCTGACATTAGTGTGCGTAAACATGTGTGAACCGTTCGGACGAGTCACAATCTTCGCTTTCGTTGCCGCGCCGGGTAATCTCCGCTTCATACTCTGGAGTTCTGAATGATAGTTATTGTTTTAAAGTTACTGTTGCGTCCCTGCTTTGTGCCCGAACACGGAGTGGACGTGGTATCGTTTTATCCACGACGGGGGAGGGCGAAACTCCTACTTACTAGGGGAAACTAACGAGCCACAACTCGCGGTGCTCGGCGCGAGCTAGACTGACGCAATCCGAGGGGGAGAGGCGAGGGAAAAGGGAGAGCGCAGAGAAGCGAGAGACAAACAACTCTCGGCCCTTGATCTACCTAGAGGGAGAGAGACGGGCGCGGAGAGGAATAAACAACCGAGTGATCAGACTAGAGACTTGATCACTGGGGCGACCACATAGGTCTTGTGAGTAGGTAACCCTACGATACAACACCTCCCCTCCAAGACTCGAGCTTGGGGAGAGTCTGAACAAATATAAATACAATAATGGTGATTAGTCCTTTCGCCAGGACATCTTCGACAGATGGTTGTTGAGTCGCCACGGTTGAGTGTGATTGTGCGTTGATCTTCCATTCGCGTCTCTCTGGTCACTCCTCCCGTAGGCCGACACTGGGACCTCGCCCACAATCTTTTTGTTCATCACCAAGTCACTTCTCATTCCGAAATTCGTATGCCGATTGATCCTTGATCGATCTTCCTTGGCGATCTCGTTCCTTCCATATTCATCGGGGTTCGTCTTCTCATTTATCACAGTCGGTGATCTTCTTATCCCTGTTTCGGGATATCTTTCCTGCACGTTTCTAGTGCTCTCACGTGGGATCAGACGGAAGAATCTGCCTACGAAATTTCTTCCCAGAATGTTGAGATTCTCTCTTGTAATGTACACCTCTCCGTAAGTTACAATCCCATTGACTTCCATTTTGAGCCTGCATCTACCCGTGAGCTTCAGTCTCGTTCCATTCGCACACTTCGGGGATGCATCGCGCACGTCCTTTCTCCTGGGTGATCCGATCTTTCTCCACTTAGACTCTGTGATGATCGTCATATCAGATCCGGTGTCTACCACCATATTGATTGGACATCCATTCATCATCACTTCTGCTTTGATTTGCTCAGTTCGATTGGGCAGATTACTGTAGATCTTATGGATATTCGTTTCACTAGAATCCTCTTTCGATTGAGTGCGATTCCACTTGTTGCCCATCACACTGATGTGTCCAATATCTTCACATTTGTGGCACGACGATCTGATATGAGGGCACGCATCCTCCGAATGCTCCTCTCGTCCACATCGGGAACAGAACGGTCCTCTTTGTCCGTATCCACCGCCACTCCTCGGCGTGTCTTGATTAGACTTGTGCCACTTCGAATTGTACCTCGAAACCGCGTTCACCCTAGGACTCAGTCCTCCTTGGTTAGTGGCCGCATGGGCATCTCCATACACTTTCCGGTAGTTATCAGCCACTTTGAGAATCGCATCCATTGTGGGAGTCTCATCGTCGATCTGACTCATCAAATGGAACAGCGTTGCTGTGTATCGAGGGAGATCTATTCCACTCAGCAGTATCATTGCCTTGATCTGCTCTGGTTTCATCTCACTGATATTCGCATCCTCATACACTCTGTTCACGATGCTTGAGAATTCCTTGATGTCATCGCATCTCAACTTTGACATCTTAAGTTGGAACAGATCCAGTCTCTTCTCAAATAGTGATTTTTTGTCTCCAAATAACTCCCTCATGACAACAACGATCTCATCAAACTTCAAATCAGATGGACTCTTGGGACGGATGTGATTTCTGAACCGCATGTCCACCTTGTCATCGATCTTTCTAAGCAGTATTCTTCCCTTTTCACCATCCTCCAATCCGCTGAAATCATTCTCGAATATCTCCTTGTGTCTCTCCATCCACTGATCGAATGCCAATCCCTCTTCCGGTCTGTATGAGAATATCCTGATCTGCTTTTCGAGTGCATCTATTGACGGTCCTCGTCGACCATTCGCGTCCGATCTCTGGGCACCCTCCTCATTTCTCTCATTCAACAACACTTGAAGAGCTGCATTCTGTGTTTGGAGCTGTGTCAACATCGCTTGCATCATTTCCATACTAGGGACATCTTCCTGTTTCACATCCACCATATTTCTCCTTCGACTATTCCTTGCAATCGATATTTCAGAAATAGGGCAGGGCCTGCGGCCGTATTGATGACTTTCTACTGATAGAGACCGGGCTAACCACCCTTATCACTCTTTCAATCAATTATCACTCGAAGAGACTGGGCTAGCACCCTTACCACCCTTGGTGAGCTAACTCAACTGGCACCAACCAGGTTTCTTGAAACTGGCGACAACCAGTGAGTTTGCAGCTGGCTTCTACCAGGAATCTTGGAAAACTGGCAACAACCAGTGAGCTTCAACTGGCTACAACCAGTAAGCTGACGCTGGCGACAACCAGAAAACTTGCAACTGGCGACAACCAGTGACCGACGACCACCCAAACAGGGCAAACAAGGGCAGGAACGAAGAAAAAGTGAGTAGCAAGTACTCCTGAACGCCACTGTTGCGTCCCTGCTTTGTGCCCGAACACGGAGTGGACGTGGTATCGTTTTATCCACGACGGGGGAGGGCGAAACTCCTACTTACTAGGGGAAACTAACGAGCCACAACTCGCGGTGCTCGGCGCGAGCTAGACTGACGCAATCCGAGGGGGAGAGGCGAGAGGCGAGGGAAAAGGGAGAGCGCAGAGAAGCGAGAGACAAACAACTCTCGGCCCTTGATCTACCTAGAGGGAGAGAGACGGGCGCGGAGAGGAGTAAACAACCGAGTGATCAGACTAGAGACTTGATCACTGGGGCGACCACATAGGTCTTGTGAGTGGGTAACCCTACGATACAACAGTTACTTAACACGGGTTTTCTGTAAGAGTGTAGGAATGCATGCCGCAAGAAAAAATTTCATGACCCCGAATTGGTTCAAAGTTGTTCAGTAGGACCCATTGGGGGACTCTTTAAGATGCATCCACTCATTTGGGTCAAATTTGCATATTATCGATTTTTGTGATGTTAAACTAAGAATCGCCATAAGTCGCTTCATTTTCATCGT
>LS494449.1:34676-69466 GCA_900490845.1 Pristionchus japonicus | reverse complement strand
ACGCAAGCGCACGTCCGAGAAGAGGGAGGAGGAGAGATCAAAACCGACACAAAACCGACTCGGTGTCGGCTTTGAGTCGGCTTTGACCTCTTGAGGCCGAGGGAGAGAGGAGGCTAGAGACGAGAGAGAGAGCGTGCGGAAACGAGAGACGCAGAGAGGGGAGAGGTAGATCACGAGGTCAAAGCCGACTCAAAGCCGATTCCGAGTCGGTTTTGTGTCGGGTTTGATCTCTCCTTCTCTCTCAAAGAGCACGTGCTCAAGTGAGAGGGAAAGAACTAACGGGGGCTCGGCATAACCGAACCCGAACCTGCAACCCTAGTATGGTCACCTGAATTTTGTGCATTTTTTGCACCATCGCTTGTTCGAAATTATTGCGAAATCGCGAAGTCGGCCGGAATACGTTTCAATGAAACATACTTCACCGCTCGTCGGAGAGTGACCCAGGTGATTCCGTAAGCTGCAGGTGAGCAACACTCGGTGAGTACTACCTGCACACCAGTTTTGGGGGAGATCGATTTTTTCCACTTTGCCAAGAATATTTTCACTTTTTCAAAAAGTGTCTTTTAATTTTAAAATGGAGGATGTTATTGCCGATCACTTTTTCCGAATTTTATGCATACTCTGCGTATCTCGCACTGCTCTATGATAAAAGATATCTATGTAAACTCATGGTGAAGGATAATGAAAACTCGAGTTTGGCACGCGTGAGATAGATTACCTTTGCAAGAATTGCCTGGATGATACCGTAGTAGTAGAGAAGTGATACGATCCCGCCAAAGTAGATAATGATTTGCATCGCCTGATGAAGATCGTAAAGATATGGCCAGACCGCAAAAGCTAGATTCCTAAGAACTAGATTTATTTTTATGCTGAATAATATTTGCATATCTACCGTAAATAGGAAAACAAATCCGAATCCGCAGATTTGCGGAGGGAACGCGATGAACTCATAGACAACGGCAGTCCCGTTTGTTGTGTAGTCGAGGAAGCGCACCACCTGTCACAATTATGCTGAGGATTAGGGTCGGCAAAATGAGTCCAATGACGATTCTCAGACACTCAGAGTCTCACTCATTTCAGACTCGCCTAGTCTCAGGCTCTGTGAGTCCGAATGATTCGAACTCTCAGAATCTGAGACTCCGAGAGTCACTAAGTCTAGTTATTTTTCAGTGTCTGCCCTTAGCTCTTGCACTGATAAAACAGTTTGAGACTCAGACTCAGTCCTTTCTTGTTTCGCGCGAGTTAACCTGCCGTTTCAAACTATTTTTGCCAACCCTACTGAGGATGCAACAAGCTTCCCACCTGCCACAATACCACTAGATATTTAGACATAATACCTGATTGGCAACGAGTACAAGCTTCTCTCTCCCGGGGCTCCACCTTAATTTATTGTCACATAATGTACATTCAAACAAATTTCATTCTATGTGTATATAGTATATACACATAGAATGAAATTTGTTCTCGGAACTATATACGTTCTCGGAAAAATGTGATGACCCTAATTAAGCCTAAATCAAGATTCACTTTTTTTTGTTATTACGAGCCAAATAAAAAAGATATTTTCGATAGAGAAGGTTCATGATCATATTGATCGAACCTCAGAAGTGCGATGCCCACTCCGAGCTGCAATGTGAAGGCTCCGAAGACCGGCTTCCATTTGATCTACAAATGGAAAAATAGTTAACAAGAGAAACAAAATCTTATCGAAATCTACCTTGTTTTATTTTTATATGCGACATTTTCTCGTAATTTCATTTTATCTTACTCGAGAGGGATGTGCAGAGCACACGACGGCCAGCAAAATGTAAGCCAGGACGGCGCCAATTGAACGGAGCCGAATAGAAGAGTGCCGGGCGTCGTATACGATCCAGATTACGAGCGGAAGTATTAATAGGCGAAACCCACTGAGGAGGGACATTTATTAATTACATAATTTGACAGAATAACCTTGGTGAGAAAATAGAAGTAAGCACTTTCCTAGGCTGAATTCTAAATTTTGGAAAGCATACATATTGAAGAGCCAGCACAGGAAACCAAGAGCCTTGACGATCCATGGCATTGGGTGTCTGCAGAAAGCATTAGATCTGATCATGATCACACATCTCCGGAAATTCCCAGGATTCAATAAAAAAAATTATGCAAAAAATACGGAGCCGAATGCATACGCAAGAATCGGTGATATATCTACATACGTTCTGCAATGGAAGTCTATGTTGTCACTGGATCGAAATCTACATATTATGCAGGTACATTGTTCACGCACATCTAATTTCCCTTATCACCGGTCAAACAGACGATAGAGGATGTGAAATGAGGATAAATATTCACACAATTGAAGTTGCCTATCCATGTACCTCTCGTACCTCTCCACCTTCCCATACCTCTCCATGAACGTTGCAAGGCGCTGCGAAAGGCGTAGCACACGCCAAACCACGCTTCCAAGGGAGTAGGTAATGATGAGAGTGTCAAGAACCACCCACGGCAGCGCACCTATGAGTAGAGAGTTTACAATCTACTATTGCAGTTAAGGTGACCAAATATAAACTTGCTCTGGCTAGATAAATCTAGCAGGAACCGTCAACTTATGACCCATCTTATCATCTTATGAGGAGAACATGACCAGAGATGAGAAAAGTAAACTTTTTTGTTTACATACATATGATATGTACACTCTTTTTTGACCGTCTAACCAGTGAAGAATAAGGAGTGCAAAGATCTTTTCAAAACACTGCTCACGTTCAAAATTGATCCAAGCGCCATAGCCGGCCCATGCAGTGAAGATGAATAGAAGATAGCACGTGATGAGGAATCTGTGGTAAATGGTCTGAGTTCATTGTCAGTTCTCAATTTTAAGATTCTTCTTTAAGTTATTTGCATTTTGAGTTCGAACCTCCCTGTGACAATAGAGCGGAATTCACTGTCCTCAATCTCCGCTGCATTGCTCGAGCGCTCCTCAGAGTTAGTCTGTAGATGTGTCTGACATTTCTCTAACAATAAGAACTAGGAAAATGAAGAATCAGTCTCTTCACCATTTATGTTATCCTCTAGGCAAATACTATGTGGAGGGAAATTCATATTAGATATTATAACCATGCTTTGCAAAAAGGAAACCATCAACCTAATCTACATTATTTCATGTTTATAGTCGCTGAAAAAATTTGCGCAAATGCCGTACTGACTGTTTTCATAGCATAATGTGGTGGAATATATTGCCTACGCGAAATGGGTTCTAAGCAGCTTCTAACGAAATTACGGAGAGCAATTGAAGTACCTAAGAGAATGAAACAACTCAAATGTTATTTTCTCAAACGCCCTTATCTCAAGCAAATATCATTTAGGTTTATATGGAATGCGCCTCTAAAAAATTAAGATTCTTCAAAGGCAACATAATCTCACTGTTCTCACCTTTCTCCTTTCTCAAAAAAAGAGCTGCGATAGATCGTGCGATAGATCAATATTGAAGAATATGTAACCTCGTCTTCTCTCTTCAGCGAGAAATTCGTCGTATCCTCGATTGATCGCGCCGTAGAACTGCTCTAATATATAAATGCATTCTTTTCCTTCTGGCAGTCACATAAAAGAAGCTGGAAATATGTTAGAAAGAATGAGAGCTCAACTAACACCCGTGTGCGATCTCCTCTTCTTTGGCGTTCTCGTCTCAAATTGCGGTATCTTTCCTTCTTCGCTAATTATTTCGTATCTTTAAAGTATGCGTTGTATAACGGATCCCAATGACATGGAACAAACTAGCGATATGGTAAATATGGAAAGCAGTGAGCAGGTATAGATATATAAAGTACATATAGATACCCTATACGCCTGCCTTCCTCCGACGTCGATGTCGATGATGACAAGGGCTCATTGCTGCTACGCAGCGGGTTGACTGTAACATTAATTCGCAGTTCTTATTGTTAATTCAAAACACATATATAGCGCAATCACCTGGATTACATAACAACTGTTTCGAAATTCATATTCCGAAAATCGAAATATGCAGATGCTAACTAGACGCTAATCCTCCGCACAGTTCCAACTAGCATTTGACCTACCCGACTGATCATCGTCTGCTTTTGACCAGACGACTTCTGCATTCTCCATTATAGGTAACAACCGTCCGAGAAAGAATCAAAGAATGGAAATGATCGTCAATCGAACGCCAATTGTTGCGTTCTTATAACAAATTATGCAATTTGATTTGATATTATTATCCGATTCATATAATGCATAAACAAATGAGACTATTTGTTTATTTGTTTTATTCAGCTATCGGTAATAGAACACACACAAATAGGTAGGTGGGACTGAAGGTATAAAGAGAAGGGAGAAGGCAAAAATCGACAATAGTCAGTGTTGGTTCACTAGGTGATTACTTTATACCGTCTACGTCTACCCAAGAAGGAAAGTGAGGATGCGCAATGTGCACTGTTAGCGAGAAAAGGAGGAGCGTGAGATAGGAAGGATAGATGGGGGATGGTGAACTGTGACATGTTCCAAATACACAATGCAACCTTCAGTTGGGGATAGCAAGAAGTGATATCATGTTCCAATGGAACTCCGGGGCCATCAATAGTCAAGGTTTCAATACGGACCAGAGATGAACGCCGCTGAAGGGTCCTAAACCAGGAAGGTGATGAAATGCGAAAGAGGATAGTAATATAATCGCAAAATCCGAATGACGGTACTCACAAAACGAACAAAAGCATCAGAGAACTGGCCATTGGGCGCTAATTGAAATCATCTACGGATGAGATGGGGTGTCAATCAAATCAAGGTTTGTATCATTCAGCAGCAACGGCGGACCGTCTTTACAGGCTGTGGGATACTATGTGGACAGTGGAGGGAGAAGGGGGGGGGGGGGGGTGAAAGATAGAACGGGTTTGTGTGTGCGGCATAGCTACTCAGGATTTGAAGATCGAGAACTTGCGAACTTACAGGAAGGAGAAGAATAGGAAAAATAGTATGATAGCTGGAAACTAAGAAAAGGAAAGGAGAAAACAAAGTCAACAATTTTTTTAGTTCTTTTGTGCTACGGTTCATGTATCCATGAGAAGCTATTCATGTTTCGAAGGGTCAAAAAAACCATAGAGCATCTAATGATGAATGAGTGGGTTGCTACATTTCCAAAAGCGCACCATGCAAGTCACTACGAGTCCGGCAGAGAGAAGGGGGAGCGAGCGAATGCGAAGTCCGCGGAAGTTCGATGAATAGGGGGCGGGTAGGGTCAGTTGTTGCTTCGCATACAAGTCAGATTGAAAAGGCTAAGGCAACTCGGAAGGGACAAAGGATACGGTAGATGTTCATGGTGTGTTCAGTGAGTAAATATGTAGAAGTGATGTATACTAAAAAGGAATCGTAATCAATTGGGAAGGAGTAAAGATAAATCTCTCCAAGAGAAGTAGTGCGAGTGAGCTGGTGGAATCTAGGGTGGCCAGGCAAAGAAAAAGAGAAGACGCTGCATACGCTCTAAGAGAGGAACAGTGAACAAGGGCGGGATAAAAAATAAAAACAGAAAAAACAACCAACCAAAAACAGAAGAATGGTGCGAATGGGAAAGAGAGGGATACAACATGAGGAAATGAACTTGAGAGAGAACAGCGATAGTGGCGTGATACATATTGGCAATATAAAATTATCAACCAGCATACAACACTGCATATAATAATAACCAAAAGAGAGGAGTAGGCATGTAGGCGGGGGTAGGTAGGTAAAAAGAACAATTTGAAGAGCAGCACTAACAGAAAAAGGCGCGTAACAAAGGTATGATGCATAATCTTCAGAAAACTATGTGTCGAAAATACAAAAACAGAAAGGAGAAGAAATAATTTGAATATGAGCGTGTCGATATGTCTAATTCACATCAAGAGAAAGAAAGGGGGGGGGGGCACTTAAGGTTCCGATGAGATCATTTGACGAGATCATTGATCCATCTTCGCCACATCACTCCGAGGATTTGAAGGAAAAAAACAGCTTACATCGAGCTGGGGCTGGTCTGCAACAACAAATTAATATTTCGGCGTATCTGATCTCATATTCTGCGACACAAACAGTGGATAAATGATTGGAGAGTCGCAAGTTGAGGATAGTTGGTTATTATTATCCCACCCCCTCCCACACTCACAGCGTAGCTGCCCTGCTTGCTCTGCTGCGGCTTCCTGTCCGCAGCCAGCTTCGGGATGCGCTGCACCTTTGATGGATCGGCTGCCTTCGCGAAACCAGCGTCGATCATCAGACGATCGACGCGCTGTCTCTGTAAATAATAAATAAGAAAGTTACGAACAACTTTCTATTTGAAACTTATATATAAAACTTTTAAAAAATGACGCTTACTATTGAGAGCTATTGAGAACTATTTAAAGTTACCCAATCACCGCGAAAAACATTTGAATCGCCGCTTCGCACAGGCTCTTACCACGATAGAACTGACGCAGCAGGTTCTCTCTTCCGCCTCTTCATTTCGCATTGTCTCTCACTTCTTTTTACAGTAATAATGTTTGAATCGCGCGCCTTTTCTTGCGTCAGGGCGTTGGGCCTGACGCTTTGTTTGCGTTTCTCAGGCCAATTATTGATTTTCTGATGTTTAAAATTGCCTAGTCATACTAAATCGAGAACGCCCTTTCACATTCCGAAATAAAATAAGAGGTCAAATTTGCGGTGATTGGGTAACTTTAAAACTATTAAAACATTGCATTTCGAAGTGAGTAATTGAGAAGGCATTTTGGATTTGAGCTGTGCCGGGCCTTGCTCGACTCTTTCGCAAACGGCCTCATCACCAAACATGCGCCTCCGGCTCCATGATGTTATGCACGGGTGCCAGCGGCAAAAATACAGTATCCAGAGATGGGAAAGGTGCGAGGATTTAACAGGATTTATGGCAAATGTTCTTGCACAATCACGCAATACACAATATAGCTATTTCTCAACCCACACAATAATTAAATTCGCACAATATGCGCACAATACCCTACCACAAAATATAGGCTGGATAGGTATAGTCTAGCCTAAACCAGTTGATTTCGCACCTATATTACGTGGAAGTAGGAATATTGTGTGACGCGCACGACTTATTGTGCGATATTTAAAGTAGCATAGTATTGTGTATTGCGTGATTGTGTAAGAACATTTGCCGGATTTATCGCCTCTCTGACCGCTGAGAGAGTGTGTGAAACGATGAGCCGATTGCGAATTTCGAACACTTGTGGCACTTGTAAGATATGAGATCAGCGCAAATATTCTGTTGAATACTACTTTCAATGATCTCACAACTCGCTGCACCTTGCACCATATTGGCCAGAATGCGCTTTACGAGAATTAACATGTTAGATTTTGTTTATAATAGTTATTTTGTGGCATTGTAAAATAAACAATTGGTCAAAAATAACTAGTAACACTCACCGTGCCAGCCGTTTCGTCGATGACGTCAATCTCGACAACCGGAATTTTTTCGTCGATCGAATAGCCAATCAGCGTCACGTCCACGACCTTGAAGATCACCATTTAATCGATAAAAACTCGAAATATCAAAGTAGTGTGTGGTCCAATGTTGCTCGATATGATACCTTGCCGAAGAGGAGGTCGCGCAGATACTCCGTAGCCTCGATCGACCACTGAGAGGTACCATCCACCGGCTGTACATGCGCAAGGAAGCACTCGGTAGCTTGGAAAGGCAGCGTCATCAGGTCGGTTCTGAATATCAGACACACGTCGTTATATTGCGTTATATAATACACCGCTCAAGGAGAGGCGACATAGCGCACTGTGAATGCGTCCGGATTCATCAGGCCAGAATCAAGGAAACCCCGAGAATTCAAACAGCCTACAGAAGGATACTTTATTTGAATCATGCAAAAAACGCCTGATTCAAGCAAACTATCGACTTTCTCTGCGCAAACCGGGAAAGAATATTGTATTCAATTACTGTAAACAAAACGGACGTTTTTGTAATGCTGTGACCAAAATGCATTTCAAACAAGGAGCTTCCTACTGAGTTTAGCAACATTTTACAGCACAGCTTACGAACGCTTTCTCGTTCGCTATATCGCGGCTCCGGGGGAAGTACATGGATTAGAGTAGTATCATAGTAAGTACCACACTGCGATTACAGATTACAGGGTAGCATATGGCAATAATTGTTGACTTCACCTGATCTGTCTCAGCTCTCCTCTTGCAATCTTCGCGTATCCTCCGTAGTCGACAAATCGGACGAGTGCCTCATCATCATCGGCAAAGTACATTACGATCACGGCGCGGAACCATGCTTTCATCACAGGAGCAGCGCAAAGCAGGCCGGCTGAAATCAAGTAATTTTATACCGAATAGAAGTCAGTCATCGATCAGGACCATATAATGCACACATAAAAAACTTACTCTCGCAGGGATGAGGCACTTCGGGGATACCTTCCGATTGCGTGTAGAGCCTGAAAGCTCATGCGTTCATTCGAAACAATTAGCTGCTGTAGCTCACCACAATATTGGATACACTATCCGCAATCCATACCTAATCATGTACTGATCGAGCAAAGCAAGCGAAGAGTACGACGGATGCGTCGGCTGCTGAATGAAGAGGTGACCGGCATCGATGAGGTGCGCCACTGCAGCTTCGCATGCGACGCTCTCGGGCAGCGTCAGCTGAAGAGAAAGAGTTGTGCCGATGGGCATCAATCTACTATTGCTGTTGTGAAACAGTTGTCGACTTCCTTCCTCCTCCTATTCCTGGGAAATAAATGTACACCAGCTTTTTTGCGCGCAACACTGTCTGATCTTTCTAATACGGGTTTCTGATATGGGGTTCTGTAGGAAATAGTGCCAGAGATGGCATAACGGAAAATCAATAAACGAATAATATACCCAGCTGGGCTGCGCATTCAAAAGGTCGGCGAGGTTCGTGGGTAAAGCCGGCGGGAGCACCGGCTGAAGGTTGAGCTCGGGGAATCTGCAAAGTTTGGTAAGAATTTCAAACGGAAAAAGGACGTAGAAGTCGTTAATCCGTATTGAGTAGTGTAGTGCTGGATGATACGTACCTCGCGGGCGGGAATCGTTTGCGTAGCATCTGCAGGCAGCGATTGATCTTCTCACGCTTGCCACGCACCTGCAACGCATTAGAATTTATAAAAATGAGCCACACAACAAACTCTGGATTTATATATGGGAAATATGGATTTATAAATAATATAAACGCTACTTTGGGGTGGTATACCAACGTGTTTATGGCGTATGAAAAATCAACGATGAGAGTAGATAAGTAAGATATTACCCCAAAACCTTTAAATAAAACATCAGCAAAAAATCAATTAATCAGTCACTCCTTGAAAGTAGAAGAAAAAGTTAATTCAGCATCGGTAAGAAGTGATAATCGCCACATTACCTGACAGATCTGGTGCGAGTCGACTTTGCCAGTCTCGTGATGCTGTCGGATCAGCATGCGAACGTCCGTACGCATGCTCAGCTCCTGTAATGTGCAACACACATTATACAACACCAGATCACGATAGTTAGCTGAAATAAATAATCTACCATACCTTAATCGTCTTTCCTTTGACGCCAATGATGAGACCAACGAGAGAATTGGGAATCTCAAACTCGTACATCGGGTTCGCGTCAAACATCGTGCCTGCAAGCGAATATTTCATAAGGTGAAATCATTTTGATGTTAGATACATGAATCTACAGTAGGCAGAGCATCACCAACCATTAGGCGTGGTCGTCGCCGAGTTGTCCATAGGTGACAGCGAGGAGGCGAGGCCGCCAGTGGCTCTGCCAGAATCCTGCAAATTCACACTTATTCAAATTAAAATAAAAAAAATTTTAATATTCAATTTGTTGAAAATGTAGGCAATGTTTTGACAACGATTATTTAATATATCTGTCTAACACAATTCTGAACAAAACCTATTTCTATTCATTCACAACTTACTGCCGTCACTGCTTCGCTTTGGTCGCTCATTTCGAAATTGCTGCTGCTATTACTTTCTGTCATGCTCTGACTGCTGGAGGCTGCAGTCGAGGAAGCTGCTGACGATGCCGAGCCTCGTCGTAGTAGGGCAAAGGATGGGAGTGTGCCAACAGCGGCAGCACTATCCTTCCTTCTTCCAACTACGCCTTTCACGATGCAATTGATGGTAAAGTCGCCCGCTCCGAACATGCTCTCCACTGGTTGCACTTCCAAGCACTCGGGCTCATCAAGTACGGCAATCGAAGGTGGTGGTGAAGGTAATGGCGATGCGTCGTCGGACACTGCGGTCCACTCGCCATAGCCAAATCCAAACCGTTCGCGACGTGGCGACGTATATCTTTGCTCCAGCGACGTGTCGCCTCGGAAATTACTCAGGGAGGAGGCGGATGAGTTGTTGTCATCAGACGAGTGGTATGCATACCGGCTACAAGGCCTGGGTGAATCATAAGCTGACGAGAAGAATCCGGAAGAGGTTGACGATGAAGAGGCAGAGGTGGGGTAAGTGATTGAAACAGTGATGGGCGCCGTGTTGGGCGCATACGCAAAGTAGGCAATGTGCGGGACTGGTGGAGGCGGGGGAATTTGCGTCGTGCGGTATAGTGGCGCTCCAGCTAGCGCCGCGACTGCCGGAATCGCGCCATGGCCTGACACCGATGCGTAAGGTAACAGGTAGCCGCTGGCACCCGTGCCTAACGTCATGGAGCCGGAGGTGCTGGTACTGCCTCCTCCCTCAACAGCGGACGCTGCTGCGAAAAACGAGGCTGCAGCAGACACAGCAGCTGCAGCAATCGCTTCGTTTGTGGGCGATTGTGCGTGAGGATAGTACATGTGGAGTCACTGTGGATATAGGGCGATGTGAGAACGATAGTGTCGTGTTAGAAGTTGGGCAGTAGCGTCCCGTGAGTGTATTACTTCGAATGAGAGTTCGTTCCCCCGATTTCAGCCTCTTCTGGAAAATAAATTTGTAGGGAAACGCGCAGATAACACATAACAGGTACGAATTCACCAATGTTAATGCGCGTTCCGTATGAGTCGGCAATTGGTATAGGAAATAAAGAGGGGAAAATCATCTGATCGATAGTGAATATCAATGAGTATGATCGGTATCAGTATAGGCAGAGAGACTCCAAAAGTTCGTTGTTGATAAGAAGATAGATAGAAGTGTGGTACGGCGCGCTCCCGTTAGAGTTCGGGTGTCACGATAGAGGTCAAGTGTTTCAGAACACACGATTATTGCGAATCACGCTGAGACAACAAGCATAAATACTTAATCCAAATGTTATTGTTCGTGTTTCATCACAATCAAATCGTTGTAAGCAACTTTAAAAAATCTCTCACATTTCCTTCCTAAAGCGCATGCAAGAGAAAGTATTGAGTGATGCTTAAGAAGATGGTGGAGAGGAAGATGGAGTAAAAGGTGGAGGAGATGAAGTAAGAAGAAAAGAAGGAAAGGGGTGGAGTCAGAAGAGCAGGAAAGTGCAAGTTGCCGAGATGGATGAGGGGCGAGAGAAGGGGTGAGGAAGTGGGGAGCGGGAGGGGGGAATGTGAATAGAGGAAAGGGGACAAGAGTGTGCAGTAATCATAGAGTGATCAGACGACGAGAGTGCGTTAGAGATTCGAGAAAGGGTGAGGAGAGACGGATTGTGTCGCGCTCTACACAGTTTTTACTTGATAGAGTGCGAGGGTCAGTTGGCAGATATAAGAACGTAACAGAGAGCAAGGAGGAAAGAGAGAAGAAACAATTGAGAGAGAGTCGACTTGAGAACGTGAGAGAGAAGTGCTCTCTATCGCTCTGTCTTTCTCCTACCGACCGACAGGTATGCTCCCCTGTCTTCATCGTGAGAGTAGAAGTACAAGAGTTGCGAAGGGAAAGAGAATGGGAGAACGAAATCAAGATTTGTGCCAATTAAAATTACAGCAAAAGCGGCGGAACGGAAGAGGCGGGATATTCAAAGCCGACTCCCAATATCATTTCGTCATATTGCCGAAATTCCGAGCTAGACGCACGTCTCTATTCATCCAATAGTCGATCGAAAATCGAGGATTAAGCGATTATGAAAGACGACCGGAAGGAGACGGGGCACAATCCACCTACGGAACACACTGTGATCAGAGAATATCCGTCAAGAATTTACATAAAATCAAAACAAAGTCAACAAGGAAGCGGGAGGGGGACCCCTATCTAGAAAAACACTTGTAAAACAAGAGCTGGAAATATAAATATAAGCGCCAAACAATCACGAGTGAAAAATAAACTGTAAGGCCAATTGATAGTGAGAATTCATTTGCGAACACGTAGTTTTTCATGGAACGCAAACTGTTATGCATATAACAGTTTGCCGAAGTCTACATATTGTTTTTGACCGCCAAAAATCATTATATGACTTTATGCTGTCCCATTCAAAGTGTACACCCATCAATATTCCAAAAAGAGTACCGAAAGAGCAAAAGAACACCCATTGCTACATGTAGAAAATGATGCATAGTCATTTAGGAGACATTCAGGACGCAGAGATGGCCTTTGGTGGAAGACAGATAGGATCCCTGTGTGGAGAAAGAGAAGAGGAAGCAAGAATAGAGGAACGGAGAGAAAATGGTAGAACACATACATTAGAAGATCTTATTGTTAGCTACACTTGGAAAGTAGATTCTAAAGCATAAACGAGATACAAACGAACAAATCAATATATGACGCATACAAGAGATCTCGCATGTTACCCCCGAAAAATACACGGTGTGCAAAAGAAACGAATTGAGGAAGGATTTCGGGCTCTATACTTGCGTAATCACCTAATTTCACTGACTATCTGAGTATCAGCAATTCGGATTCACGAATGATGGAATATGGTGAAGAGGCATACTCGCCTCCTATAGGTGCTGAATGAATACACACCGTACCTTTAAATCGGATCAACGCGCCCGTGAAAATCCATCGATCACCGTTCAATGCATCTCGATTAAAAACCCAGACAACGTTCCAAAGAAGCACGTTCTAGGATTTGAGAAAAAATTGGTTCGGTTTATCCCGCCTCATTCCATAATAAACATGCAATGTTATCGTTAAGAAAACATATCACATTACAGTGCCTATGTCGAAAATTGTTTTTTCCTTGCTTGATGATCCGATGCTGAAGCCGAATGTTGAGCCATGCCGTGCTTAAAAAACCTACGCACAGAGACGATGACAGTGCTTATCGCTTATCAAATCTGGCAAAACTGTAATTGACATCTGTCAATCACCCAGTATCCTATCGAGACTAGCAATAGCTGTGCGATAAGCACTTTCCTCGAATCCATGTCGCGTCATCTACCTGCCTGAACACTCGCTTGCAGAGAAGCAAAAAGAGAGCGAAAACGGAATCCAATGTTGGCCCCTTCTCTTCTCTTGGCATGGCTACAATTCTCTTATTCACTTACAGAGCGCGCCATGACTTTTAGTCAGAGCGAAAGCGCACGCTGATGCACTCTCCCTTCTCCACGCTCTCTCGTTTTACGCGCCGCGCCATCAAACCGTCCAATCGTACAATCGCTTGCCGTCAATCGCTGGCACCGAGAGCCAACAGCGCGCCATTGCCAAAACGATCAGTGAGGAGAAACGTCAAGGGAAACGGGAGGAGTAAAAATGGAGTAAGCGCTCAAGGGCAAAACTTGGAAAGCTAGTACACTCATTGGCCCCACAGTAAGATCACATACAAGTTGAAAAGTGACCGAGAAAGAACACTTTTAAAGCAAGTGCCATGAAACAGTTTTTAATTAAAAATCAGCTAATCAAACAGGCAGTATAGACCAGGGTTGTGCGGAAAATTTTTCCGACCGGTAAAATTTTCCGAAAATCATCGAAAAATTTCCGTTAATTTACACTAGATATTTTTAGCTTTTTTGAGATTTTCGATGTAAAAAAACTCGAAAATGTAGTCTTGATTCGACGAAATTGGCAAAAAATTCTGATAGTAATGATTTTTTCCGAGTGTCTCTTCTAAAATTTAAATTTCACGTGTTTCATTCAGGTTTAAATACAGCATAAATAACAAAAGCTTTGATTTTGCGCAATAAAGTTCTAAATACACCAATATTGGAAATTTTCCGAATTTTCCGGTTTTTCCGGTATCTGAAACCGGAAAATTTCCGTTTTCCGGTTTTTTTCCGGAAGGCATTTTCCGCACAACCCTGGTATACACAATCGTATACGGTATACATAATGTACTCGTTTCATCAACCCAAGACGGAATCTTAGGAATTGGGAGCCTGACCTTTAGCTATCTTATCAATCGCGCTGATCTTTTGCACATGAGTTCAGAATGTTTACCTTCTTAATGTTCCTTCGTAAATCAGATAGAAAGACAGCGAATTGTATGGATAGACTGTTACTTTCACATACGCAATCCCATTTCTCTGTCTAAAGTGCTAGCGAAACGAGAGCTTGCGTGAATATAGTAAAGATGCAAGACATCGCTGTTCGCAGTCGCACGTGTGTAAACACTCCATTATTGCTAAAGAACCTCAATGTCAATTCTCATCCCCCAGAAGATAGGCAATAACTGCACATATTTAATTACTGAAATAACGGATTTCTCACTATAAAAAAATAATTTGTGCAACGTTATCAAATCGTTAACCATGGATATAAAAATACCACAAGTCAAGATCGCCCCTTTTTTCTCATCATCGCACCCTATCAATTGCAGACCTCGCTCAGGCTATTCATAATGTCATTCCGCACATCAGAGGGTGCGAGATAAGTTGCGAGAGTGATTCTTATCTGCACTTTTTCCAATGCACCTCACGGATAAAGCGTCATTCGACTCCTTCCTTTGACAGCCCACGGAATCAAGAGACAGCGATGCCACTTCATTATCATTCCTTATCACCACTCGCAACATTTGATTTTGGCGAGATAAGCCTCATCACTCCTCTCACAGCCTTTTCCACTCACATCAAGACCAGCTGTCATTGGCTGATAGAAAGAGCGAAATAACTAGAGATCAGTCGATAGGAAGGGAGGCGAGAAGGACGAGGGGTGAGCTCTACTCTTAGCGCAGACAAAGAAAGACAGAAGGGTGGTTAGAGAGCGAGCGGTTCGGTGAGAGACGTGCTCTGTCGCTCAAGTTGAAAAATGTTGCGACTTGCTAGAGCGTGCTGGGTTGAGAAAGAGGATGAAAATAAATCTTCGCTAGGAAATTTTCGCGAGTGTTTAGATGCTCTAGATCTTCAATAAAATGAACTGACCGAATTAAACGAAATCACTCATCACAAGCTCATTTGAGAGTGGGGTACCCGACAAATGAGTCGCCATGCTTTGATCATTGGCAAATATCATGTGATCCTTCGAAAGTGCAAAACACAATGTTTCGTTTGCTGACGAAATTCGCGATGCTTTGCCGATAGCAGACAGGGGTCATGACCAGAGAAAGAGAGATAGAGAGAAAATACGTGTACAACGGGAGAGGGTAGGGGTGAGGGGGGGGGGGGGAGTGCGAAGCAATGACAGTTACCAGCGCCTAACTACTTTCATGATAGGGGGATAGTGAGGGGGCAAGCAAGTCGCGCTCTCTCAAATCGCTACAATCTCTCACTTGTCCTTTTTCCTCAGACCTACTAAATAGCACCCTACTAGAGGAGATTTGAAGTAGTAGAAAGGCTCATTACGACCAATAGCTCAACTCTTTATTACTACATTACTCACAACAACAAAAACAGTTCTTCAAAAAGACTTTGGAATTTAATAAAAATTATTCTTTGCTTCCCTCTCAATCTCCTGAATCTTTTTTTTTGAGTTTGACCTAACCAAAGGTAAAATTGATCCCTGATCATACCATCGCCACAGTTCTCAGCGCCGTGCATTTCATGAAAGCGAGAAAAACTGAAAATGTGGGGTGCGGAGCTAGTAAATTACCAGTTTTCTCCTCTCTCTCTCAATGGTCGTGATGAAATTTTTGTGAAATTTATTTTAAGGGAATCAAACTTCTACAGTAAAAATGGTATTTAAAAAAGAAGCTAACGAGGGTCCTGATCACTTGTAAACAGTGAGAGGAGCGAATGATCTACCGAGTTAATGCAGCTGGTTCAACATGGCAGGATAGAATCTCATTCCTTCATAGAAATAATGCATTGACATCCAGGAACGGAGACGGGATCGAAATCACAGACGTTAGCAAGTATTATTCCGGGTTTTTTTTTAATTTCAAGAAATCTTAACTAATGTAAATCAATCAGCAGACCAGAGCTGAGCTAGGGAGCGTGGTAAAAGTGGAGATGGCGATCAGTTAGAGTACTATTAGAGAGTACACATGAATAAGAGAGCGCCCGCTTCAGCCACGCTGTCAAAGTGCACAACTGATGTATACACACATTACACGTTTCCAATCGCGCTCGCCCTCCCCTCTTTCAGCTTTACATCGATCTCTTTTCCACTAAAGCCCACTCGCCTTCTGATTGAAACAAAAATATAGCAAAATGAAATACAAACGTTTTTATCTGGTATATTCCCTGATATCAAACCTTTGAGCTCATTATCAGTCATTATCGAGAGCTCAAAAGTCAAGCCCTAATCCACGAAGCCACTAAAACAAAGAAAGGGGTAAAACATCCCGACCTATGTGGTTGTAAATCAGCACACCTCACCCACGTTTCAGCCATGGGCAGACGATAGCAACAACGCACTGATAGACTTCAAGTGTAACAAAATATAAGAATACGCGTCTTTGGTCCATCTCTTATTATGTTTCAAATAACTGCAAGTCCTGGAGTGCAAGATAGTGTGCGATTGGGAGACTGGAGGAATGTGAAATCGTCGAAAAGTCGAATCGTAGTAATCGTCGAAAAGAGGAGGCCCTTCATCTTACAGCAGAGTCTAGACTCTAGACTTACGGCTGCTGCCACTCTCAACACAATTGCATGTTGTAGACAAGCATAATCGATACAAAACAACGATACTATATTCAGTCAGTTACAAAGTACATAATAAAATCGGCAACTTCAAATTAAGTATATTTAACTGAAATTTTCACTTTCCTGTAATCTGAATTCAAAATTGCGTACCTGTTATTTCCTATGGACATCAATTGACATGGTTACAGTGGACCCTGACATACCTCGGATCCCTGAGAATCGAGACCAGGTGATTCGGCACCCTCATAGCCTGCTTCGATACGCGCCCGTTCCTCCTCTTGCTCGTTAGCCATCGCCCTGTAGAGCACGGACAAAATCGGACTCTCATTGCAGATCGTTTTCCGGACCTTATCCGGAATATTAACTCGAGCAGTAAAATTTTGAAATGATCATGAATCGATAACTAATGTAAAGAAATAGTATCATAGAATTAAAATATTCCGAAAATAGAATTGTTACGGTTGTGGGCGGAGTTTCCAAAGTGCAAGTGTGTGAAAAGTGCGCGCCAGCGTGTTTAATTATGAATTTGACTAATTTGCGTTTTTAATTCGTTTGTGCTGGCACTGGCACTACCTATTGTAACTTTAGAAATCACAAGAATAGCCTGGGACACGAGAGGAAACAACGACAAAGAACGCGGTGTGGTGCGGGTGTGCATTGCACTTATGTCGTTTCCCAACGAATAATTTCGTCCTGCACGACAAAGTTTTGAACTTCTATGATAACAAAGTTGAGCGAATTGCTTGATTGTCGAGCAGTCATCCCCCTCTCATATATGTAATGACAGTAAGTTTATTGAGTTCCTGCTTTAGAAAGCTGTTTCCGTACGAACGTAGTAGGGGTGGAACGGTTGCTATATCTTTGATCATTGATCTGTGCTTGCTTTCGGCCAGGTATTATTCGCTAGAGTATCACAGTACACAGTTTTAGAGAAAGTCGAAGGAAATACGGGAAAAAATATTGATTTTACCATTGTTAGGCCTAATTTCAGGCTGAAGTGTATCCCACCCCTTCCGGGGATCATTTTGTGCAAGTGGGCCACTTGCCCTAATGTAAGGATCTCGACGTTCCTATGCGAGCGGTATCTTAAATATAACTATGGAGCCCAACTAAAAGAAAAAAAATGCACTCAAAATGAATCAATACACAAAACGTGCACGAATAATCAAATATCAACTTCCAATATTTATATACGATTTTTAAAACTCACTCTGAGTAGCTCCTTTCTACGTCCTCAGCCCATGAAAAGTTTTCGCATACCTCCAGCTTCAGAGCGCCACCCGTCTCCAGAGTAGCCTCAAATTAACAACGTAAACATACTTTAACAAACATATAAAATATTTTATTATATATACACATCTATGGGATGGAGGACACCAATCAAATATTTTCAAATAATATACTCACGGGTTCAACATCGAAATCTGCATCGCTTCTTCCGCTGCTTTTCGAGTGCGAATCAGTGTCCGAGAGATCATCCGACGCGTTCGAAGAAGTCTGAAATATTTAACGTTAAAAATATTTCCTTCGCCGTCCTGAGTATGGATATCACAAAAAAAATTACGAAAAATCAATTTAGATAATGTACCGTAAACGACAACAGATTTACAATATCGATCAACACTCTTCTAAGTAATCCTCACTTCATCACGCTCCACCACAACGCACTCCTTCTTATGCTGCTGTGCGACTAGAGGGAAGGGCTCCTCCTTGGCGGCTGATTCTGCCTCTTCACAAGGCTCAGAGACTGAAGCGAGCAGCACCGGGGCACCAGTCTTGACCATCGCCTGCATCATCAGAGAGACGAATGTGGGAACGACAGAGAGATGTACGAAATGAATTGTATGATGTCGACAACATACACTGACTATATTTGCACCACCAATGTTTTCGCCCTTAAGACCAATTTTCAAGTTAAGTTTCTTTCAAGCATACGGTGCACATCGAAGAGCCTAGAATCATGTTTCAAGTAATGGCAAATTTGTGAAATATCATAGCTATGTTTTGTTATTACCATGGATTAGAAAAAAAATTATATCAACTCCCTTTCTACTCATATATCATAATTAGGTCCACGTACGAGAATTTTTTTGTCGATTTCTTTCGACGGTAGTCATATACCCAAGCGCATAACTTGTGATCACTTTGCAATTTATATATTAGTTCCGTTTCTTATAAGAAGTTGAATAATAAATTGCACAGAAACCACAGAAGCACCTAGCACCACACATCGTTTCACACAACAAATTCACATGCATGTGCGAAGTTTTGAAAATATTTCTTTGGCGTTGTGAAATTTAAAAAAAGCACATGCCATAGCGTTCAACTACCATAATTCCTCCCCCCCCCCCAAATAGCGAACGCCCGCCATACCTCCTCCAAATCATTATCGACTTCGTCATCTTCCTGCTCCTCCTCGCTTCTCTTCATCACGATCTCCTTTCCTTCATCTCTTTCCTCCTCATCAAGTCGCTGTAGTGGCAATTGCTCTGATTCACCCTGTAATGAGATTGCATAACTTAAATGACAGATATACAGTAGTGATTGTACTGTTCGAAAAAAACAGTACCGTAAATTGAACTTAAATAAAGAAATTACTCTAAAACACTATCCGGAATTTAAAGTACATTTTGCAGAAGAAGAAAAGTTCACCTTTGCGGCTGCTGTAGTAGTCGCGGTTGTGACTGCAGCTTGCTGCAGCTGCTGCGCGGAACGAGCCATCTGGGATATTAATATATTCAATCAACAAACACTATCTCTGACCTCACTCGATTACTCGCTACAAACAACAAATATTCTAGAATGTAAATCCGTCTTCCGTGGATGCTTCCTGCTTTCAAGTCTTTAAACAAAACAAAAAATACAGCTTATTTAATCTTTTCCCATTATGATCGGCTCCTTGATTTATCCGCGTCGATCGAGTGGTCATTTATAAATTAAATTTTGTTCATTGCCAGCTGGTTTTGAAATAACAGTTTAAACTTAAAAAGGTATCACCACAGAATCTCAATCTATCGATTGCTTAAACTATTTTCAAGCATTGGGGGATACATTTTTATGAAACAGAAGCATACGCGAACTGGTCCTCGAAACAAGCAATGCAAATGCGCTCACATCGCGATCGCAAACAATATGAACCAGACATGAAAGCCCCCAATTCACTGTATCATTATGAACAGTAAAAAAAGTACCACAATTTAAGCTAATGGAAATCAGTCCGGAGCTGTCTGGTTCTCTCCCAACCTGCACAGAGGATAGTGGAAAAGAAATGAGGTCAGTCACTAGTCTGAGTAATGATCTGTGCCTCTCTCACTTAATTATGCTCTCAAAGAGTTTCTGGCAGAGATTGTATGTATGTTGAATGGGAGGAAACTACTAACTCTTCTTCCCGCTCTTGTGTTGCAAACCACTCATTCTGTCAGAACAGTTATATCCCCAAGAATGACTGCCGTTAAAATACCTTGAACTCCAGTCTCGGTTATACTTTCCCAACGTAAGCGATTAAGTTTAATGGCATACTATTCAAAAAGAATAATCGCTGGGTTCAAGGGCATACAAATGGAATTCAGCATTAACTGCACATTTTCGATTCAAGTCCGAAAATTTCCCGGTATGCCCCCCTCCCCTTAGTTTTTCAATGAGACTTCGCAACAGAGGCAGTGATGAGCGACCTCCCCAATATTGGGGTGTACCCGCGAAATTGGACCCCGGAAAACCCCCGTACCCTCGAAAAAATTTTAATTTTAATTTTTGAGGCGAGCGGAGCGAGCCGAGTGCGATAGCATCAGAGAAAAGTGAGATAGTGTGCGAAAGCGAGAGAGTGGCAGACGACGAGTGTGTGAAATCACCCATGATGCTTGTTTGGAACTTCTGTACTTTTTGGCCCAGGGTCTCCCTCACTATGACCGCTCTGCTTGAGAAGTGAGGCGGGGAATGAGAAGGGTAAGGATAGAATACTCTATTGAGAATGGCTGGGCCAAAAAGTACAGAAGTGCCGCTTGTTTTTCGTCGTTTTCAGGTCCAAATTATATTTTTCTGAAATGGCGCGGTTATACATCGATAGAGTAGGCCAGAACGAGTCGATCAAAACAAACCGTGTGTTAAAATATGCCCTGTAACTCATAAACGAGCCGTCCCCATTTTGTCCCCAACGCTTGGTGATGAAATTGTCAAGGTTGGGGACGGATTGGAGACGGCCATATCGCGCTTCAAACTTAACTTTTTTTGATAATTTTTTTTTCAAAATCATCGTCTCGATCAGATAAAGAAGGCTATAACCGCGCCAAGGTTAGTGTGATAACCAGTAACTATCTAAAGTGGGGAAACGTGGGTTAAGCATGAGCCATGTTTAGATGTCGCTACCGGTTTCAGAAATGAACAAAACTGACCTGTTGGTTCAGTTTTAGCATTGCATGACACATGAGAAGGACTGTATAACCGCGCGAATTGCTGCATTGCACCTCTTTTCGAGGTACACATAATTGAATTCGATAAAAACACGCAAACGTGCTGACTTCAGAGGCATATTCTGATCTCGGCGATAGACATGTCGAGATGTAGCAAACATTTTTTTGTTTATCATGATCCATTAGAACATCCGTATAACCGCGCCGTTTGCTAATTTTTGCCCGTTCTTGTTCTATGAGTGGTGTGCAAGTCAATCAGTAACGTTTGTCACGTTTTTGAAAAAACGCTGTAAGTGGGTTAAAAATGATCGGCCAAGCCCATCCCAGGTACCATACGAACCCCCTCGAAAATCCTTTTCAAAAAAATTTGCATATTACATAGTTATGACGTAATATGAAGAAATTCCTGTGCAATGGCCCGTTTTCGCGTGCAACAAAATCTTCCGATATTGATACCAAACGTCCTCCACGGCTAGCCGCTTTGAAAAATGCATTTCACATAGTGATAACGTAACATGCGAAATCGTTTTCTGTGCCGCTCTCGCTTGAAACTTCGCCAAAACACTACGGTGATCCTTATCGACTGTGCTATTGAGAGTTATATTCTCTATGATGATATAATCGAAGACTGTACTGACAAATACAAACCATAAGAGAGAGAGGTAATTGTAGACGAGGTCCACTCTAGACGCGACGGGTATTGTCAGAGTGGAGGCCACTCTCCTGTTGAGTGTTGTGGGCACCTATGGATTTTAAGAACCTTGGTACCTACACAATCATGGTCATAATAGTGTAAAGGAAAAAATTACACTCCAAGACATATGTTATGACTATAATTAAGGCTACAAATGACTGATTTAACTCCAAAGCGCAGCTTTGGAAAAAAAAAGGAAAATCGATGTTTTGTACCCGCGCCGAGACCTCCTTCTGTACCCGCGCGAACCCCCGAAGTTGGGGAATGCCACTCATCACTGAACAGAGGTCAAATACTTTTGTTCCAAATTTTTTGTAATGTGGGTCGGGCAGTCGTTTTTGGGTACTTTTTCGAACCAAAATTTCGAAAAATGTAGGTCGGTTATTAAACAAAATTCGAAGAGCGGCGAATGCGGTGAGCATATATTCTACCTTATTTCAACGGCAAAGGGCGCGCAAAATTGAAGACGCGCATCTAATAGTGTAAAAGATAAAAATATAGTTGGGACATCTCGATGGCGGCAATGCAACAATTAAAGTTTTTGCGCAAGTTGCAAGCCAAAATCTGTTATTGCATAACGAGTTTGTCACATTACGTCATCCCTATGCACAAGTTTATATATTTATTGCGCAGCACATGCTGGTGTCCATGTTGGGCTATTTAGTACCAAGTTGCTCGCTAAAAACGGATGTTTGACGATTTCGTCATATTGCGTCATCACTATGAAATATGATTTTTTTTTGAAATTGTTGATCAAGGAGGGGGGGGTTGCATGGTAACCGGCTTAGGCTTTGGGGATGAGAAGTAGGCGAGTTTTGGCCATTTTCAAATGCGAGGCAGATAGACGCACGGACAGACTGACAATCATCAGGCTCTAGGCCCTATCGGCTAGGTTCAGCAACTTGTAACCTACACAGGGTGAAAGTGAAGTCCTGAAAGTAAAAATAAATTCGGCCCCGGTTAAAAATTAACCGACCCCTGAAGGTAAACAAAAGGGATTATCAAAATTAGAACACAGGCGGCACACAGGCGTGACGTCGTCACGTTCCTTTCCCTCAAGAAGTGCCTGGGTCGGCTAATTTTTTACCGGGGTCGATTTTGAATAATCTCCAGCCTTCAGGCATTCTTTCTGTTTTCAAAATATGTAATTTGGTTGAGAAATGACTGAACTGTAAGCTGATAAAAAAGAACATAGACTTTTCGTTGAATACTAGCGTGTGCGACATTTGACGGCTCGCCTCCCGGCTCTTTTTTCCATTCCGGCTTTCGTCTACGGTGGGACAGCCTGACTGTGGGTCGATTCTCGAATTTTTTCCCTCTAATGTGGGTCGCCTATGTGTTTTTTCACCTGGCATTTGGTCCCTGCTTCGCAAGGACGAATATTCGTACAAGTTATAATGTACTTTCATCTCACAAACAAATGTTGGCTCTACTGCCGAAGCCCAGATTGGTTCCCTATCCCCCCATCACTCTATACCCTCTTCTCCTCTATCCTCCTTCATTCCTATGCCATTTGCATCCACCGCGCGGTATCTCTCACCCCTAATCTGGGCTACGGCAGTAGTGCCCAAATTTTTTTAAACGAATAAAAATATAACAATAGAAGTAGGGTAGAATTTGTAAAAAAAAACAGGGTCCTATTACCCCCCCCCCCCCCCCCAAAAAGGGTATATTCCACCCACATTTTGGGCTTTAAAAGCATCACACATATCGGGCTTTTGTGCGCTGGAAGGAATGGAAATAAGGGGGAGGGGGATCAAACGCAATACATATTTTGACGATTTTCCTTACCTAAGTGATCGGACCCTAAGAAACAATGAACATGCAATGTTCGTGCTCACTTGAGCTTTCGTGCGAAAAATATGAGTAATCGGAGAATAGTCAGATCCCCATGACTACATCGTAATTGTAACTAGGTGGGAATAATCGTTACAGAAATATGCGATAGAATCAGAGCGGAAATGTATTCCGCGCCACGGAAAAGAAAAATATAGTTCAATGTCCGACCATTCATTCAGGGATTCGCGAGGATTCCTTACGCGATAAGAACCAAAAAATCACCTAATAGCTGCAATAAACACATAATCAAAGTCGACGCCAGTTCACAGAACAGCAAACGCACCTTTTTTGTCTTTTCCTGCTTCTTCTGGTACCAAACGTAGAGAGCTACGAGAGAGACAGAACCGAGCGCGGCGAGAACAGCCAATTGCTGATTTCTGAAGAGAAATTTAAAGATTTAAATCGGCTGTTGCTAGTCTACATTTTTAACTACATTCCAGTATTGAGACAATACACCTGCAATCGCTGCTTATTTTTAAAAGCTGCAGTATATTCAATCGCATTATCGATAACTACTGCCACCCTCGATTTTGGGGAGGGATGTTGAAAGGAGGGTCATATTTGATCACCTTTCAAACTTTTAGAAATTTCAGAATGATGTTCAGTTCATATTAAAAACGAGTCGAATTTTCTTTTCTGCATATTCTCACGTTTCCGCTCAGTGGTGTACCACAGATGCTTAGTAGCATACGAGTGTTCACATAACTACAGACTACTCGGAGTAACGTTTACTGCTACCCATGAAGAATAGATTACAAATTAAATTAATCAAATCATTAGAAAACGCAAATTAACCTGGAGACTCCGGAAAGCAGAGGCGACGTGCGTGGAAACGATGACATTCCTGAAAAATGCAAAAAAAATATATTTTAAATTTCATTCTCAAATATGAATGGTTGGATAGAGTAAGTAAATTTTCATCGAAAAATGGGCTTCCTACTAGAGTTGATATTTCTCTTAGTTTGAAAATCATTCCATCGGTGATTAGTGTATATACTAGGAAAACATGTAAAGCCCGTCTAGTACAGAACAGTCGATCACATATCACCCCCACATCTTTCGATCACATATCGAAAGAGGCTTAGAAGTAGGCTAGTAACGTACTTGACAGAAATAGCACGACGAGCGATCCTACGATTGTGTAGACACCTCTGTAAAAATATAATTTTGATTTCTTTTTTCCTTTTATTATTTCACGTATGTTTATTGACTAAGACGTGTAAGACGTGGCCCTATGATCGAAAATCCACCTCATATTCCCTCTCCCGCTGAACACATACATCCATTTTCAAAATCTTCTCGTCTTCGGCGTGTACATTGGCCAAAATTGCTCAATTCAAAATACTGCGCGTTAAAAGAAGCGCCTTTTCCGATTTTCCCTCTCCTTCCTTCGTCGGACACGTCAAGAAGTTTTGACATACTCTCCGGCCATCTCCTAAACCAGATCACGCACGTATAATTAATTTTGGGTGCACCTTCATACATTACTCGTTCTCTCCTCACTCTTCGCCGACGGCTTCACATTCTGTTTGCCTACTCTTCTTATAATCATGTCCGTGACATGATTCACGCGAATCTCGTACGTCAAGTTCACTGTTCCCTCGTCTCGTTACGAGCATCACAATTTCCATCATACATACTTCCAAAATAGAAACTAACAAGCCTGCGCAACAACCGCTACCCCCAGAGGTATTTAGCTCATTTGATTCGCGCTCTTCATCTTCTACAGAATGCCTTTCCTTGAATAAGGATACCATAACAGCCCATTTCTCTTTTGTTTTCCCAGCTAGTACCTGCTCAGTAGAATGGAAGAGGACCGAATCTGGGATAAACAAACAGTTTTATAAATGAAGCGATCAACTGGTACCCACAAAACACATTCATCAGGCCTAACATTCGAAAGGAAATACTACGAACGCCCATAAAAATGCCTCTTCTTTTTTAAGTTGAAATGGGCATATCAGGAAAAGTAAATTAATCTCTCAGGAAAGAAAAGCCCCGTTAAATGTAGGTCTACGTTGGCCGACTTATGCATCACGTCATCTAGGGCAGTCAGCTGAGCTGCTCTCGCCTCTCTCTCTCTCTCTCTGCATCTCCATTTTCCATCCACGCAGAGAGTAATGGTGGGGGCGGAGCAGAGTCTCGCTGCGGAGAGGAAGAGAGAAAGAGGAAAGAGGGGGGAAGGCTCAATATAGTGGCACACCACGTCGGAATACCGGATGAATGGCAGCAGAGACATCCCACTTTCCAAAAAAAAACATCAGTAAACTAATTAATAAGATCTTTCAGAAAAAGTTGAAAATAAAAAAAAGCCGTTGATCAAGATTTCTCAGGCTCCTATCATCCAGCACCTATCGTAAGACATCCGGATAGATCCTATGTTTCTAGAATGCATTGAACGTCTGCAACAAAATCGTTTAGCATAAGCTGCTTTGAACAGTTTCAGCGATCTTTGCCAAACACTCTTAGCATTACCAATCCAATGTCATCAGACATTGTCATTTAGACGCTACTCGGTCGACATGCTTAAAGGACGGCACATGGATAAACTTGATTTCTCTCATCCTTGAGTCAGCTGTAGAGTGAGCTGTAGAGCGATTTCACAAATTTCGTCAGCAGAAGTTCAACTTCCTTAGTTCAACTTCCGCAGTATCATTCTAAGTTACGCGAGTTACGTTTTTGGCTCAAAAATGTGATTCGCTTATCCCCTATGTTATTATGGTGGATAATAAAGAATCCAATATAACTCCGACGAATCAATATTCATCGGTAATTCACGATTCGTTCTTTACTCATGTTTCTTTATATGAGAACATTCCCCATAGCGAAGTATAATTAGTTTAACATTCATCCGACAGGCAGTTTTGAACAAGTTTCATGAGTTTTTCAACTCAAATTTATCAGACAATATTAGATTCCAAAAACTCGGAGGCCACAACGAGATTATGCACCGTGTATACAATAAGAATGAAGTGTTCCTTCGCTCCCACCCCAAGCGTATTTTCCCGTTGCTATTTCCATCGATGAACCCTTGTTTCCATCGTTCTTCTCACATTTGTCTCATCTGGCCAATTAATTCTTTCGCGCTGTCCGCCTTGACAGTCCAAGGATGAACTTTTGTCAAGACTTGATTATCATCGCTTTCCGTAACGCGCTACTCCATTCTCGAACCAACCGATCGATGACATATTTTCAGTGAGTGAGTCAGTCAAGTCGTAAGATTGGTCGTCAGACATTGTCAGATTATGTCCCATATCGGGTCTACATAGAATATTGGACCCCCTCCCGTCGTCTTCCCATTTCTTCAACGCACATCTTCGTCTCCTTTCCATCCACATACACTCTCATTGAGGCAATATAGTTGCCTCAAAGGATGGAAACGAGAAACGACCATTCCAAGGGCAGGCTTTCCGCGTCACCTTCACATTCGCTCACGACCAGCCCGTCCCGCAAAAGATAATGCGGACATTTGTCTTTGGCACGATAGCAAAGCGCACAGCCATTTCCCACACTAGTTAATTTAATTCCAACGCATCACCACTGTATTGACATCACCAGAGTCTCCTTCCTTCCTTCCCGGAAATAGCGGATTGTTAATTGGAGACACATCTCCTTTCCCATCCACACTAAGAAAATATATCGCATATTATCCTTATTGGCCGTAAAGGTGCTCCAATACTAGTTTACCTAGTCGGTGCCTGCAACTCGACCCCTCGTAATACTACTTCACTAGACTGCTTTTCGTGTCATTGCCAAAAGTATTGACTGGCCTGGTTCGCCCATTCAGAGAATCCCCTCTCCCTCCTCATCCATTCAAATTGCCGTCATCCGCAACCGTATCCTCCCGACATACTGTCACTGACTTGTGTAGCCTTGTGTAGCCCATCAGTGACATACTGTCACTGATGGGCTACACACGGCAACGAAATTTTTTACGTGTACCCCCTTTTTTCGCACAAGGGGTGACCCTTAAGTAAAAAAAACGTTTTCTACTCATTTGCGCGTGCCCACCCCCTTTACCGGCCCCGATTTGCGCGTGCCCACCTATCCCTCACCTAGCGAGCCCACCAGTGCAGACTGTACCTTCTTTATTGTACGCGTTTGACTCCACAACGTCACCCATCCAATAGCAAAGACCGAGTGGAAAATACAGCCTACTTTATCCGAGATTTCATGGAATTTTTTCGTGAAATCAATTTCAACACCATTCCCAGTGCAAACAACCTAATTTCCGTAAGGCTCATTTTGCGTCGTCGAAATTTAAGAGCCGATCGAGCGCTTTAAATAGGCAAAAAAAAGATTTTACTCGACGTAGCGTTCTAGCATCTCGTCCTTTAACACCCCCCACCCCCCTTCCTTCCCGACCGCCCTAATGAGGCCTCTTCGGCTTGTTCAAACAGCCGAAATTTCAGAGGCGGACAGCGTGGCGTCATTCCATGCTCAGAAAAAAAGAGAAGGCCGATGGGGGGGGGGGGGGGGGGGGGGGGGGTGCGGGGTTGAAATATAATTGAAGAGCGGTTAGCGAGTGTAATGAGTGAGCAAGAAAAGGATTCCATAATGAGAGCAGATGGAAGCCCTATTCAAGTATCTATATTATATTCCACCTAGTCTCTCCCTCTCCCTGATCGATAAAGCAGCCTATAGTAACAGGGCATGGAGACTCTTCATATTAAAGACTGGAGTAGGGCGAAAAATGATGCCCGGAAAGGATAATGTAATAAAGCTATGACAACGAGAATTTCCGGAGCGTGAAGAATGAATGTTATAGGTGAACAAATGACAAATCAAATTGAAGCACACTGATTTCCCACCGCAGATAGATAAACTCGCAATAAACAACTAAAAAGTCGCAGCAAAAATGCTTCAACCTGTTGCAATTTTTACAACAACAAAAAAGCTGCATGCCGGCTTAACGAAGAGAATGAAGATATTACAAAAATGCTTCAATCTTCAACACAAATAGCTACGATTCACTCTTTCAGAGAACGACATGAGCTAAATTTCCACTAGGCAATCAGACTGGCTTCAAATCATCCGGCGCAATAGAAATCGCATCCTTAAACCAAATTTAAACTCGGCTATATTTTTAATAATGGATGGCAGGTTCATCAAAAAAAGTCTCACTATCATCTTACAATATGACAACAAAAATCGCGAAATTCCAAACTCACATCTTTACTGTCCTTACGACTAGTCTCGACACGATCTTCAGAGCTCTCCACCACTTTGAATCCTCTTCTCTTGTTTCTTCCACATTATTTTCCTCTCTAAGCACCGCACTCCTTCTCTTTCTCCTCGGTCGGATTTCTCCACAGTCGCATCCGCTGCCTCGGGTGGAAGCGCCCAGGCGCTCACCGCTCGAGCGAGTGGAGTACGACGTCGATTGTTGCAGTGTGAATGCTGTGCGCCCACTATCAGAGATCGGGCAGAGGCGAGATCAGATAGAAAAGCGGAAGGAGGGGGAAGAGGTCGGTGAAGGACAGCAACCAGATTATTAGCGTGAGTGCTCTCGTCGGTGACGACTACACAGAAAGGGAGGGAGAAGACCGAAGAGAGGAGAGGAAAGAGAATGAGGGCGGAGCCTCCATCTAGCTCTCTCTCCTCACACTACGTGAAGCCGCTGTGGAAGAAGAGAGGGAGAAGACGGAGGAAGACGAAGGGTAGAGCGTGAAGAGTAGGGGGACGGGAGAGAAAGAAGCAGAAAAGACGAAAAAGAAAACTAGAAGAGTGAGTCGAAATAAGAGAGAGGGGGGGGGGGGCTGAATGCGATATGCTCCTTTTCTCCCTTTTCAGTCCCTTTCCAGCGTCGTTCTCGCATCGGTTACCGATTCAGGAAAATTAATGGAAATTCCATGAAGGGGCGAGAGGTGTCTTATTTACAAGGTCTTTCGAGTTTCAGTTTTGGAGACAACGATAGTAGAATGCAGAGTGGGACGGCCGGAACGAAATCGGAATCGAGCCGACATAGTTGTTTTTATAATAGAAAAGCACATTATCTTTTCAAAACACTGCCAATCCATACCCATGAAAAGCAAAGCTGCGTGCCCACACTATATTTAGGGCGTTCAGGACTCACAACTTAGAAATACTCCTAAAAGCCTTCACAGTATATTCTTTTTATATATTCATTCTAGAAAGTGCAAGTATGGTATTTAATCCATACCTTCCACGTGACAAGAAAACACTGGGAAAAGTCCAGAATTATTTCACCCGAAGATTATTCATGCGATGTTACAAAGCAACGTGCCAAACCATGCCTAGAGCCGCAGCTAGAAACATCAAACTAGGTATTACTTCCTTTGAACAGCGCAGTGAAGAAATAGACCTGAAGACAGCCATGAAGCTCCTGAGAGGTAGATACAAAATCTCGAAACGAAAACCACATCACTTTTGTTACTACGCCACTAGAAATGGCATCAACTTCACAAACAGTGTACAACCTTCTAACTACAGACACAGTTTCTTCCCCAGAGCGGCAAGGCTGATAGTATCGCGGGGAAGTGGCAGAGCCGCCGATACAGAAACACAACGCTGACGCGGGTAATGAATAGTTTACGTACACGTCGGTTTATGTAACTTTCATTCCACTTTCTTTCGATGAATGCCGTGCATACACACCAGAGGAAAACACACAATATATGAAAAATGATCATTAATTCAATTACAGATACAGATACAGATTTATTCAAGCGTCAAGGTCTGGGCCTGTTGAATGATGCATAAGTTCCATGCTTTGGGGTCGTTTCGGCAAACGGTAGACCATTAATTCAATTAGTCACGAGTATTTCGAATGAGGCCAAAAATGTGTGCAAAGCGGTCACTAACGTAATGCCAAGTCTAAACGTTGAAATATTTATGCAACCCCAAATCAACCGTTAAATAAGCTTGAAAATCGTGCACTGTCGCCACCAACACGTTTTTTTTTAATTTCAAACAATTAAGAACGTGAGAGTAACTTAAAAGGCACAACAAAATAAGACTGATACCTGAATTGCAATCGAGAGAGCGAAAAACTATCGGATGTGCGATCCTTCCAGATGCAGTAACAGACAACAAAAACACCTGAAATGAGTGAAGAATGGAGATTTCTGTCACTGGCTATCACAGACATTGGAGAGGTAGTTTAGTGAGATAATCCCGTTTCGAAAGAATCATGTTCTAATTGAAATAATTTAACTACTTTTTCCATATATATAATAAAAATATCACTCTATTGAAAGAATGCAAAAACTAAAACTATGTACAAATGAATAATTGAAGGAAAACTGAAATTAAGCTTACTATGTATCGGCACTTATCGGATTGTACTCTTATCAACTAATCGATATCACCCGTCGTGATTTCTCCAAACTAGCTATCCTTATCACAATTGATACCCCACGCGTATCAAGGTGACCTCCATCACTAAACTAACCAGGCCATTACTAGAAAGGCTACTACCTCAAATTTCCCGAAAACCATTAGTCAGAAAATTTGAAACTATTTATAGTGTGCTTGTTACTAAAAAGTCGATACAGGGAATATTAGAGACAAAAAAATCCCTGAAAAAAATAATGGAAAAGTACAATGTTTCTCTTTTTTTGTAATAGAACATGACGTGAGCAAGAGAATGAACTAGTACTACATAAGAAAAAGAATTCAAACGTTCTAAGAAATTCCCTCTTCAGTGTGCGCACTACCAAGATTCGGTGAAAATAAGCCCTCACCTCAACCAAGTACGTTGATTGACGTGCCAGTAGCACGCGTTTATAGCCGGACAGCGATTTAACAGATAAATCAACAACTGAAAAGGAACAACTTTAGGCTCGAAATAAGGTTACGACAACGTGTTGCGAAATTGTGGCGTGCGCAACGAGCAGTAACATTGCACAAGATTGAATAAGCGTTACAACGAATTATAAGATTGAAATTATTGGGAATGATTGATATGGAGAGCAAAGTTGCCAACTGGCTAAGAAAGAGTCATGCAGACAGACGCAAGGATGAAAATACGTGGAATGGATTATGTCGTGCACTGACGCTGTAATCGTTGAAAAGCAACGAAACGCAGCTGAGCGAAGCTTCTTTTCAAAATTATCAGAAACTCGCCCTATGGGGAAAGTTCCGAAAGTCAAGAGTCAAGGCCAAAGGTGTACAATGACACTGATCGTATAAAGATGCATGATGGTGAACCATTCTGAAGCATTTCGATCATATGAGAGGAATGGAGTAGAAAGAGTTGAGATTTACATGGTGCCAACTGAGAGCGATTTCCAAGTGATCGCGAAATGTTTTAGGTGATTTAGCGATGTGAAAAAGGTGATGGACATGGATAAATGATACCAAAAGTGGCCTACTATAAAGCCTCGCCTGATCTGCTTGAAAAAATACCGAAAGTAGATTTTCAAACGCGAAAAAACATGAATCCATAATAAAAGTTCCACCGATTCCGCAAAAGTTAGAGCGTCAGAGAAAGAGAGTGGTGGCAGCGACGCAGAGGAACCCGAAAACCCGGCCTCGTTACCCGGCCCATTATTTTTTCAACAATTAGTTATCTAGTTAAATTAACTTTATATTTTTTTAAAAAAATCTGTAAATCGAATTGGTGAAGAGAAAAAGATCATTGGCCTACCCTTGTAAAAGATATCCTTATCCTTGTCTAGAGCTAGCAACGAGGGATCTTTTTTTTTGTACTTTGTACCATGAATCCCTGGGTTTGGTCCAACAAGGTAGGGAGTCGACCAAAAGTACAGTATACGAAGTGTGTTACAGTAACCAAACATGTTACTGTATGCCCTTACCTTGTTCCCGGTGATCGTGAATTGATTTTTTCGCATCTGAGCTCTCAAATGCTTTCAGGACTCGATCATTTGACATACGTGTTGCTTCTTTTCGTTTTTAGCGTTCTCTTCTTCTACTTGTTGTTAGTTGTTATATCATAGGATTACCCGCTCACAAAGCCTATGTGGTCGCCCCTAGTGATGAAGTCTCTAGTCTGATCACTCTGGTGGTTTGATCCTCCGAACCCGTCTCTCTAGAGGTAGATCAAAGGGCGAGAGTTGTTTGTATCATATTTCTTTGCGCTCCCCCTCTCCCTCTCCTCTCTTCTCTGCTTTCGAGTCTCACTCGAGCTCCGGGCTTCCTAATGTCTAGAGACCCTCTTTTAGCTCTCCAGTAGGGATTGATACCCTGGCCTTAATTTGTGAATTAACTTATCCCACATCAAGACCGTGTTAGAATAAGGCATGCCGCAACACTGATTGAATTTATGCATTCTCTCGCTCCTCATTTCATCGTCCTATGCGCACCTTTTACTTCTGTACTGTCCTGACCTTCTAGCATTTCATTATTTATTTTATTTTACGCTTCAGTTAGCTTCTTCTCTTAACGCTCAATCGACATGCGTGTTGCCTTCTTTTATTTTTTTTTAGCGTTTTCTAATTCTACTTGTTAACCTTTGCTCCACTTTCGATTTTTTTTCTCGATTATGCATCTTGATTTGAACCCCCTCCCCTTTCTATTCTTAGAATATATATGAATTCTATTTGGAACACAGGAATGCGCTGCTTACACATCTTATAATGAATTCTTTTGCACCCCTGCTCTTTCTTTGCGTGAGAATTTGCGATTAGGTACGTCAACTTTTTGTAAGATAGCTTCGTTTCATGAATTCGGGTCACACTTGAGCAATGCCAGTATTATATGCAGCACAATCTTTTGGACATCTTGTTAGGTTCTTTTTTTGTTCGATTGAGGTGTGTTGTGTGGAAAAACTAGTTTGCTCACTCTTGGTGCTTTGATTCACATTCTACTTTTTTCCTCGTTACTCACAATCCGATCTAGTTCTCGCTTGTTCCAATCGGGTGGATGACATTGCTTTCGTTTCATGGTCTTCCCTGCTAGATCAGCCGTTAGAGAATCCAACTGTCTCTTCTGGCAAATTATGCAGCTGCACTCTATTTTTCCCCCTCTTCTTTGTATATTGATTGACCATTGATACACTCGCTACGTTTTTGTTGCAATCGCTTCCCTTCTCACTTCGCACACTCATTAGCTCCCTTTCCAGGCTCATGGGTCTCACCGGCGCCGTTTGGGTCCGGGTCGTCCCCGTCAAGCTTAGATCCGTCGTCATCGTCGTCGTCGTCCCGTCGTCATCGTCGTCGTCGTATGTTGAGGGTATGTTAGGGATGTTAAGGGGTGGCTCCTGGTTGCACACCATGAGCCAGGGAGTAGTGAATGCGACCGTGGGGAGGAGAGAGTAGAGAGAGGTGATGAGGTGGAAGGGAAGCGAATGAATCCATCTCTCTCTAATCCCCAGCTCGAGGTGGCAACATTCAATGGTTGCTCACGAGGAGCCAGTGAGTAGGGAAGGAGACGGAGGAAGGGCAAGGTGCGGTACCATCAGGGCATGTGGTGGGGTAGGGTGGGGTAGAGTAGCCAAGGGCCAATGAAACTACAAGTCCCCAAGCCCCGCCCACTCCAGACTAGACTAGACTCTAGTCTGGGTTTTCTAAGTGCAAACTACACCAGACTAGAAACCCCTGGGATATATACCCTAGAAGCCCGCCGATTATGCCGGCGGGTGCCCGATCACTGTTTTTGGGTCTTTTAACGACATCCCCCAGGTCGATACTAAAGACTTGAAGCGGTGACCCCGCTATCCAAGTCAATACCTGGGGAGACGACGACGACGATGACGACGGATCTAAGCTTGACGGGGACGACCCGGACCCAAACGGCGCCGGTGAGACCCATGAGCCTGGAAAGGGAGCTAATGAGTGTGCGAAGTGAGAAGGGAAGCGATTGCAACAAAAACGTAGCGAGTGTATCAATGGCTTAGGCTTAGGCTTAGGCTTAGGCTTAGGCTATATATCCTACGCCCGACCCTAGGCCTAGCGCGTCAAGCAGTGGATCCCGTAAATTGATTGAATTTCTCGGCTTAGCCCTATCTCTGGGATGCGCCTTATCGTTAGGCTAGTAGGATAAGGCTAATCCTAGAGTTGGGTTTAGGCTAACAAATATTGAGCATATG
>LS494449.1:5822-30457 GCA_900490845.1 Pristionchus japonicus | reverse complement strand
GGCAACCCAAGGGGTAAAAAGGGGTGATTTTGGTAATGGGGAACGCGGCAACGAGGCGCTACGGGCACGTTTTAGGGTCATTTTCGTGAAAAATCGCAAGTTTTGGGTGGTTTTTCGCGTCTGGCGACTTCCGGTGGGGGGTTTGGAGAAAATTTGGTGTACGAAAGGATAGGCTTGGCATTGGACTTAGTGATAGAAGCCTGGTCGTACCTGAAATTACGCCAATTAACATTTATCTAGATATTTGTTCACACGGTGGTGCGCATTTATTCGGCTAATTAACATTTATCTAGATATTTGTTAATGGGGTGCGTTAAGTGGCGACCCGGGTTCCAGATGGCTTAGAGATAGAAGCCTGGTCGTACCTGAAATTACGCCAATTAACATTTATCTAGATATTTGTTAATGCGATGCGCATTTATTCGGCTAATTAACATTTATCTAGATATTTGTTAATGGGAGGCTTAGGCTTAGGCTTAGGCTTAGGCTTAGGCTTAGGCTTAGGCTTAGGCTATAAGGCTATAAACACCCGCGACCTACGCTTCGATTGCCCAAGATCGGCCATTTTTGGTGCGAAAGCCCCAAAATATGCGTATTTTTGGCCGGGTTACTGTAGTTGCAGTCCGGTGTACTGTAGTTGCAGTTCGGGATACGGTACTTGCAGTTCGGATTACGGTAGGTGGTTACGGTAAGTCAATATTTCGTTCGAAAGTGTCGCTCAATATAGGGTCTATTTTTGGCCACATGTCATCATTGGGGTTTTTTGAGTCTAGGATTACGGTATCCTTGTGCCGGGTTACGGTAGGTGGCCATATTGACCCTATTTTTAAGCCCCGATTTGTCATCGGAAAGGATGCTAAGCCCCGATTTCAAATTTCGCGCCAATGCGGTTAGGTCCCTACGCGATGAAACGCGTTGCGTCACGGACGCGTCGCGTGTGGACATCCGGCCCCTCTCCCCCGTCAGTCTTACCTCGCGCGCTCGTCTAGGAAGGTGGACGGAAGGAAGGAAGGAAGGTGTCTAGGAAGGTGTCATTTGGCGCGTGTCCTTCAGGGATCGGGTTACGGTAGCCGTTGTCAGTACTTCATTTGGCGCGAGTCCTTCCGGGTCGGGTTACGGTAGCCGTTGTCAGTACTTCATTTGGCTGACGGGTGAGGAGAGGGGTCGAGGCAACAACCTCTCGTCGCGAACGCAGGGGGCTTAAATGAAAGGGGGGAGGGGGAAGAGGAGGGGACCGCGTTGCTTTGCCGACGCGACGCGGTTGGGTTACGGTAGCTCGCGGGTTACGGTAGCACTGGTTTGGATGGGTTGGCCAATAATAGAGTCTACTTTTGGACTATGTCTTTGTAGCTAGGTCGGCTAAAAATAGACCCTATTGTTGGCCACTTCATGTAGTTCGTTTACGTGCCCGTTTTGTTGCGCTTTAATCTCTTCTCATATCAACATTACAGATGGGTAACGCCGATCCCTCGACTCCTGTTTCCGCGCAATCTTCTCCAGCCCCGTCACAGTGCCCGTCACTCGGTGAGCTCCCATTTACTGAAGCATGAAGAAGCTCACAATGTTTAGATTTTTTCGGACTCCGATCCGCCAAAGATGGCAGGGAAAGCGTATTCTCACAGTCGACTGGAAGTTCACAGGAAACTGCGCGTGGTGAGAAATAGGCTCTATTTTTGGCATCAACGGCATTACTTGTAGAGTCGCATCCCCTACTCGATGACATGACTCAAAATGATGGACAGGACGGCGTCGGCGTAGTTGTCAACCCTGCTCCGAATGATGCTGAAAGCGTGATGGACAGCACTACATCGCCCGAAAATTATGATAATGACAACGAGGAGAACGATGGCGGAGGAGGGCAGGACAGCGTATTGGCATTGTTGATGCAACATCCGAACGATGCAGATGATGAGAGCAGTGAGGATGATGACGATCCGTTCCATTCTGTTGGTTCGTTCAAATGTATTAGTGCCAATTAATAGGTCACTTTTTTAAGCACACCAGACACTGGCGGACACTGATCGCATGCAAGCATTGCGTGCTCATGATCACGCCACTATCGGATCGAATCCACACATCGGAAGTGAAGCACAAGAGAAGGAACGGCGTATTCAGCACCTCAGTGTACGTTTCTCTTTGCGCTACTTTATTGAACATCGTTTCGCAGGTTATGAGCGATGGCTTCAGCCGTGGATGCAAGGCGTACACTGGAACGAGTGACAAGTGGTTAATGCGAACAGAAGCGGCAAAAGATGCATTTGCTGATTTTCTCGAGCAGTCACTGGCCGCACGGGGACCTGCCATTATGGCAGGGCTCTACGGTGGCGCAACGGAGACTATCCATAAGATTGCAGTCGCTGCAGGACACCTAGCACTATACTGTGCTGATAAGCATCACGAATTTCGTGATATTCGAAATCCGGAGGATTTCTGGCCGAGGTGCGTACATGTCTGCATACTTTTCACATAAGGATGAGCTGCCCTTTAGGTTCCACCGATTCTTCGTCGATCAGACCCTCGAACAGCGTGCTAACGTACTCGTGAAGGCGCAAAAGTGGAAGAAGAAACACATTCCAATGTCGAAGCCGTCCCTGATGAAGACGATCGCAACGAAGGGTGCACCTGAGCGTTCGCGTGTTCGCGAGCCAATCACTGTCTCAACGTCGCTCAGTTCGATGTGCCAATTTCTGCGCGTCATCAACGTGGACATTGGAGGTGGAGGAGATGGTGTGGCGATAAAGAAGACGGGAATATGGTCGTTGCTCACCAGATGGTTGGACTTGTACAACCAACAAGTTGGAGGACGTCTCTCTCCACTCCTGAAGGTATTACGATATTACGATAAATGATAATCGTTTTGCGCATAATCATAGTCATAATCATAATCATTCATTATCATATTCATGATCATGCTTAACGAAATTCCTACGATATTATTTTTTTGTGGGAAAAAATTACGAATCTGAACCCATCACCATAAAGATGTGCCACCGGCATAATCATTCATAGTCATAGTCAATGTAACGAAATTCCGGAGACGATGATTTGCAAGCGTATCGTTTCAATATTTTACTAGTCTTGCCAATAATACGGTCTATTTCTGGCCAATCTGTGACAATCAACTCCATTTTTTTAGATGGCCGTTACCACTGCCGATTTGGCGTACTTGTTCAATCGTCCGTCGGCCAAGACCACAGATCTCAAAGATGCACAATCATGGCATCTCTCTCTTATGCTTCTGAGTGGAATGAGGCCTGGATCGATGCAAGGTTTGTCGTAGTACTTTCATTTGAATTTTAAAATGCGTAAAATTTGAAGCCGACAAATTTGGTAAGCACGTGAAAAAGTCGGTGGAAAATCGGAAGAGGCGTCGTCGACAGGCAGGAGTGGAGGAGGAGGATGAAGATGAAGTGAGACGCGCAGTGCTGGCACAACGGAAGCGCGAAGACGCGTACGTTTCCATATTATGCCTTTGTGGATGTCTTTTACGTCCAAATATTTGCAGAGCCTTCTACCTGACGGACGAGGAGAAGATCGAGGAGAGTCCGGAGGAGGCGGAACCAGAGAACGAGCCGGCGCAACAGCACAAGCGTACTCCCCAACAACGATCCAACGATACTGATGGTGAAGACAACTTTTACTTCGCTGGACTGCGTATTGGAGACGTGGAGGTGTTCAGGTTTGGAGGCGACATAATTAAAAAAAAGCATCCCTGCTTCGTTCAGGCTGCGTGCCAGGCCCGGTGATGCCGAGTGCGTTGTTCGACACAGGGCCACCGTTACTGTGAGACGCACCAAATGTTCCGGCTACCGGCCCTACGACCCCTTCGTGTGCGGATACACGTGGCCCACGAACATTGGCGCTGGTGGAGACGGCACCGTCGAATGCTTCCAGCCAAATGCAGCCACCGGTTTCCTGCTGCAGAGCATTTTGCGAGGCCACGTGGAGGCGAGTAGCGTACTTGAGGACGAAGAGATATTCTGGAGCAAGCATCCGCGTGATGTCAATCAAGTACGCATTTCGACAAGTATCGATGCCCGTTCGCCCCTTATGCGTGCTGCATTATTCGCGATGCCTTTGCTGGCTAGCAACATTGCGGCGTCCATCAACGGCAATCGCCGTCACATTGCACACCAACTGCAAGTAAACGCGTTCCACGGAGGCAGGAGCGCAGTCGAAATCGAGATTGTGGACTACAAAAAATTAATGGATCGATTTTTAACCTCCCTCGACATTCCCGCGTACCTCGTCGCACCGCGCTCGTTCAGGTGGGTGGGCGAGGCGGAAATTAGGGTCTATTTCTGGCGACGACGATGATGAGTGTATCGTTGCAGAGCTGGTTTTGCTCAAAGCGTCGTTGTTGACTATGCGTTGCGATTGCCCGCCGACCAATTGCTTACCGATGCGATGATCACGGAGGCGCTCACTTCGACGTGCCAGTGGACCAGCCCGAGACAGGCCGACGTATATGCCAAGTGAATAACATTTCATAACCTGATTTTAAATTATGAACTGTCTAAGGTCCCTTCGGAATGAACTTCGTCGTACGGCCGAATCGGCGGTGTCGATGTGCGCCTCGGATTGGTTGCGTTCGAGGGAGGCGAGTTCCCTGCGTAGTCGGCTGCGCAACGAGGCATACAAGTGAGCATCCTTTTTTTTTGCAGGACTTGCATTTGTCGCTTACAGGCCGCTCAGCCTCGATGAGACACGCGCAAAGTGCATCGAGACGCAGCAGCGCCACGGAGGAGATGTCCCTCGAGGATTTCAGCTTGCGCGTTTGCGTGGTGCTATGAACACTGAACTCCTCAAGGACACACCTCCGGTCGTGAATGGAGACGCCGACGTGAAGGATTTGTGCGTTGACATTCGGAAGACTGTAGAGAGCGTAGTGGCGATGCGCAACTGTACTGACGGAAGCGTAGATTATCGTATCCACTTCTTCTAGAATGTTTCTTCTTTTGATGTTGTAATTGTAATGACTGAAGTGCATCTTAGCGTATACACCTCTCCTAGAGTTCTCTTTTAACAGGTAACTCTTTGTTTTATCGATTGATCTTAGACAACATACTGGCCAAAATTACACTGTACTTTTGGCCATTGTCATTTGCATCGTATGTGTCTTTGACGGTCACTTTTCGTTTCTCCTAAAGAATGAAACATGTATCTTTGTTTTTGTTTTTGTTAATCCACGTATAAAAGACATTTCAAATTAATTATTTTCCACGTCTTAAGAGGTTGTGTTGCCTCCTCTGTACATCTACTTTTATTGTGTTCCTGTCATATTCTTTGAAATGTTTACTTGCAGATGCCCGATGGGGGTTCCGGTGATGCATCAGAGGGTGAACCTGCAGTTCCTGCGTATTATAAGAAATTGGGCATAATCGTACGCGCAGCCACGTATTCTGATGTCTGCGCGGAAATACGCACAATACAAAAATTCGCTGAAGCGTGCTGCACAAGGCGTTAGTGTATTTGGCAACTGTATTTACCTCGGTTCGGTGCTTTTAGTCGGACACAAGAGACTCGTGCCGGTGAGAGTGGTCATAGAGAAGCTTGGAGAACTCGACGAGCTTACTGTGAGGCTACCCGAGATCGAGGTAGCGACGAGTGATGACTTGCTGATGAACGTGGCATTGCAGATGGTGAAGAATCGCGTAAGCAGGGCACTCGGTCTTCGCTCTAATTGGAATGGAAAGTTTCGCCTATTCGACAATTTAACTAACGCGGATTATCGCTGTGGATCCGAGATCGTTGAAGTTGGCGCTCTCGTTTCGGTGATGAGCAAGTCGACGGGCAGGGTGTACGAAGTGGTAATAATCGTGACTATAATCAAAACCAACTAATACGGCCGAGAATGCAGGCGGTGTCGAGCGGAGGTATTGTCGTCCTCACAAGAAATTCAGCCAACGCCCCGCCCAACTCCTCATTCACAAATCTTCATCTTTTCAAGGATGATGCATGTTGTCTGGTCGATGTGGTGGGTGGCCATTTATAGAGTCTATTTTTCGCCTTATGCCTTGTAGGTTGATCGTGAGAGCTTGGATGTTCACGTCGTCGCGAACAATAACAACGATGACAGTGGTTACATCGAATCCACTCAGATGAGCGTAGTCTGTGATTCGGTTGCTCCGTTGGTAATGATGAGCGTGCTACGGCTGCAACATGAGACGTATGCCCTTTTGTTACTAGAGAACTTACATTTCATTTGTAGCTTCGTCAGATTGAATGCTTCCCAAAGAGAACAAGAGTCTCAGAGTATGGAAGCACAGCGCGTAGGACAGAAGCGAAGGAGTATTGAAGTCTTCAACGATGGCAGTTTCAAAGGCTCTCACAAGAAACGGTAGTTTGCGAAACTTTTTTTTTGCGTGCAAAGGGTTAAGTGCAGGAAGACGAACACGGTCACGAGAACTGGCACGCGTAATACACAACCTTCAACTCAAGAGGTCGTCTCGAGTAGTGATCGTATCTCTGGTCTGATCCTCAACACCTCAATCATATGGATCGACGTACTACATTTGTTTACTAGTCTTTCTCTATGCGCATACATTCCAGAAAGGCGTCTCGTTTGATAACACTCTCCTCTCTGATCATTCACTTTCGCGTTTCTGTGCTGGTCAGGACTTTGTCTCCTGCGTATTCCCATACTGGCCAGAGAAAGAAATTGAGACTGTGAAGCGCAGACTAATGGTATTTGGATGGGTTAGTGGAGTGCGTGGTGGATGTTCGATTTCAGTCCTTCCCCAACGCGAAACTATTTTGCGTATCGATTCTTACTCAAAGCGAGCACAACGAAGGAGAACGTGAAGGGGGTAAGTAAATGATCATGATTAATTAAACGCTTGGATTATGATATGTTTACATTCAGTTCGGTACGTCTACTTTGTTACATTCTGCGATGGTCTATGTGTGAGAATGGGCAACTTCATCTTCAATAAGCTCTTTGCTTCGTTCGAGGATTTTGTGCGTGCTCTGCAAGCGTACCGCATTAAGCTTGATGACAGCACCAATTGCAAAATTACTCATCTCATCGTCCGCGGAAGCGGTAAGTCCCTTTCAGCGTAGCTTGTCTTAAGTGAAGGTTATTTACGCCCATTTTGCAGAAATGGAAACTTCACCACTCCAAGTGAATATTATTAAAACTCATATTTCTGATCATCCTGTCGATAATGTAGTCGAAGTGAATTTGGACATATAATCGCATTTTAGTTGCATGCTTAGTTTTCTTGTTTCGCAATATCAATTGCTTCGTAGTGTACTTTATTAAGTACAAATTCTTTGTTCTTAAAAGTTCTTGTTACGCAATTTACGAATTGTATCATTTGACCATTAATATGGTCTGTTTTTAGCTAAATACGAGGTGATTTTGCCGTGAACATGGCCTAAATTGAATAAAATGATCAGCCTCTTTAATTGCTGTTTACCATGAGACTCGTGAGACTTTTGAATGAAGTTAAAAAAGCGTTTGAAAAATAACAAATTAATTAAATAACCAAGGTATGGATGTCGGAAGAGGACAATATGTGTTAAATACTTTGATGATCATGACAGCTCAAAACACATACTAAAAAAATTCGGTCAGCGATTATTATTTACACACAATTCGTGATATGATTAACGGCATGAACCTCTTTTTTATGCATTTTTAACAGTTTTTACCGATTGGCGAAAAATATGGTGTATTTTTAGTATGTTTTTAGCGTCAGAGTTTGAATGTGCGCTCCATTCTAGGTCCTGACACGCCGAGAGGGTACGGTATGTAGATATATGCGCGCTTTTTTTCTCGTTCTTGTTTCGTGCGTTCGTCGAGGAATGCTCTATTTTTGTAAGTACTTCATTTGGCGACGTGACGCGACCGCATCGCATTAGGAGGCGGGGCTTAACAATGTTTATCGATTTCAAATTTCGCGCCAATGCGGTTAGGTCCCGACGCGATGAAACGCGTTGCGTCACGGACGCGTCGCGTGTGGACCTCCTGCCCCTCTCCCCCCCGTCAGTCTTACCTCGCGCGCTCGTCTAGGAAGGTGGTCGGCCGGGTCCCTCCCCGCGCACTTTGTCAGTACTTCATTTGGCGGGTGTCAGTACGGGTCGGGGGTTACGGTAGGCGTTGTTGTCAGTACTTCATTTGGCGCAGTAGTTCCGGTTCGTATTTGGCCAATAATAGGGTCTATTTTTTGGGTGTATTTCTGTGATGGTTTGTAAGTACTTCATTTGGCGCTCCCATTGGGGAAACGCGACGCGACCGCAACGCATTAGGAGGCGGGGCTTAACAAGGGATACTAAGACCCGATTTCAAATTTCGCGCCAATGCGGTTAGGTCCCGACGCGATGAAACGCGTTGCGTCGCGGACGCGTCGCGTGTGGACCTCCTGCCCCTCTCCCCCTCGTCAGTCTTACCTCGCGCGCACGTCTAGGAAGGTGGTCGGCCGGGTCGCTCCGCGCGCACTTTGTCAGTACTTCATTTGGCGGGTGTCAGTACGGGTCGGGGATTACGGTAGCCGTTGTCAGTACTTCATTTGGCTGACGGCTGAGGGAGGGGACGAACCACCTTTTTTCCCTGTCCGTATTTGGCCAATAATAGAGTCTATTTTTGGGCAAGTCAATATTACTATGTTTCCTTTTGTCCGATTTCGATGCGTGTCGTGGTTATCCGTGTTCACACTTTACGTGCCAGTGTTTCTTGAAACACTGACTGACTATCCCTTTTACAGCTCAGCGTATTGTCGATCCGCAAAGCACAAATCGTGCGCAATGCCTCCCAAGAAGCGGACGACGGTTGGTTTCCGCTTTTTTAAGACGCATTTACGTCATAAATAGAGTCTGTATTTGATTAATGAATTGTTTTGCGGAGACTTAATGTTTTAGCTCAATTCATCTCAGTCGGAATGGGAACTGCCGCAGAAGAGGACGAAGCCTGAGGTAATAAATAATTTTATTAATGCGATAATCGAGTATTAATTTTAGGGTCAACCAGAGTCGTCCGCGTATTCTCCCTCATTGCCCGATGCTGAGAGAGAGAATGGAATTGGAGAAGACGATTGGAACGGCGGTGATAAGGTGGCGGAGGAAGAAGCTGGTCGAACCGCGCAATCAGTGAGTCGATGCCGTATTTATGACGATTGATATATAATTGTTCAGCAAGCCTCTGATTCGGTTGACTCGTTCGACAAATCTGAGAATGCAGATGAGCCCGGAAAGGGAGAAGAGAAAGAGAAGGAGGAAAAGAAGGACGGTGAAGAGGACGAAGGCAAAGAGGAAGAGGACAACAAGGAGGAGGATGAGGCCGATGAGGGAAGAGGAGAAGTCGATGATAATGTGTCGGTCCAGAGCAACAACGACACCGTTCCTGACTCGCTCGCGGCAGAAGCAACTAATGCGCAATCGGTGAGTTGAACTTCTGTTTTAAGTATAATTTGGCTAAAAATAGGGTGTATTTTTGACCTATTCTCTTTTTCAACAGGCCAAGCCTGCTGCCGTCACTCTCGACAAGACAGAGCGTATTGATGCTACCGTTACACTCGACAAGCCAGAGCGTATTGATGACACTCAACAGATCACGGTAATGCTTGCTTCAATTTTTTCGTTACCCAATTTCTCGCTTCAGATAAACCTCAAGGAATTTATTCAATGGGAATCGCTAGTCATGTACGGTGCTCGTCCGCGTAATGACGAGAAGGTGGAGAGCTTGATTGAAAGTGTCAAGAATGGAGATGATTTCAATCGCAGCGAGATCAGACGATTGTTCTCCGATTCACCGCCGTTAGTTTTTTTTTTGCAAAATTAAATTCAACCACACAATCTTGGCCATATACAGTGCTCTCATCATCAATGAGGACTCTCTGCGTAGTCATTTTGAGAAGGTCGAAAAACAGCAGCGCTGGAAGGCCAAGAAGCTCAAGAATGCACCGGTGAGCAAATTATCAATTATACGATTCAATTTGAATGTCTAACTTTACAGGCAATGCTGATGGAATGTAATCACCGTTTGACGGCTATGAGGGATCCGAGATGCGCCGCTTTACTGAACGCTTTACTCGATCCATTCACTACGGTTAGTGTTAAATTCGACTATGATGGAATCGTTTTGTTTTAATTTCTAGAACATCGCCATCAACTTCCGCGTATTTCTTGTGCCCAAGGCAGACGAGAGCGAATTTGATGAGAGCCTCTTGAGTTCGGACAACAAATCTGGAAAGCGTGCTCGATGCAGTAAAGTCCAGTTTCGAGTGGCGGCGATCCTCGAGCACTTACTGACGAAGCGTAATGCCAGTGAAGCTTCTTCCTTCATCGACAAGGTACGCACGGTGCAACGGAAAAGTGTGAGCGTATTTATGTTTGAAGCTGTCCACTTGCCTCGCCTTTCGGGAGAACTTTGCCAAGAACTACAAAGACGAATCGGAAGCGTATAAGGCTGGGGTTGCTGCTGGATTGATTGACAAGAGTGACAGCATGGAAGCTGCATTCAATTGTAGCGCCTTTGAAGAAGATTTGCGTAGTAAGATCGTCGCTTTCTTCTCGCATCGGAATTTGGCCAAAGCGCAAATCTACAAGGAGGCTCCCGGAGTTAGTTTTAATATTTTTTTTTGTATTATGCAATTTATCGATACATTTGTTCAGATTCTTCGTCGAGCGTACAATGCGAAAATGTTGGATGATTTCATTGTGGACACCACCGGCGAAGGTTCTGGCGTAATTTCGACACACTCACTACGCCAGGTTTGAGCGGTTAGTGGAGCTACCTAAATAGTTTCTTTTTTCTAGAACATCCAGAAGCTCGGAGAGCAAATGAAGAAGGATCTTTCCGAATCGAAGAATGCAAAGCGTAAGTCGGAGGACTACGCGAAAAAGAAGGATTCGATGTGGGCGGAAAAGTTGGCGCAAGGAATGAAAACGGTGGGACAGATAATAGTTGACGTTTTTATTGAACTGTCCCGCTGGTCCAGGTGAAGTGCGTCGATAACGTCGAGGTGAAGAAGGAGGGAAAGAGTGACGAGGAGAAACTGCGTAGTTGTGTCCGCGGAGCCGTCAATTTCAACGAGAAGAAGGTCGCAAAGTGGATCAGCGAACGCTCCCAATTCGTGGCTCTCTTCAAGAAACAGGTACAGAATCTATTACTCTAACGCGATTTCATTTGTTTCCGTCGTAGAGCGACATCCATGCGTACTGCAAATGGGCGGAAGTATTCGTCGAATACGGCGGAATCGTGATTGCGACGGATTTGAAGAAGGGTATCGATCACAGCGTACTCCCTTCCGTGACCGCCAAAGCTGCGCCTCTGTACGGTACGTTTTTTTTAGAAATGGCCAAAAATATGCTCTATTTTTCACCACTAGTATATAATCTTTAAAAATGATTTATTTAAGCCAACAAGAACCTCAAGAAGCCTCCGCTCGTTTGTTGCCTCTACGGCAAGGAGGATGAGTTCAACGACGCGGATCCGGAGGAGATCACCAAGCCCAAGAACATCAACGGTATCCTCACCAATCATGGATTCAATCCAGAGGATTTTTTGCTCGTTAATTTCATTAAGTGAGTGAAGTGTTCAGTTATTGTAATTGTCTTTCTGTTGTTCCTTTTTTTCGCAAAGCGTATTTATATTTATCCGTTGCTGTTATCGTTTCGCTTAATGCTCCATTGTTGTTGTTGTAATGGTCGGTAAAATCCTCAAAAAAAAAGCTATTATTGTGTCTGTGTGAGTAGTGGTTGAGCTCCACAATCGATACCTCCCGATTTATGTTTATTTGCAAATACTAATGTTCTACTGTTTAGGTTATTGCTTCAGGACCATGGGAAAGAAGAAACAGCGTGAATCGTCTCCAAGCGTGGACTCAGCTAAGAAGAAGGTGAGAATACTAGTCAAAATATTGCATATGGGGCCAAAAATATAATCTATTTTTCGCCAACGATTCATATTGTGATCATGATGGCGTATTTTGTTTTTATTAAATTTCAGAAGGTAGTCGACCAAGGCACCACTCATCGTCTGCCCGCGTATTCGTGTCCCTCAGACTCTCCGCCTGTCGCAGCTGAGGTTCCTTTTTTCGTTATTGTAAATGATATAATTTGTTAATTTTTATGCTGTAAATATGGTCTGTTTTGGCTTGCATTGATTTATCAAATTTTTTTACATTTTCAGGAGGAAGTCTGTGAAGGTGCCGCTCCTCTGATGTACGCGTGCTTCGACCCTCCGATTGCAAATGAGGTTTCATATATTTGTTAATAGTCGCAATGCCTCGTATTATGCGTCAAGTTCTAATTTTTGTTCTTTGTTCAATTATGTCCTTCCAGGTTGTGGTATACGCCGAGGAGGAGTCTGCATCGCACCAGGACAGACACGATGACTCGTCGTCGGACACCGACGACGGCCATGACAAGATCATGCGTAGTGCTCTGTCATTGTTCGATTCACATGAGAATACTCTACACGCGTATTCGACCGTGGACAGCGTAGACAGTGCAGAGGAGGCGGAGACGGCAAAGAAGGTAACACACAAATTTGTTAAATTGAAATTGCCGTAGCATGGAAATGCGATTTTTAAATTACAGAGACGGAAGAGGACGACCAAGGCGACCGCGAAACAACAGCGTACTCCTTCCATTGTGCACCTTGAACTCAAGGTCGACCATGTCGTAGAGGTGAGAACGATGTGTAGTCTTGTCGACCAAACTTTTAACGCGATTGGTTATAGTGCCATTTGTCCGACTTGATCCTGTGGGACAGTCTCACACTGTGCGGTGGGCGGCGGAACGACCCGAAGAAGGTGGAGAGAATTATCGCTTACTGCAAGGACAGCTACGACAGCTTGAACCGACTGATGAGCGATTTCCGTCCGTAAGTTTGATTTTTATCCATAATTTGTGTTCTTTGTGATGGGCGAAAAATAGGGTCTATTTTTGGCCTATGCCGTCTTTCCGTGATCGTTCACGTATTCCGTTACATGCTAATTCATAATTACTACTTGTTTCAGTGTCGTAGTTCTAACGCGTGGTGAATTCGACCGATGCTGTATTCCCGGTGGCTCCCAAGCCAAATCGACTCGACTGCGCCAATTCTCTTCAGCCACGCACGATGAGTCCTACAAGGTATTTTCATTTGAACAAGTAAATGAAACACATAGAATATGCCGGAAATGTAGGGCTTACTGATGGACGGTACACATCGTCTGCTTGCGTGTCGAGCCCTCTACTGTTTCGATGAGGTGAACGCTGAAGCAGGATGGATGGGAGTGGATAAAGCATCGACGAAGGGCCTCAACCAGTTGCTGTTTGATGCGGGAGTGAGTTTGATTTATTTAATATTATCAAATAATCTATTCACAAGTTGACAGTATTTTATTTAATGTTATCAAATGATCTATTCACAAGTTGACTTTGCAGTGCGTAGTGGTCAAAATGGATGTGTTCATTGTCCCCGGCGAGCTCGAGCGTGATTTCATCGAGAGCCTCTCTCGCTCGGAGTCGATCGGACAGTCGTATAGCAGAGCTTGCCCGAGCAAAATCCAATATCTCGTGTCCGCGTATTTGGAGAAGAATGCGCAAGAGCAGCAAGCGCAATGTGCAATGTCATTCCCCGAAATGGTACGAAATGGTTTTATTTGTACAGTTGGGTGTGTAGATAGAGCACTGCCGCGTACTGCACAAGGAAGTCGATAAGAAATGCGTGACGTATGAGGATGCAGTAGCTGCTGGACTACTAAGTTCGACGAGTGAGAAGAATAAGAAGGCCGTCTGGTTAGTTTGTGCAGAAATTATTTCCGTTTCTCTATAGGTCATAAATAGAGTCTATTTCTGGCATAACGACTGATTTTAAGGGAAGGCGCGTACAGCGTAAGTAAATATCCGGATGATCTTTTCAATTACATCTATGACATCTTCACTGGCGACCGATTTCTCGGAGTCGCGCTCTATCGGTGTAGTGCATCCGTGAGTGGTGCTTTATTTCTTCGAAGTAGTACCATGAATCGTTTGCATTCTTAGAAGATCTTGAACGCGTCCAAGGCCGATCCCGATGCAATAGCGTATTTCTTCGATGGAATCTCCGCATCGACCGAGGATATTACGACTACTAGTCTCAGAACGGTTGGCTATACTTGCAACGCACTGTCATTGTAATTTACGTTTTGCAGAAAATCAAGCAGCAATTGAACTTCTCCAGAACTCGCTCTGACACTCCGAATGCAGAGCAGAAGAGAGCCAAGAGAGAGACGGAGGCCGAAAAGAGGATGCTCTTCGGAACGAAGAGCGAAGAGGGATACGGTGGTCTATGCGAGGGCTTCGTCACTGTGAGTTTACAATATTAGAATTCTCATCTTTATATTTCATTTCAATTTCGAACTTCAGGTGCTTGCTACGACTCCGTCCAACCTACCCGGAGAATGTTTCGATGATGCATTGCCGTCCATCTGCAAACTGCGTGCTGTGAGCCGATGTGCTATCAATCAATCGGATGATATGCACATGAATCTGATCGGCATGCGTAGTAAATTCGTGGCAATTTTCAAGAGACAGGTTCATTCGACACATTCATTTAATTATTGAAGCCAAATTTGTATAGGAAGACATCGGGGCCAATTCGCACTGGGCACACACCTTCGTCTCCGAAGGAGGAGTCATCGTTGCATTTGATCTGGCGGAGTCCGGTCTTCACGATGACACCTACCAGGGATTGCGTGGTGTTTCAAGAATGTTCCCTCGAACATTGCATAGTAGGTTTTTTCATTATAATAACATTCAAATTTGTCTTTCGAGGCCATTAATAGGGTATATTTTTGGCCATCATTAAAAATGATATGCCCGTTCAGGACTGAAACAACCGGTTATTCAAGTCGCCGTCTATGCTAGGCCAAGCGTATTCGTGACGCTGCCCGGCGCACAGTTCGCACCCGCGCATCCCAAGAATCTTCTCGAGATGACCAGAAGTTTGGGCATCGACAACTCGGCGGTCATCTTGAACTTTTTCAATTAATCTCCATCTTTGTTATGCGTATTATGTTGTTACGATTTGTTATCTACATCTTTTTTTTTTGTTGAAGCGTATCTGATAAATATGGAAGATTATCAGTCGTATTAAACCGGATTTTTCGATATACGGTAATCGACCGTAAAGTAATATCTATGCGGGCAATTGCGCGGTGCGCGGTCAAAAATAGACTCTATTTATCGCCATTTTCACATTTTTAACGAAAACACTGAACGCTGCAGGATGCCCTCTTTGCGTGCTGGCATTGTTGCACTCGTGTTATGGCATCGCCAGATCCGCGAAGGATGGACCCCCGACGAAACACTGAACGACGCCGACATTGAGCGTGCTCAGAATCTAATCAATGCGTGTGAAATGAGATGCGAGTTGTTTAGTAGTTTAGATCGAAGTGAATGTTTTTGTCTTTTTTAGTGCCCAATTCCAATCTCGTACCCATTCGAATCGTCGTTCCATCCTTGGACCAAGACTGGGCTGTGACCGTCAGAGAGGGTGATGTACGTTCTGTAGTAAAGGTAGAGCGCGTCGTTTGAGGTAGCAGTTTTGTAGGTTGTCGAGTGCAGAGTGTCGGGACACACCTGGCTACGCACTCATTCCAGACACGGTCGCTTAGTGACCGACGTGACTGAGAATACCATAGTCAAGTGTCCCGGCGGACGGTCCATTGGAGCGTCCGTGCTGGTATCTTTTGTGAGCTCTAGCGGCAAATCGACCATCTATGAATTCGTACGTTTCTTTGTCGTATTGTTTTGTGCATAATTGGGCCCTCTTCAGGCTGTCACCGATACGCGTATCGTTGTCATGGTCAAGCCATCTCTTTCCATATTGAAGAATACACGCTCGGACAATGCATTCCCCGTCTGCTATCGAATGAATGTGCGTGATGGTCATTAATAGAGTCTATTTGTGGCCTTGCAGACTTCACCGATCGAAGACGATAATGACGATGAGCGTAGTGGTGGAGCCACTTCGGAAATCGTTGATTACGATGAAATGATGATGAGAATGATGGCCGAGATTGAGACAAGACAAGAAGCCAGGTTTATCGTGTCTTAAGGAGGAAAATGTTGACAATGCAATACTACAGTGCGGATAGCACGACTCTGGCAGACGTTGTTGCCGAGCACTCGCCTCTATCCTGGAGCCAAGAGTTGGATGAAGTTTTGTGCAACGCGATTGTCGAGAAAAAGTGAGTAAATTTTTTGTTAATTTGTAAATTTCCTACGTTTCAGGTGGGAGAACTTGGGCGGACGGAAGAGGAGGGGAGAATGGTTAGAGAGCGAATATCCGCCTGTGGTGCACATGGCTGCCGAAGCGCCGCCAGTCGAAGTTCCGCCGAGTGCCCTTGTTATGCGTATTTCCGACCACGTGACGACAAATAACACGATTTTGTGGATCGATGTGAGTGAAATTGGCCACAATGTCAAAGTGACAATTGCGCATTGTAGAAGGGCGTCTCGATGGAGCGTGATGTGCTTCCCGATTCGGTGCTCCGTCGACTGGGAGTTGATTCTGAACACGAACGTGCTACATTGTGCGTGCTCATGGGCTGGGACATTGACGATGTCTTCAAGTGGTCCGAACGACTTGTGGTAAGTGTGTATGCAACTGATTTCTTCACCCTTATTCGATTGTATTTGAAGAGGTTCGCCAATCTCAATACATCGCTGTTCACAGCGACCGCAATGCTTACTCCTCCCGTTGTACAGTTGTCGTCTCAGACCACCGATGATGATATCGTTGGAGGTAATCTCACAAAATTAGGTCACTAAAGTATCATAAAAGATTGTGCAGATGAACAAACGTTGATCGATTCGCAGGAACTGCGAGTGGAATACCCGTTGAATACATATTCGTACTCACGATCGGATGTTCTGAACCGTGCATCGCCAGACGATTGGGCAGCGTATGCGACAGCAAACTGTTCACGTCTGCGGTCGAGTTCGCCATTGCATTGCAAGAACAGCGTGCTACGATGGCAGATGATCTTCCCGATGTCACTCACGTCCTCGTCTCTGCAAACGGTCAACGTAAGAATTACACTTTGGTTATTAATGTCGGAAGCGTTTATTATGTAGTGTCGTCGTCGTCGTCCTCCGATGCGGCTCCATCGGGCTTTTCTTCAGATGTGCTCCGAGAGGTCGTTACCGCTTCAGATATGCCATTCGATAAGATCGATGTGATCTCCATGTAATAGACAACTCTTTTCCGACTTTAATAATTGTGTTTATTTCCAATTCTGTATTTGCGTATTGCGTAAAATAGACCGTATTTTCGGCCGGTCGTTGAATCGTGATGACCGCAACGCGTGGCGCGACGCGACGCGTCAGAATTTGAATTGGCGCTTTTTAATTGGGCACCCAACTCGCCGGGGAGGGGGTACGGTATGTGATCTACATATCTGCACGCACGCCCATTTTCAATCTTATTCTCTGCTCTCGTAGCGGAAGGTGGTCGCGCTCCGCTCTTTCTTGTAGCCATTGATTCGTTTTTTTTTGCGGTGGTTAATAACTTGTAAGTGCTTCATTCGGCTGCTTTCGATTACGGCCGTCATTTGTCAGTACTTCATTTGGCGGCGTTGGGTTACTGTAACTCTTTGCGCAATCTTCACTTGGCTCTCGGGATGGGTTACTGTAGTCTTGTTCGACAGTATTTCATTTTGCCCTCTTCTATGCTCATTTTGTGTTCGTCGTTAATTTGGTTCCGCAAAGTGTGTGAGAGAGAGCACGTTGCAGAAGAGGTGATGGGCGAAGACGAAAATACTTTGGAACTTTGGAAAAAGCGTGCTAAGAAAGAGGACGAGCTCGGAGGAGAGAAGCGTGAGGATGACGGCGATTGTACGGACACTGAAGAGGAGAAGGCGACAAAAGTGTGCCCGGCAGCGTACTTACCAGCTGGATGCAAATCCAGAAGATGCGATAGGGCTCATTCGCTCGCAGAGCTACATCCTTCCAGCACTGTGAGTTGATTTGGCCAAAAATAGAGTCTATTTTCGGATGTTAGTATGAATTATAAAAATTTTACAGGAGTGGTGCCGGCTGCGAAAGTCGATCTGCTGCCACGACTACCTTCGTCGTGGAAGTTGTCCACGAATCGATTGCATCTTCCTACACGCAACCGACTTTGCTCCCGGATCCGCGCTGCCCGCATATCCGTACGAGAGACACCAGTTTGCGGAAGCGGCGAGATCGTGCGGTCATTGGACGTCTATGAGCGTGGGCATGCGTACTGGCTACATGGACACTTTCGTCCCTCAGCACTACATGTTTGCGTAAGTGTACGTCGTCGAACTCCTTTAATATTTCACCATTAAGATGCCAATGCAAGTGGGGAGGAGGACATGCGCAAGCTGCAGGATCATCGACAACGCCCACTATCAAGACGTTCTTCTCGGCTACGAGCGTGAAGCGTATTCGAGTGGGCGGAGACGACTGCTCGAGTGGACGAACTTCGTCTCGAACGCTGGACGTTGCGACGCTCAACTTCCCCCACAACATGATACTGATGAACAAGGGCGAGCATCGACAGACGTGCGAGGCGTGGATTGCTGCACAATCTGCTGATCGACGTGCCAAGTTGCTGGGTAAGAGACGATCCGTCGATGCAACTGATCCGGTAGTGCATTCCGAGGAGGGTGACCATGGTAATTTCCCGGAAATTCCCACCAAGCGTCGTTCCATCTGAGTAGATATTCAGTTGTATGCGTATGTATTTTTCGTGTGCTGATATGAAGCGTAATATCGTTGAACAGTATCGTTGTGGCGATTATATTGATGATGGTCGTTCGATCCATTCTGATACCTCTCCGTGAACTTTTTGTGTGCATTTAAACTGTAAATTAGACGCGTGATGCCTCGTCGGTCGACCTTCTCTACGTGTATTCGCATCAGGATGCTCGACTTCCTGCATTTGTACGTTGTCCATGATTCATGATCATTGATAAAAGTGCATTTTTTTTCTAGCAAGCTACGCCATTCTGCGTATCCATTCGACGCCCTTCATCCGTGCGGTCTGCGCATCTGGGAATTATTCAGGAATGCTAATCCGACGTGCCCTCATTCGGCCCAGTCCATGGCATCCCAGTATGTTTTACTCTATCGCGATACACAATCATTGGTTAAAAATTTGGTCAAAAATAGGGCCTATTTATGGACAATTTAAAAAAAATTTCAGTTACCGACGTCAAATGCGTAACAAGCTACTCACAGATTCTCGCTTGTGGAACCGTTTGAGTGACACAATTCTTTATCTGCTCTCAAGATACAAGATACGATTCGACCTCTCCGACTACCCGAGGTTAGTGCAATGTAATTTTTTTTTGTCTTGTATGTATTTGTAGCAAAAGTATTTGTTATTTCAGATTCGCAAGAGCGTATTCTGGACACTGGGAGATGATCTTTATCCGGCGTCGTCTGTTCGCATACAGAGTGCGCAATAACGTTGCCGACTACACCATAGCTATACGCGACGAGTCGACGGACGATGAAGAGAGTAACAGCGGTTAGTTGACGTTAGGCTTTCGAAGGAATCATTGTACATTTTCAGTAGTGACTGTTGCTGACGGTGTCGACACTCCTCGTCGCACAGAAGTCGTGCCCCTCGCATCGGCAGACGTCAAATGCGCAGTGTGCTACACTGAGATTCCCGAACTGCTCGAGAACGATGCGAATCACGAATTCCTGCGTGGGGACAGATGCCCGAGACACGTTTTCTGTAAAGCGTGTTTGCTCAGATGGATCGAAGAATGCAGTGGTAATGTGAGTCTGATTTTGATTCAATCACGTAAGTGCAATCAATGGGTTTCAGGGAGCGCTCAACTCGCGTTGTCCTTCGTGCAGGGAACATCTGTTTCCGCTCGTGAACGTCAAGTTCGCCTCGAACACACAGTGTAATCAGGAGGATAGTCGCGCCGATGGCGACCTGGAAGGAGAGGTCAACGAGGGTGATATTGAAAGAGGTTCCGGAGACGACGAAGCTTTCGATATGGATTTTTAATTGTGTATTATTAGATCGTTATGGATTCTTAAAACTATATGATTAGTTCTGGTTTTAAATCACTTTGTTCACCATATGTTCATAACTCAAAGTTACCAATTCATAAGTAGTATTTGCTTGTTGTTCAATTGGTTATTTAGCCAGATTGTTGTTTTCGTTTTTACCGAATGATTCTTCTAAGAATCCATCGCCGTACTTGTACAGTCATATTTTAGCGTGTTTTTACCGGTGCTCTATAGTATATTACCTGTTGAAAATGTGCTGTAGATCATACCAGTGGCTAAAAATAGGATCTATTTTTGACTCAAATAAAGCGGCTGATTAAACATTCGTGTTCTTTATCTTTCCATTTTGGTTCTCTTGCCAATGATTACCTTACTTAAATTGTTGGTTGAACGATCCATCTTGATACCTTTGACGATTCATATTTACTTGTGCTTAATACACATTCTAGCATTCAATAATGCCGCGTCGTCATGCGTATTCAACTCGAGATCGCATTAAGATGCTCAACTTCCTCCATCGGTATGCCGGTGAAGAATCCGGCTAATGGATGTATATGCACTTTTTTTTAGAACAATGCGTGGTTCTCGATCGCAGGTGAATGCCGACTCTCCATGCGGGTTACTCGTTTGGCGTGCATTCAAGGCCGCTCATCCCTCATGCGTGCATTCGGAGTCATCAATGTCATCCCAGTGAGTCAGACCCCGTCATAGTCAGACGTTTTTTTTTTACTGAAAACCTTTTGGCCAAAAATAGAGTCTATTTTTGGGCAGTACACAAATACTTTTGTTTTAGCTTCAAGAAGAAATTGCGTAACGATATTCTCGCCGATCGTCAGTTGTGGGTTGCGTGGAGTGATACCATTTTGTATCTACTCGCTCGATACAGGACTCACCTCACTGACGCAGACCAGCGTAGGTATGTTTGGCGTATATGATTTTGGTATTTTTTACTGAATATTATTTCAGACTTCGTGCGAAGTACTCACGTAATTGGGAGTTGTTTATTGCACAGGACCGTCTAATCGCGTATAGACGCGTCGGTCCTATCGTGCTTGCGGATATTAGTGACGATGACTCTAGCGGTTAGTAATTATGATCACATTTTAATGTATATATTACCAGCGTATAACGCACATTTTCAGTGATCATTGTACCTCCACCGGTTCCAGTTCGTCAAACTGAGATCTTGCCAACTTCCGTGGCACCTCACGAGTGCTCCATCTGTCTCGCTGAAATGGCTGTCCTGCTCGAGAGCAATCCCAATTACGAATTCCTGCGTGGAGGTGCATGCCCGATGCATATTTTCTGCGCTGTCTGCCTGTCTACGTGGATCGGAAATTCTGCGCGATGCCCTTCGTGTAGGAAGCCCGTCCATCCGCTCGTGAATGTCAGATTCAGACAAGAGCAGCAAGAGGAGGATCAACAGGCAGAGCAGGATGAGGATGAGGACAATGGAGGACGAGGAGAAGGAGAGGGAAGAGGCTCTGGTGACTGTAGAGGACTCAATTCGAGTGCGTAAATTTAGTCTATGAAGTTACCATCACTAAAGCGTATTGAATACGTCCATTCGTGAATATTCATTCAAATCGAAAATATTATAGTCATTATTATTTGAAAGTAGTAGTATTGTTTGTAATGTTAATTCTTCTGATACATAGTTAATAAGCTATGTGTTATTTTATCTAGCGGTTCTTCTTAGAATCAGAATCTTTTTAGCACAGTGTAAAGTCATTTCCTGTATTTCAGCCATTCATTGTTGTATCTACGTTGTGAGAACACTCTGTAACGTCCCAGTGGCTAAGAATAGAGTCTATTTTTGACTGAAGCTGTCGATAAAATCGTTGATTGATTTTGCCCCTTATATGTTTCGACATTGGTTCGTTCTCCAATGATTACCTAATAATTTCGACAGATATTTCTACAATAGGTTGTAATTTCGACAGATATTTCTACAATAGGTTGTTTTCTGAATTTCAGGTACCATGCGTCGGAATGCGTTCTCTAAAAGAGATCGAATTAGGATGCTCAAGTTCCTGCACAGGTACACCGATGTAACCAATGAGCAAATGTATTTTTTTCATCCAAGGAAGTTGAATCGCACACACCCACCGTCTTACACCGAATATCCTTGTGAAGAGCGTATTTGGCGCGCGTACAAGATAGCTCATCCGTCGTGCCGACATTCTGAATCGGAGCTTGCATCACAGTAGGTTGAGCATTTTTTTCGTTCGTATTATACGTTTGGCAAAAAATAGAGTCTATTTATGGGCAATATGTTTAGCTACACGAGAAAGATCCACGATCAACTGTTAGTTGATCGACGATTGTGGAGACCGAGAGACGAGACGATCCTCTTCCTCCTCGTCCATTTCAACACCCTTCTCAGCTTCCAGCATTTCCCGAGGTTTGTCAAGTCTACTCTTAGTGTACTCAATGCTGAATATCAGTTTCTCCCGTGAATACTCGCGCCATTGGATAATGCGTATTGATCAAGAGAATCGTCGTCTAATTGGATACAGCCGGCTCGAGTCAGGGGCGTCCTACAAAGTTGCCAGACTTAACGAGGATGAAAACTACGCGAGGATTTTCGACATTTATGACGACGATGGTATTTGTGAGTATTTTTGGTTGTTGTCGTTGAATGTAAATATGAATGTAACAAAAGTAAGACCGAAAGTACACAATGCATTCGCAGTGATCGTGCGTGAAGACGTCGTCCTTCCGGATTACAATCCTCTCGAGACTCGCCCCATCTCATTTGTCGATCCGAGTACTGCGTGCGGCGTCTGTAATACGAGAGTTTTGGATTTGCTCAGTCGTGACACGGAGCATGAGTTCTTGCGTAAAGCCGGCTGCGCGCGCCACCTCATCTGTGCGGTGTGCTTCGATGAATGGATGGCACTCAATAGCGCGATCCTCTTGAACGAGGTGAGGTATCTTCTGTTCGAGAAGGAGTAAAGGAAACTGCGAACTTTTGATATAAAATGTCGCATTTGAGCGTGCTCCTACTGGCGACTGTTTCTTGTGCAAGAAGAATTATCTCGACATTCCATTGCGTAGGGTCAAGTTTGAACGTGACGAGCACCAAGTGCAGGAGGAGGAGCAGACGGCGACCGCACTTGCTTAAATGAAGCGTATTGTGAAGAGTGATACACAAATAGTATTTGATTGTTCATAGTTCTTCTGTTAATTAGTTATAATGTTGCTTCTTGATTTTTATCCTCTCAAGGTTCTTATCAGAATCGATTGAGCCAACTGTACAATAAGTCTCCTCATAATTCTTCTTAGAATTTACATTCAGGATGATTTTTCGTTACGCATGTTTTCCTGTTCAAAGTTCATGTTAAACGTTTTCTCGGGTGTAACGCGCATATATTCCGAGTTACAGTGCATCGATAAAATTGTTTTTTAAATGTTTTTATTCGTCATTGTATTATCGGTTCAATGACCAACCGTCTGCGTATCTTTCCTATGGATCAACTGCTTTAATCTCATTTTGGCCAAAAATAGACCCTATTTATGGCCAACAATTGAGGTTCCATGAGATGGACCCTTCCGGCGTATTCGCACCTACCATCGGCAATTCGTTGAAGCGTATTATTGGCTCGATATACACTGTAAGTTAAACGTATTGTAGGCTTTTTAAAAATCCTAATTTAAGGTTTCTGTTGTGGCTCCCATTCATCTTCCAACGGCCACGAACACAAATTTCATCTACGAATCAGCGGCGATCAACTCTGATTCGGATCAGGATGCGTATGAGAATTCATTCTCTAATGATGGTGGATTTGTCGCAGTATTCGAGAAAATGGTAAGTTCGTTGTATGAAATTTTGAGTGAAGATTCACATGATTGCAGCGTGATTTCGAATCCAACATCGAGTGGTGCAAAGAGTTTTTGCGCTTGGATGGCATTATCATCGTCGTGGATGTGGATTCATCGAGCATCAATCCGAACGTTAACGGCGTAATGTTCTATTCGAACTCTAGCTGCTCGCTTGCTCGTCTCTACGGTGGGGACGAACTTTTTAAACTCTATTCATGCCCTCAATTCAGATTCGAACACGAAAGATGCAAAGGTCGCATTTACATGTGCAATAATCGCCAACGACAATGCTCTGAGCAACAAAGCCCTCGTCTCTCCGCCCGCATTTGACCGCCCGACATACGTCGACCACCTCCTCGATGATGGGTCATTCATATTTCAATCTGTTGTCATTGAGTCAAGCGTTGATCGAACCTATATCGAGAACGCATTCTATGAGTCGACCGGACTGATCGCCGTATTCCAGACTATGGTAAGATCTGCAATCGGTGGTTACCGAGCAATTCTGATGATATCTTTTAGCGTGATATGGAAAGTCGCTTATTGTGGTGTCAGGATTTCATCAGAATGGACGGAGTGATTGTTGTACTCGACTCCATTACCGCATGCATCAGCTCGAATGTGAACCGCGCACTCGGCAACACTTTCTCGTCTGTCAAGCTGTATCAGCTTTATGGTAAAATGATGTGGAGGCTTAGGCTTAGGCTTAGGCTTAGGCTTAGGCTTAGGCTTAGGCTTAGGCTTAGGCTTAGGCTTAGGCTTAGGCTTAGGCTTAGGCTTAGGCTTAGGCTTAGGCTTAGGCTTAGGCTTAGGCTTAGGCTTAGGCTTAGGCTTAG
>LS494433.1:549271-593860 GCA_900490845.1 Pristionchus japonicus | reverse complement strand
ATCACAGTCGTTCTGAGTGGCCTTCGTTCTCGCGCTGTGGTCATAGCAATGATCGTGCACTTTACAGCAGAGATTTACTTGATCTGAAAGGAGGAAAAGATGCAGATTGGAGAATTGGAAGACAAAGAGAAACCTTTGACTGCCGGATGACAATTATCCAAATAGTCGGAGGCCCATCCCTTACTAGGTGGGAATATATCAGGTCCGCATTCGAAACTCTGAAGTGCCTGATTGAGATGGGCGAAACGGAAGGTAAGCGAACTTCAATCAGATCAGAAGCAGAAGATGTCAATGAGAAGAGAAAAGGAAGAAAGAGGAACATCTGAGAAGACATGAATCAACGATGAAGACAGCTGAGATAGAGAGACGAACCATTGGTCGACCGATCGAGATGAACGAGAGGTACAATAATGGAGTGAGAAATCGAATGAGACGACGTTTCTCTCTTTGTCATACGCAATTCAAATTAACATGCAAATATAGGGTTTTACAGAAATTTAAGGTATCGCATTTGATCATGTACATCAATGTCAAAAATTTAGTCCATTTCCTGAATCATAAGGTCTCATTTTGAATGGAAGTGGAAACATGAAAATTCTACGGTCGTATACTTATAAGAAACCGTCTGCGTAGAGATCAATTCCTCTCGAAAGAAACATTTTTGTTCCTGATTAGTTTCGTTTTAAAGAAAACACGCACTTCCGCAGATCCTTTGTTCATTTCCATAATTAACAGTTTTAAAGAAATTTGGAATAATCTTGAGAATGCTCTTATCAGAAATGTTATGCAGTCCATTTTCCCTACACCTCGTGATAAGAAAGATTCTGGTCTTATCTTGTACGAGTTAATTTCATTCGCAACAAACTATCCTTATCTGACACCTGAGAAGACACCACATCCCAGAACAGAAACACATTCACAAGTGAGATTTGAATTGCAGCGGTGAATTGATTGCCGCACAGGGGAGGGAAGTGAGGGTGAAGGAGAGAGGGAGGCGCGGGAGGTGTAACTTATTCCGCGCATTCGAATATGCCTTATTTTCAATTCAAGAAACGAGGGATGGACAGGGGTGCAACCTTGTTTCCCAACTTTTGGCAAAGTCGACCAAACTTGTTGTGGCAACCATCATTTATTGATTTTTACGCAGCGGTCCTCATATAAAGTGACCGATAATATACAAATGGTATTAACACACATGATTGGCAAATTGTGGAATAACGGCATTTTTGTAATTACAACAAATAGACAAACGACAACAAATCGAAATATTCTATCATCTACCGAATCCCTACCGCTGACTTGAATTTCCTCGTGAAACTGGGCATGATGGGAGCTTCCATGATATATCGATTGCTGTTGTCTGAACGGAATAATATTGAATCAATGTGCGAAAAAAGGAAGAGAAGTAAATAAATAAACTCACTGGGATCTTCATTATCGTCCGTGTCAAACTCAAGCCGGTCAATCTGCAAACAATCTTAATTAAAATTTTGTGTGAATATATTAATTAAACACGTTGTGAGCTGTTGAAACGGTAGAGATGAATAAATGCGCACCATTGGAGTGACGAGTGCTCTGGCAACAGAATCGAGTCGAGGACGAGAGGGGCCAATCACACGCATGTGACTGTAATTAAAATTAAGTGTCATTAATTAATGTAAAAATATGGATCAATAATGATTCATGTTGGCATATCAACTAAGGTTATGCTCTCACCGTATCTGGGTATCTTTTCCATTGAGATGCATTTGCGTTACTACCAACTGTAGTGCGAACGCCCGATTGGAGTACAATCCACGACGGAGATCAATTATCTGAATTCAATTTCATATTCAAACATATAAATCTGTTCGTACGAAGTCCTAACACCAACCTGCCATCCCTCGGGTTCATTGAAAGACGCATAAAATATATCATCTAGATGCATCACAGAAGAACCGAGTCGAACGGTCACCCTATCAATGTAAATATAAAATTAAAGTAACGTAAAACACGTCTTCTGATAGATCGCAGGAGCCGTTTGACAAACTATTCAAAGTGCTTCGATCCGGCCCAAACTTTCAGGGAAGATGTGTTACTGGACTAGGAACATCGTGTGAAAGAATCGGAGCCCTAGTCCCAAAACGGCCTGAACGCCAGCTCTGAGTCTCACAAAACTTCAAAAAAATCATAACTAGCTCGAAAATTGAGCAATCTTATATTTCAAAAGCTCAAAATGATCGCCTCAACAAGGCAAATAACATATTTTTACAAGAAAAGTTTTCAACCATTTTTGGACTTTTTGCAGCGAAAAACTCATTTTCATTTTCAAAAAAGTGCTCGCCCTGAAAAATTGTAACCCATGTGACCCAACTTTTTATTGCATTTTTAGAATCTCCTCACCAAAGTAGCTCCACAGGATTTTTTTTCAGAATTTTAAAACGATTTCCCGTATGACTTCATGGGGCCGAAACAGTGCCAAGTGCGATTTTTGGACAATTTGATTTTCTCTCTACTGATTTTTTTGAAATTAGAAATGTTCAAGAATTGGCGCTAACATGTTTTAGCAAAGAAAGAAAATTTTAGAAGTAGTTTGAACAGCTTTTGAGCTCACTATTTATATTAAGTCATAAATCTGACCTAGCGAATAAAAGTCGACCCATTTGAATTCCGACGGATTTCACTGGATTTGACGCATACGAGAGTTGTACTCTTACGAAACAGCCTAAAAATGATTATTTTGTGATTTTTAACAAGAGTTCAAATGGGTCGACTTTTATTCGCTAGGTCAGATTTATGACTTAATATAAAAAGTGAGCTCAAAAGCTGTTCAAACTACTTCTAGAATGTTGTTTCTTTGCTAAAACATGTTAGCGCCAATTCTTGAACATTTCTAACTTCAAAAAACCCAGTAGAGAGAAAATCAAATTGTCCAAAATCGCACTTGGCACTGTTTCGGCCCCATGAAGTCATACGGGAAAACGTTTTAAAATTCTGAAAAAAAATCCTGTGGAGCTACTTTGGTGAGGAGATTCTAAAAATGCAATAAAAAGTTGGGTCACATGGGTTACAATTTTTCAGGGCGAGCACTTTTTTGAAAATGAAAATGAGTTTTTCGCTGCAAAAAGTCCAAAAATGGTCGAAAACTTTTCTTGTAAAAATATGTTATTTGCCTTGTTGAGGCGATCATTTTGAGCTTTTGAAATATAAGATTGCTCAATTTTCGAGCTAGTTATGATTTTTTGAAGTTTTGTGAGACTCAGAGCTGGCGTTCAGGCCGTTTTGTGACTAGGGCTCCAATTCTTTCATACGATGTTCCTAGTCCAGTAACACATCTTCCCTGAAAGTTTGGGCCGGATCGAAGCACTTTGAATAGTTTGTCAAACGAGGAAGGCAGGTTCATACATTCTATCAGAAGACTTGTGGTAAATACTCGAGTCGATAAATTAGCCTACTAAACCCGATCGTGTGAATGCAGGTTAATGAAATAGATAATAGACCCAGACTGACTTGTTGGGCGTGTAAGATTCATCGCCAACGTAATCGAGGTATAGAGCAAGAAAACAGATGTCTGTCTGATGAAATATGTGTTAATTGGTTCAGAAATGGTAAGTATATCAATTATAGCTTCTATAGAAGGACAATTTTCCTAATGAAGATAAAAAATATCACCATCAGATCATTTGCAATCACTGAATGTCTGAAACTTGGCAGTTATTAAACATAATCTTTCATGAGAAATTCAAAGTAGTTAACCTTTCTCGCGAATTCCACAGTAACTGTGTGTGGAGGTGGTCCATCTCCATCACTCTGCCAATATGAATCGGAGCTGTCCGATAGCAACTCGTTGATTCCGAAGCCATCTCCATCTGTCATTTGAAATGAGAACCTTTTTTAGTACGATCAAGCAACATTTTTAGGGATTTCTTCTCAATTTACCGACCAACTTTGCAGCTGGAAAGAGTCCAATTGGCTTTCAACGAGATATCCTTGTATTCATCTCTATCTTTCTTGTCGATTAAGTCGCTCGATTCCAGTGCATTAACCCATTCAGAGCCTCTGTAATGGAAATAGATAGCAAAGGATATTGCAAATAATTCACGACACGAAAAATAAGGACTCCTCGTTCTTATGACTAGAGAACGGATACAAATATCCCTTTAAACGAGTTTTGCGAAGAATCAAACACTACGGAATCATGCAACTATTGGCAGCGACCACGAAACAGTAGAAGATAGGAAGAAAACTAACAACCAACAAACCGGTTGTTGTCATTCCTTCCCGGGGATTCTGCTTCTTCCTCGTTTTGAGTATCAAACTGAAGACGAGATCGAACTTCCGTCATACTCTGTAAAAAAAATGTCATTACTCTCAATGGTTGAATGCTAAATCAACAACAAAAAATTGATAAAAATCAATGAGCTGCACGCATGGTCGCCTTGAGTCCAAGAAGGTGTTGGGCGCTGTCAGATATGTGATCGGTGTGTTCAAGAGATCAACCGTGATCTACCCTTGCTCCCGTTGGCCGTGTCGCTTATCGATCGCTCTCCGCTCTCCCTAGCCTCTCTTCCTCCCTTTGATCTACCTCGCGCGCGCCTCTCTCTTCCCTTCTCCTCACTCTCGCACTCTCATTCAACGCGCTTCTTTTCTCTCGCTCTGACCTCCCCTTGTTTTTCTGTGTATTTCATTTTTCCCGCCTTTCGTTTGCTGCAGTCGCCAACTAATCAGTACACCGCCTGCGCACCTTCTTCAGCCGCTGTCTGGCTCAATTTCGTTACTGCGCACTGCTTCTAGCACGTTCTTTCGAGTTTCGAAAATCGGCAATTCGCTCCTGGTTGTAATTTATAGACTTAAAATTATCCGCACCCTCTTCCTCGTATATTTCACTCGTGTTGTGTTCTCTTCCTTGCTTCCTCTGATGTGCTAATGCTCCGATTTTAGTCGACGAGACGCCTTCTCCTTCTCGAATGACTCGACAACACGAGTGGTCACCGGCGTCTTCTCGTGTCCAAGCCGCACTGCATTCCATAAGATACGTTTATCCCCCATCTCACGCGCTTAGAGTGAGAGAGCACCTAACTCCGTAAGTAAGTGGGTGGGAGGGGGAGACTTCGGTCTCGTAGGAAAGGCGTGATCGCGGCGCGTCCCCATTGGAAGCATTCAGTATGGCTCGTTCCATTGCGCATGCTATCGAACGTTCCTAAGCACCCAATGGGATAAGAGAACCAGAGATAGTGGATGGGAGCTGACTGTCCGAGACCCCCACCACTAGAACCCGGCACCCTACAGAGTGCTTCACTCATGCGCAAGGTTAATGTCGCTTGAGGGTACTTCGCGTACTGTGGTGGTTCGCCATCGTCGAGTCCTTGCAATGCCGGGCCTATTGATGGGGCGGCCGACTGTGTCACTCGGGTAGCCTCACTCAAGTGTCACAGTCGGTTGACTCTCTATCTGGTTCTCTAAAATCAGAGTAGGCGAGAGTGCGTGGGGTGAGAAAGACAGTAAAACCCGCGATAGGGACCACGCAACCCAGCGTAGAAGCAGAAAAGCCCTAACCTTCCGTCCATACCTACACGTGCTGAGGACGTCTTCATGGATGGGCAGCCGAAAGGCATGGCTCCTGGCACCGAACTAATTTGGGTGCTCTTCGGGCTTACTACGCTGGGCATCATGAGGTTGCATGATGTTGTGCGCACTAACTTGCTTTTGGCGAGTATCGAAAGTGCAGCTGCGGTTGCGTGTGAAGGGACTGGGTGGGAAAACGTTCGAAGTGAGAGGGCGAGTGAGTGTGATAATGGGGGAGATCAATCGAAATGAGTTTCATGAGAAGGATTAATACTAATTGTCATTATGTTGCAGCGAAGAAGGATTCGATCGATGAGGGAGAAGGGACGATGAGGATCGATCGACGCGGGGAAGAAGAGAGAAGGGAGAGGAGGCGGAGTGAGTTGACCGAGGTAGGACAGGACAACTGCAAGAAGGGTGACGTCATTAATTAATCGGTTCCAGATGGTTCTCCGTTCACTCGGCTCCCTCAAGAACGATGGAATCACCTCGGGGAGGTCTGTTGGACGGAGACTGCGTGGAATGTCAGTCAATAATAGCGTCACTTATCGATTGATTACAGGGCATGGGCAACTCAAGACGCGCTGCTTGCCGCACGCTCGCCTGCCCGTCCTCAATCGATAAGGAGGATACGATAGCAGGCCGAGTTACTGTGCCATTTTCGATCCAATCTAAACGTCGTCGATTACAGTTTGTCCCGTCCGTTCATGCGACGCCCTTGCTGTGGTTGCTGCACGAGCCGGAGGCCCTCCCCTACTCGGAAGGAAGTCAGTATTCGGTCGATGAGAGGTGGATGGTGAATATATGACGTCGCTTAACGATTGATTGCAGGCGACTACTCGAGTCTCGCATGCGCGTCTCTCGCAATCGATCGACACAGCAGAGGATACGGTGGCGAGTAGAGGTACAGTAATACTGTTGATCCAATGAATAATCCATCGATTGCAGTATCTCGCGTCTGCTCCTGCGGCGTCCAATTCGTGTCTCATCGATAGATCGACATCTGGGTACGGGAGATGGGCGAGGTATCGATCCAAGATCGTTGTACCGTTTCCATGTTCCAGTATTGCAGTTTGTCTCATCTTCTCAAGTGACGTGCCGTCTGTATCCGCTGCACGAGTCGCAGCCCCGTCTACTCCTTTGAAGAGGGATAACCTGGCGTCGACGTGTGGTACGGATACTTGTGTAACATTATTTATCATCGTTTTTACAGGTGGCTACGATGTTCTCTCGTCAAGTGATGGGGCTCTTCTCACTGCACTCTACCATTCGACGGACGAGGATGGCGAATAGGTATGGTAAAACGAAGGCGCGTAACTAATCGATAATTGATTCAGACGCTTCTAGTTCGATCCCTCGTCTGCGATTGCGTGTTACGGTGGCACCACCACCGAGAACACAGTGTGGCTCCCAGGACTGTGGGAGAATGTGAGTTTAGAAACGGTAGTCTCATTGAAATTGAGCCTAGTCCGTTCAGGAACTCGATCGAAGGCGGGCGGTCTCATCTCGACTACCTCTCTGGTCATTTCTCGTCTCCAGTCCCTCCATCACTCTTCCTTGATATGGGGTGAGCACTACAACGTCGGACACAATCGGATATCCTTTGTGATAGAGCCATCGCTTGAGATTACATCTTCATAGACTAATCAATATAATTTCAGCTATGCCTCCTCTCGCGTGCCATATCGCTTCCTTTCCTGTCGAGGGACAGCGAAGGGAGAAGGAGAAGAAGGAGAAGAGCATCGTCCTCTATGGTCCGTACATGGAGTGATTATGAGACATATTTGTACATCTATGGCCGTAAAAGAGCCAGTAGGAACCAGTAGGAAGCCAGTAGAAACCAGTAGGAATTCTCGTGTATCTAGTTGATTGGAACAAAGTTTTGGTTGCAGGTTCCTTCTTCTCGTCGAGCAGTGAGCGAGAGTTGTCCTCCTCTCCTTCTCCTCTCACCTTCCTTCCCATCTCCCCACTGGCCTGCAGAAGGTAAGTAAGCAAGCTCCAGTTCCTTTTATGGAGTATGCTTCGAGGAATGTCCTTCAAGAGCTACTTGTAAGTTAAAACAGCTGTGAGAGCGATATTTCATTTTTACACAATTAGTTTCGTTTTTTATCGGCGCTTATCAGTGTAAGGTGCTAACGTGAACTGCATGCACGGTTCTTGTTCTAGAGCTATGCTATCACCTTCCAAATCGAAATACATGGAACGGAAGTGAAAGCAAGCCCTGTTTCCTGCATTGCGCCTTTTTCAATCCATAAACTTTTGAAATTAAAAATCGCGTTAGAAATTGAAACCGCTTTATGGATCGATCACAATCCCATGTTGAAATCAGAGAAAAAGTTAACACATTAACATTAACATTTTATGTTAATGACTATGTTAATGTGATTATCAATAAATCAAATTGTCAGGTGTCCGACGGATCTCGATCAGGGCTTCTCCCTCTCTCTTCTCCTCTCCTGCAGCTGTAGCTGCCAATCGACTCCTTCTTGTTCTTCTGCTGGTGAGTTGTATGAGAGCAGTCGTGCAGCAAGTGTCCGTCGAGCGAAAACATTGGCGGGTTGACTGTCAGAACTGGAAAGATTATGAGAAATAATTTTGTTTTTGTTTACCGTAAATTCCGTATCTGGAAATATTTTTGTTCACCCGTCAATGCCCTGATCTGGAGGAACGATGAAACGTATGAAATCCACGTTTAGATACCGCTTAAAAGCTCATTTGGAACACCTAATTTGTTTTCGATCATGCTTGATATCTCGCCCCTCAGTTTTCCAAGTTAAATTGGATGGCTTTTCCAACACAAAATTTCGAACTTTGTTCTACTATCTGTCAGCAACAATTGAATGCAGTGAAAATGATGTGATTAATCAATAATTGACTCTGTTCAGGCTGCTCTTCGTCGAGCCCTCCACTGGACGACGCCACTTCGTCCCACTCCCCCTTCCCCAGTCATTTCCTATTGTCTCTTCCTCTCCCCTTCTTCCTTCGCCCTCGTCGGGAATCTACGATGCAGTGTCGTGCTGCCCTCTTGTTATGTATTTCCTTGCATCTCATTGCTTTACCCGCACCAGCCATCTATAGCATGTGCTCGTGTGAGATTTGTGGGGTGCATAGTGTGTGAAGGGAAGGGGGAAAGGGATGTGAAGGATAAGCCTGCACGTCCGCAGGCCCTAAGCGGCATTGTGAGTGGTCGTTCGGTCGTGTAACTACGACCGGGTACTGCAGGGTTACAGTAACCCACTAGCAGTGAGGTGCAGTATCTGCCCATTCCGAGGGAGGCTGTATCGTGCTTTACGTGGGTTATATTTGTGCGTTGGTGCTGCGAGCTCGTGATTAATTTCGCTCTCTCAGTCAGCACATCTGGGAGAAGTTAGATGACTTCACAAAATGAAATCTCCAACTATTTTAGTTGAATGCGCACAATCCTCCTGAAATTTAGTGGCCGTTGACCACACAACAATATTATGGAAATTTTTAGCGGAAAGCAAAAAAGCCAGATATGTTGAGAACTTCCGTAAAGCCGATTACGGAATAATTAACTATCTGCTCTCTAATATTGAAAAACTCATTCCGTTCAAAGTGATCGAAAACGTTAATGGCATTTACGAAAAATTCATTAATATGCTTGATGAAAATATCGATAGAAAAGGTCCGATAACGAGAGTCGATTCAACTGGAAAACCAATGCCTGATCAACTTTACGTAAAATTGGGTCGTGATGTTACCAAGTACCATAAAAAACTTGGAAAGAAAAAATATCGAGGCGAAAAATAACTCTGGTCCGGAAGGGTAATATTGTAGTAAGTAACAGCCCGAAAAGTATGCTACCGGATTACACATGGTAATTTGACGCGGTTGCTAGAGTAATATTACTCTACAAAAGTTAAATAAAAGTAACTTGATGGCTATTTACTTTATAACGCCTGATTTTGGGCCTGAAAAAAGCAAGTTGCTTCCGCTAAAAAGTAACTAGTCTCATACTTACTTTACTGCTGTCGCTTCGCTACGTAACAACAAAGTAGCAATTGTGTCAAATTGCCATGGATAATCCGGTAGCATACTTTTGCTCCTTACTGTAATATTACTCTACAAAACCAGAGAAGAAAAAAATACAGATATATCAAATCAAAATCAAACACACACAAAAAAACACGCACAGTTCAGCCAAAACACACAAAAACACACAGTTCTGCCTTGATGATAACTGAAATCATCAAAATAGAAATGGAGAAAGGCAAAGCAGAGCTATTGGCCGAAACACTCTCTAAAGTTACCCCATACTTCACGCGTGAAAGACAGAATGTTGTAAATAAACAAGATGGTGTGTTTAGTCGGTTTGAAATTTGTGATCTTATCGAAAAATGGATACCATCCTTGTGTCGAACAATGGAAACCATCCTCGTGTAGGACTCCAGATATCAGTTCTATGATCTTCATTAAAACGCTGCAGTTCATATAGCTGCTCTGGTGTGCCGCCTCAAGTTGGAATCAAGCCTGGAGGCAACTTGGGGAACCTGGTCTCTTCATTCCACATACTATCTCACACTGTCTAGCTTTTTTCCAAGTTGATTCCAACTTGAGAACCCGAACTACGGTACTTGATTCCAACGTATGGGAAATGGAGAGAGTTGGGTCGCCCCCAAGTTGGAATCAAGCCTGGGGGCAACTTGGGAACCCCCAAAACGAGCTTGATTCCAACTTAAGGCGGCACACCAGAGTGCAGCTCTTGACAGCTCTTCCACAATTACACCTCTCAAAAAAGTCGCTTTTCACCCGCTTAACTACCGACCTGTTTCGATAACTAGTTTTTTTGTAAAGTATTTGAAGAATGTCTCGCCACTCAAATGATTTTGGATTGCGAAAGCTATGGTCTTTCCCCAGGCACCGTGAGAATTTCGTACACAGGTCCTTCAAAATGCAAATAATCGAAGCGCTTAACGACTGGTCTAAATCAATTAACGAACGTGTGTGTATACGTAATGAGTTAATCATTTAATCAAGATTTCTCGACGATTATTTTGAAATTTATAAAAAAAACATATCGAAAATGGTCCACATAAGTGTCTGAAGATCGGCATGAGTGCTCATTTTACAGAAGTTTGCTGGAATATTCTGGAGAATTCTCTAATCAGAATTGTTATGCACTCCATTTTCCCTTTCACCTCGTGATCTGAAAGATTCTGGTCTTATCTTTAACGGGTTCATTTCATTCGCAACAATTTTTCCTTATCTGACACTTGAGAAGGCACCACAGCCCAGAACAGAAACACAATCACAAGTGAGATTTGAATTGCATCGAAGTGAATTCATTGAAGATGTCTCTGGAGAATCTCAGCTTGGTAAGACCATCTACCTATCATGCACGAACTTCTAAGCTATCTGTAAGTATCCTAACAGTGTTGTTCTTGAGATCCGTCGTATTTCAATCTCTGCAATTCTTGTTCTTCTCGCGACTGTCCATATTTTCGATGGATCAGTCGTTGACGGTATTCCATTTGCTTCTTCTGCAACTGTTTAAAAAGTATACAGGCATTCTTCCACTTATACAAGATCACTTCTCAATCAACGATTCAACGACAGCATTAGCTAAAGTGAGAAATGAGCTATAAAATTTTCATTTCCATTAACAAATACTCAATGGTAGACATTCTCTTCGATCTCCTCAACAGTATCTCTCGCACTAATGCTCTTGTATAATCAGAGATTCGAAAGAAGGTGAGAATATGGAAGAAAGTCGTTAAACAGTCATACAACAAATTATCACAATTTAGGCATCAGTAATGGCAACTAATACTGATTGTTCTTCAATAATCTCTGTCTTCCTTCCAGAACACTAATTCTCCTATCGGTGCTCTGCTATGGAGTCTTCCATGGAATCTCGTTACTTTCGGGGCATGCCCAATACTGGGTGAGAAGGATTCATCAGTATTAGAATCGTACAATGTTTCCTCTAGTTATTCATCTCCACTCGTACGATCTCATCCTTCACAACGTCTGCATTTTCTGTTCTCATGCCTGTTGTTCTGGCTGATTTCTTCTCGGGTGAGAAACAGAAAAGATTTAATGCATGTTGTTGAATTAAAACAATCGTACGAGCTCACTGATCTTTTTCCAAATTTTATTCTTTTGGACGACTGCTCCATTCCAACTGACAGGTCGCAAAACGTGTTGCGAGGTTTGATCTGTGAAACCGCGCTGCGTAATAGATGTGACGGTCTCACTCTTATCTTTCACAGCGACACAATACACATTACAAATGAAATCATCAGAGTTATGCTAGTTATGCTAGTTATGTTTCATAGCCCAAAAGGCTTTTCGAGTCGTCTACATTTTCGATATTCTTTTGCAGTTCAGAGAGCAAAAGAAAAGTTCAGATCAATAAGTTACGAGTAACGACATTATTCTGTTCCAGGTCGAGCCCTAGGACGGGTTCTGATGATTACTGCATTCATTGGAATGATTGGGAGGTGAACACCTAAATCACAGTTCGACAAACCTCCAATGCTCTTCAGTTTGCTATCAACTTCTCTCGCTTCATTCTTCGTAACTTCTACTCTTCCATGGCAGACTTCTCTTGCTATTGGTCCATTCCTCTCCATTGCACTACTTCCCGCACTGTTCATTCTGTTCCCTGTAAGTCATACTGTATGACTCTTACAACGTGCGTTCAAATATCATTCAACTTGCAGAAGTCTTCGGTTCTACAGAGAAACAATATTCGATCGTACGGATTCCTTCGGTGCTTCAGGCTGTTCTCAATGTATGGTTTAGTGATCACTCTCACACAGGTCATTCATGCCATATTTGTGCACATCTGTCAGCCTTATCACTACAACGCCACGGGTATTTGCGGGTGTAAAATTGATTCAAAACAGACTTTTGCGTAAATAATATGATACAAGAAGAAATCTTCAAATACATATTTGTGAGAAGATTTTGGCGGAAGCTTTAACACACACTGAAATCTTCAATCATTTGAGTCGAACTTATCTCCTCATGGTCATCGGAATGTCCTTTGGAGGATTCTATGTCAAGGCTTCTCTCTTCTGGATGCCTTCTTTCCTTCTATCAGCATGGAATTATTCTCCCGATGTCTTCGGAGGCATTGCTTTTCCCACGTTCGAAATCAAATATCGATTGTAATTTCATTCAGTAACTACAGGGTAATTACGACAAAATCAATGGCTGAACTCATCGGAACTCTCACTGGTCTGCCGCTACTCGTGTGGGTTGCTGAGGTAGAGCTGTCTCACCTCCTTTAACCACACACGTAATTCTTCCAGAAATTCCACTTCGGGTTCCTCTCCTTCCAAGGTTCTTCTCGCTCCATTCCCATTGTCTTCGCAGTTTCCTATCTCATAGGAGCAGCTTCAGCACTGGCACAAATTTATATCGCCAGTCACAACTACGCATTACTATTGGTTCGTACTAAGCTCATGAAGACAATCGATACCTTAGTATTTTTAGGCTACAGCCTTCGTTAATTCCTTCATGGGAGCTCCAGTGATGTCGCTTGGGAATCAGATGCTTCTGGTGAGGACGACATTTCCTAAATTCAGATCTTTGTTGAAATAACGACAGCCGACGTTTCCCACTCACGCCCACCACTTCAGACAGTATGCCCTACTGAGGATCGAACATCGGCCATCGCAATGGTGTCTCTGATCACTTCAGTCACAACGTTACCCGCTGAACAGATTATAGGAAGGGTACGACATTCTTTCACGACCAATTATGATGATGCTCAACTAAAAATAACCACAGATCTCTGACGCGATTCGAGGCAATTCCGAGCTGATTCAAGACCGATTTTTCTCGTTGGAAACGGTAGAAACGGAGAGATTTTCTCGGAAAAATGAGATTTCCAGGCTCTTTTCATTAACTGGACGACATGCCTCATGGCTGGTCTCGTCTATTCACTCGTTGTGTTCTTTTATCCATTCGATGAATTGAGAGTGCGAATGAAGGAGAACGAAGAGAATATTGAGAAGAACCCTCTTCTACCCAAATGAATTAGTACTGATGGATGGAATAAAGCCACTTCTCACTACAATTTTGACTGTTATTTAGGCAGACCGTTATTAGTCACTGCAATTCTTGCCTATTTTCTCATCTTCGTGTGGATTTCTCCCTCTGTATTATCCTCCATTCCACCCCATTGGTCACTACCAACGAAGCTACAAACCACTATTGTTTTCCTCTCTTCCATTCTCTATATTCTGCCATCAGAGAGTATTCTCGTATCTCACTTCGTCATATCACAACGACCTTTCTCTGATCAGCAATGCGTGAAGGGAAATCGGATATTTGTGTTGTCGTGTTTTTGAGTCCTCTCGATGTTATCGCGTGGTATCAAGTGGGAGGAAGGACGGATTCAGTCCCTATTCAGTCCCGCCAGCGTACAATGGAACGATCTTCAATCCTGATCATCTTCCTCCTCCTTGCTCTTTCCACTTCGGTCACCGCGCATTCTCCCTTTGGCACGGTGAGATTTCATTTTTCTCTAGCCTATGTTTCTGTATGTCCCGTCAATTGTGAAGTCTGCGTGGGTCCCTGCACACCGAAATGCAGAATAGTGTCAAAGATCATTCGAAGTCCCTCATCGTGTTTTCCTCTCGGGACACTCGCTCTCTATAATCGGAGACTGACGAAGGGCGAATGCCGTTTCAGTGTCGGATTACACAGTTTCAGTCTTAGAAGGAGGGGATTGGACACAGTCTCTCCATCCGGTGGTAGCTTCGAGCCGCTTTTCATCTATAGAAAGCACACATAATAGAGAAACATTGTCCCCTTTCGTCACTGAATATCTCGCGTGTTCCCTCCATTAGAGTCTAGCTAGACACCATTCCATTTGCCCAAGACCAGATCTTATTTGAGTCCTTTCCCCCCCCCCTCCCCTTTGAACGGGACTGCAATTGAGAGCCCTCACGAGGCCCTTCTCCTGCTTATTAGATTCAACGAAGAGAATGATGAAAAGAACGTGGCCACTAGCCACTGACTAGACTCTCACCCCACGTTTCAGTCCGATTCAATTGGTCCATTTCGGGGTTTCTCGAGGGAAAGAGATAAGATGCACTTAGATGATGTGCACTGGAGATGAGAATGTGTTTGTGAGGCCGAAGCCCCGTTAGACTCTCCGTTCCGTGACCTTATCAGGATGTTTTGGTCCAATCAGTGATAGTGCACATCACGCAATCACATGGGATACTCAGAATAGCGTTCCCATTTGATGACGATGAGATGTTAGTCTCCTCTGATTAGATGAACTACTTTATATTTTCTGGGAAACGTGGAAATGAAGTGGAAAGTAGACAATATGTACTGACGAAGAACGAAAATGGAAATAACTACGACATCTCTCGTCTTTCTCTCTCCATGTTTATGTGAATGAAAGATGCGAATAGACAGAATACCTGATTTCCTGATTTTCGAATTAGAGAGGAAGTGCGTGAGTTGCGCTTTGAATTTAGAAAAATTCCTAATTTTGGCATCACTTGATCTTTCGCCGTATAGGTCACATAACACAGCATAAAATGCTTCATGGTCCCCACTCCCATCCACCATGCAATACACCGTGTAGTTTAGCAGTGGTGAACCTCATGAGAATGGTCGATAATCTCTCTTCTTTGGACCTCTTCGTATCACTCTAATCCATTGTTGAGTAAGCTGGTCTCCGTACAAGGAGTGTGCAAGGGAATTTACAACCATATGATGATGGAGTCTGTCAGATTAGGTGATGCACAGATATTTATCAGCTGCTATCAGTGTTGTCTTGTGACAATGACAGAGAGTTCAGGAACGAAAACAATATCAAACTGGACTCTTTTCAGTTGTGCATCGAACGGTTGATGCGACTATCGAAGTACATCCGGTGTCAGGTATCCGGAGAATAGAATTGGAATGAACGATGAATTCATCTCAGGTTCGTGAAGCAGACTACGACGTACTCCCTTCGTACACTGCCTCATTTCGTAAGACCTTTCCTTCGGTTTGATGCTCCCATGTAATCTGCATAGCACTGCTCTTTTCTGTCCATGAAACGAAACGATAAGACGATAAGGTTTGGTCGATGGTATTCATTGCAGTGAGGAACTGCTGCAGACAAGGCTGCAACTTCGACGTGGCCCGGGTATTCCCCCCCCCCCCTTCTCCCCCCTCTCATTCCCCCACTCATCATCCCTTTTCAGCGAGGACTCTGTCGGAACTCCCTCTTCTGAATGCCACGCATATGCATTACCACACGCATTTTCTCGACCTATTCCAATAAAGGACTCGTTTCTCAGAATAATTCAGCCTTTCTCCTCAACATTTCCAAGCTGTAAGCAGCGTCATGCTTCTATTCTCGGACGATTCTATTTAGAGTCCATCTCATCCGCAGTCCTTCAGTGAAAAAATAGAGTAGAAAAAGGGTAAAATTAGTATTGCAAACGAGCGAAAAGGTCGAGATGAGTAAGGGGAAGCGGAGTGGAAAAGTGGAGTTGAGTCCACTCGAGTTTCCCCTCCTGGCACGTTGCCATCAATCATTCATCAGTCTATCAAACAATTCACGCTGAGTCAGCAGATTAGAGGGAGTGGGCGTACTTTGGAGGGAAGATGAATGAGATAAGTGAGAAGAATGTAGTTGTGCCATCTTGGGAGGGAAATGAGGACGGAGAGAGATCATCGATAAGAATTCGTATTGAGATAAGGACAGTGTCACGAGGAGAAGAGGGAGGGGGTCAGGATGATGCTTGATGCTCACCTCCCTTCATAAACCCCCTCCTCAATGCAGGATGCATCATCAATCTGTCTCATTCTCCTTTGCTGAATACTGTAGTCCTGAATAATTTTGGATAGGCAACCATACAGAGAAAAAGTAAGAATGTGATAAGTGAATTCCTAAGTTGGCATCGTGTTCCCTATTTGACTTTCAAAGTCTAGCGTTGAGTGTTTGCACTACCATTTTCGCACTCTGGATTGTCACTCGGAAGTGATGTCTTCCTCTTCCTCTTCAATCCTTCGTTTCCCTGATCTTCCCAGTCTCTTTCCGGTTGAATTCAAAAACAGCTGTGCTGGCCTGTTTTGATTGAATTTCGAAGCAGCGTCTGATGAAGGAGAATAATGAACTAATATTTGCGTGTTCAAATGAACTTTCTGAAAGCAGAACCATGTCATCAGCTGTATTTCGGTAGTTGACATCTATCAACGAACCATTCCTCTATCATAATCACTACGCCCTTTTTATCACTTGAGTGGCTCATTTCTCGTCGTTTGATCGACTGCCAATTGATGCTTTCACCTCGACAAACCCGCATATTTCTTGTCCTTCCGGGGATATAATTAGCCAACCGACAATCATAGCTAAATTGTCTCAAATAACTAGAACCGTTTATCAGTACAAATAAATGCTGGTGCCTGAGCAATTCCCACAATTAGAACACTACAATTTGTTGAGTGCGGGGGAGGGAATTGTTTCCTGGTTACTTGCACTTTCACAACGATAGAGTTTCGAAGGGGTTCGAAAACCTTGAGTGACACTAAAACTGTGTCTCTCACGACAGTTTTAGGGCGAAACGTGCTCGATAAGGAGTTTTATCCTCCTTTTTGATACTGTAATCTGGAGTGACACTTTCTCTTTCATTCGCCCTTTTCAACCCAGCTGGCCGTCAAAAGTGTAAGCCATGCAGCTGATTCTGTCTGCATTTTAGTCTGGAATTCAGACAGAAACCCTCGATGATGTGAAGATGTTGTCATTTTGGTAATGTAGTCAGCTACAATATTCACACGTTATTAGCCGCCCCAGATGTTGTACTTTATTTCCTATTTTTACGTGAATTATACTTTATTCATGTAGGATTATTGAGGTGCCATTTCGATTCCGTTCCTTGCAATCTATTAGCGTCATTATCCCAATTTTTCCCGAAAGAAAGGTATAGCGAGCTGCTGTTGTGGCTAAAACTTAGCAGTAGGTGTTCCTTCTCCTTTCCCCTCTCGTATTTCACTATGTGTGAATCCCAGTGAGAGATGGGAGGTACAGCCTCCCTCGAGTCTCCTGCTTTCTCTTCTCCTTCGAAGCTGTTCTTCCTCTCTCATAATCTCCCCTCACTCCCTGGCCAAAGACTGAAAGTTGCTCCGATCACGTTGCGCCATCTCAGTCTGTGACTGAGTTGCGTCCATTCTTCTCATCCCTAGTACTATTCCTATTCCTAGTCTTGACGCTGCCAGACACCTTTGTGATAGAGTAAGATGGGATGAATGGATAACGTCACAACTCGTATAACCTTTTGCGCTATCCATCTCTGACGTAGCATCCCGTATAATATCACTTACTGATATCGTATATTTCCGTACCCTTTCACTGTATCTTCCGACCATCGAACAGACTCCGCCCCTTTATCACTCCGCCCCTTCCAGCTTCTGTTTCTCCTCATTCAGTCCCTTCACAGGTACCAGAGGAATGTCCCGCTCTCTTTCTACTCTTCTCCTTCTCGTTCTCCTCGTGGGAGCAGCCACTGCCAGACGATTCCACAAGAGGGATCTCCCTCAGCGTGTAAGTGCTCTCAGAGTCTGTTGCAATTTTGCATGGAATCGCAGCCAATGAATGATCTCTTTTCAGTACTGCAACACGGAGTTCCTCCAGATGAGTTCCGACGTAATGAATCTCATCGCGAGGTTTGTCCTTACAAGTGAACTGTATCATAACCTGATCCATTGCAGGGGCAGCCTATGCAATCGCACGGACAGAAGGAGGGCCGAGTGGTACGGAGAATCTCACAGTGAGTAATGGGCGACATCTTCTCAAGATAAAAGATCAACCCATCAAAACGATTCTTCCATTACAGAGAACGACAACGAAATGCACACATTCTGCTGCAAGATCGGCTGCAACTCGGACCACTTCATTGTAAGTCGATTACGAAATCGCGGAACTAGTTCTTGCTACATTTGGTCGAAGAAACCTAGACGGAACTGCACAGAGACAAAAGAAAATGATAGACGATTTCAGGAGTACAGCTGCGCTCATCGTCAATGATCTACTCCCCTCTTCCCCATCCACTGTACGTAGATCGTCCCACATAATCTCCCATACCACGGATAGCCAACCCGGCCCTGATGCCCAGCCGGAGTATAGTCTCAACTGTCTGAATAACCCATTCTAGCCACCATTTCGCTACTGTCATACTCAGTCAGTCACCATTGTGTTCACTAGTCACTACTCTCTATGATAAATATACTGTACATAATTCCATAGTTCACGTGAACATGATACAGCGCTAAATTCGAATGAACGAAATGAACAGTTGAAGTAGAAATGAAGTACACCACAACGGGAAAACATTGCATCCTCAGATTCTTCCCTGGAACGAAGAACTGCTTTGATGAAAACAGTTCGAATGTTCGATGTGTTCTCGTCATTGAAGAGTACATCCTCCGATGTGAATTATTAACTACAGTTCCTTTCATAACAAAGAAACTCAAAATTTTCATCCGCATGCGAAATTGTTTACAGTGAGAGAGACACATGCTCTCTCTATGAAAAGAGTAGCTAGCTACTGTGAAGTATTCAAAAGTTCGGAGACAGGCCCGAGAATCGGATTGACTTTCGGCTTTCTTAAAAAAAGGGAAAAAATATGAATTATCTTTTTTGTCCTTTTTTATTGCACGAGCATGTTCAAATTAATCATCATCCTGTCACGACAACTCGAAAATTATTCCAAGTCCTATATTACATCCGCTGACGTTGTTTCCCGACATGTCCCGCAGGGCTAACATACAACGATGCGAGTTTCACGTAGGGGGAGGAGCCAGCTATTTTTTGCCCTCTCCCCACATCATAACTCCGCCTCCATCCCCGCCCACTTCATGTTTAAGACCCTCGTTAATCGTTCATAATCACTACAAGTCCCTTCAACGATGGCGAAAAATGGCCATCTCTTCATCTTCGCACTCTTCTTTCTCGGATCAGCCACTTATCTCAAGGAGCGAATTGTAAGCAACCCTTGTTTGTGAATGAAGAATCACAGAAACATCATTTTCAGTACCGTGGAACGGAATTCCTTCAATTCGCCAATGACAACAATCCATCGTAAGCGCAATGTGAAACAGAAGTTGTTCAGAACTCTATTTCAATATTTCTTCAGGGAGAAAGTCTGCCTTTTCTTCTTCCAGAATGGAATCCGCCCCAAATGGGATATTCCTCGACCCAGTGAGATATCTGACCTTTCTCCACTAGCAATCGTCTATTGACTGCGATACTTGCAGGAAGCGTGCAGAAGATGATGAATTACTGCAATACGCACGGTTGCCAGAAATCTCACATGATCGTACGTTTATTATGCAACTGTAGTTCATTGAATATCCTCTACAGGAGTTTCTTTGCAATGGAAGACGTCGTTTCTACACGTTCACGGCATGAAGTGCCCATTCTTCTCGCTCTCCTTCCCCTTCCCCTTCTCCCCTGGCGAGATCCACCCCGTATTCACATTGTGTTCCTATCCAGCACGATTCTCCCTCGGAGAAGTTAAATGTTATCATACTCATATTTACTGAATAAAGCAATTTTGTTGAGAAGTACGAATTCACACAACTCAAAAATGTTCTTAATTACCGAGGATATTCGACTTTGAGACTTATTGATGGCGCCATGTCAGATGGGTTCAATCAGAGAGTATGACACGGACGTAATCAACAATGTCTCCATTTCACATGGTTTTATTCAACTACGAGATAAGAAATTGATGGATTCGACGATAGATCCTTGATACTTATTTGCGGTGCTTCTCTAATCTTTATGTTTCTCATCATCATATACATGGATAGATAATCCGCGCACAATTTGGCCTTCCACAGTATAATTGATCGTCGAGATTCGAACTCTCATGCTATCTCTTCTTTTCATGATGTAATGATTTCGTTGTTTCAACTTGTACTGAAACAAGTTCAGAAAATTAATTCAAAGAGAAGAATTGATAAAAAAAAGAAAGGTGAACCACCTCATATTCAGCATCTGGAATGTTCGATGTGACATTCTCCGTAGTGATTGGCTGATCAACAGAGAACTGCAGCCATGCCTCACTTCTCGTCTTCCCATAGAACTCGATGCACAACTGAATCAATATAGACTTGTTTTCGATTCCCAATTATACTCTAAGTGTTCACTCTCCTCTATTAATTTGAAAATAAGACGAAGCTCAAAAACAGCTGAGTATCCTACCATTGCTAGACTTGAAATCCATATGTTCTTGAGTTTGAGAGTGGGAACTTCGAGAACATCGTAGCCAATGAGAAGAGGGAGAATTGATCGATCGGGAGTGAAGAAATGTGCCTTCAAGTTCAAGTTTGTCATAGTTGATAAATTAATGATTACTAGTTTTTCATCCGGATGGCCTCTATCGCGCCTGACTGGATGAAATTCACCGGTAGAAGAGAAATGTTTGATTCTTCCTCCATTGATTGCACGAATGAATTCTTCATTCACCACATTCTGGCCCGATTCCATATCCACTTTCTCAATTGCCTTCATGATCCGAGTAAGACTGGAATAGGCAAAGGATTCGAATGATGAATACAATCAGTCACTAACGCTGCCCTTCCTTCATTCGAGCCTGTCTCATCATTGACTGGCGAGTAGGATAATTCATCCGTTGAAAGACCTTTCAACACTTCCTCCAGTCTTGTCATGAAATCAGAATCAATCGATACCTAAAATAGAGAAGATGAAACATTATGTTGATCTAATAATTAAAATGCACATACATTATTGTATAGAAGAAAAACCAACCGAGCGGATTGAAAGATATTGAAGATTTCTTCTCCGTAGAAGATTAGATAGAGAGTCGAAGAAATATTCAATCATTGGTTTGGAGTTGGGAACAGGATAACGGTATTTGTCTTCATACGATTCCTGCCTTTCAGTGAATCGTCCATCTTCACTTCTTGAAATTTCATAATTGCATTCAATATCGTCATCGACTCCAACTAGTGAGAATGAATAGCCACTCTTTTTCTAAAAAGAATAATTGATCACGTTTATCAAAGCAGACTAGTCTTAGGAATGAGACTTCAATAAATGTTTGATCACCGACGGTTCGTAAGTACAAAGACGCAAACTATGCACAAGAAAGTAACAGGTTTTTAAACAAAAATTAAGCTTCAAGTTTTCTTTAAAGAATGAAATGAATACCTGAAAGATAAACAATTCACTAAGCCACTTGATGGAATCGAGTGCTCGTTCACTTGCGAATGGATACATTCTCGAATTTGCCATCGACAGTGCATGAATCTCCTGTCTGAATGACCCTCTTCCTTCCAAATCCTTCGTCAAAGAGATAAATTACCTCGTGAGATGCTTGAATACTTCGAGTATACATAGGTCGTTCAAACGGGAGAAATGGTCCTCAAACATTCAATTTGTGCGCAATTATTGCAATTTTATCACGCTCACATTGATACCGTATCCATCCGGTCCCAACTCAATGAAAGTGTGAGTGGAGTCACTACTGTATTGTGACTGATTAGAGGAAGAGGAGCGAGAGAAATTAGATGTATCCTAGAATCAAAGAACAAAGTTCAACTATTGACGAAGACGTACTCTGTCTGCTGCATCTGCTGCAGAGACGGTCTTATCCCTGTGTTCTTCCATCGAAGGGAAGAGGAGGAGAGGGAGAGACCGGTCGAATGAAGGGGAAAGAGTAGAAATGAGACGAGAATGAATGAGAGATTTGACATTGCAAAAATTTTGCATATTTGACAGTATCGATCAATGTTGTTCTGATGAGAGATGAGGTCTGTCTTGCTTCTATGTCTGAACATTCATTTTTATCAAATTTAAAATCACACCTCTGAATTATCAACAGTAGTGCATTTTGATTGTTTTGATTACACATATATCAGAATTCACTTTGGAAAAACTCTTCGGATGCTCGCCCTCCTCGGGCATGCTTCTCATTGTCAGTACTTAGTCTGTTTAGGTTCAGTAGACATGACGTCATCGTCTACATCACTCAGTTATATTTATATTCCATTCTTCGACGTAGACTCCATTCAAGACACATTACATACGACCTCATACAACAAACATGCTCAATTGTCGAAGTACGCCTGCGAATATCCGGATGATCTTTCGACGGATATTGAGGAGATACACTTTGAAACATAATAACTGACTCACGTATCAAAATGTAATGAAGAAATGGCTTCTCGGAGCACCCACTTACTATCAAAGATACCAACAACTTCTTTGAAACAACTGGGAAACACCTGAACATCAGCAACACTTTAAAGAGAAAATTCACGACTTACTACCAAATTCTCTCTGATTCAGTTTTCGCTCAGTTGGTGGCTCCCGCCCACATAGTTTCAGTGCGGTGGGGTAGGAAGCTGTGTAACCAAACTATAATGAAATCCGTTCACAATATCTCGAAACTTCTGAGACCTGACATTCACGATTTACCTGACAAGCATGCGATCGAAATTGGCTGCGGTCTCTACTGTACATTGTACGATATCCCATCATGCTGTTTACCTCTATTCCCTACAACCTGTGATGCACTTCAAATTTATCAGCTAACTGTGGAGACAACAACATACACGCAGGAATTGAGAAAGTGGATATCTACACACCAAGAAATGATGAAACTTCCTTCGAGTTATTTCAGCACTGCATTTTCACCAATAGTGAGTGCACCCATCTCTTCGACTGTTCACGAGAGTCATTCTCATTAGAGAGTCGTTCATGCGGATGAAGGAAAGAAATGTCATCACATTGAACTCTTCGGATGCTATAATAAGTCCCACATAATTTCCTCTCTAATTCGATCTACTGACGTCGTCGCTCCTCCTCTTCCATCCCTTATAGCTAGGCCAAAGACAAACATTGAAAGCGCGATTTCCGCTCTTTGGTGATGATTTGACGTTCATTTCGTTCACTTTCGGATGTTGTTGCTGACTCCGCCCACTTCATGGAATATTTAAGCGACGACTCTCATCGTCTTCATCCCTATCATCTTCTACTCCGAGATGCCCTCTCTGATCTCCGTCCTCTTCTTCACTCTCGGTCTGACACTTCTCGTATCTGCTCGTCCCATGGATGAAGTCGAGGAGAAGGTGCGTTGGAATTCAAGCATTAATGAATTTGCATAATTCTTAATTATGCTTTACAACGAAAATCCATTCAGCTCTGCAACACCAAATTCCTCGACAAGGCCCGTGAACATTATCCGAGGTGTGTTCAACGACTGAATTAGTGAATTAATCATTTCGTTTCAGCCCCGCAGCGTGCGAAGAACACATTGCAGAGGGAGTCTTCCCTACCTGGAACCTGATGCCTGGTAGGTATCCGACATTTAATTATTCAGCTTTTCTACACTAATTATATGTATAGTTAAAACTCATTTAAAATCATTTCAGGCACTCAAGACTTCACTACGTTGCACGACTACTGTTGCATCCATTGGTGCAAGCCCAAGCACTTTGTCGTTAGTTTTTTTTCAATTACCTATAATTTTCATTGAATGCAATCAACTCGAGAGAAAACCCGTTCCTCTTGCAGGACTTCAAGTGCCGCTTCGAGAACTGAGAGGTCCTCGCCCCTTCCAACTGCGATCTCTCAGAGTTGCAGGCCGTCTTCATAATCTACCATCTTCCTATCGAATGCCTTAGGCTGTAGTCGACCATCACTACCATTCATTGTACCATCTGTGTCGAGGACAAATAAAGATCTAACCTTGTTTATCTCGTGGTTGATCTTTGAACTTTCGAATTCTGCAATTTTGCTCAGCATCTTCTCACAGATTGCGTGTAAATACACAAAGGAACTGGAGAGAAGAAGGGAGAGATCGGGGATATCGGTGAGGGCGGAGGAGGGATAAGAGTGATAAGAGAGAGGGAGAAGAGGGGAGTGCACAGGTAGAGTGATAACTGGAGTGAATCAGAGTAAAGGGAAGCTTCTTCTCGAGACGAATCTGCGCAGCTGGAATAGAGAATAGTCTCAATTTAATACCTTTACCATCTCGTATTCGCTTCGTCTCGATACCAATACTGGTTACAAAATCATTGTTTATTGTTCTATCTAAATCCCTCTTTCGTTTGTGATTCAACGTTGTGTTTTTACACGACCTTCCCTTGTCTCAATAACTGTCAATTCATTGAATGTGAGGTAGGAAAATAACATTCAATACTGACTGAACAGTTTAATTTTCCCGAACATTCCCCGAACTTTCAACGCCTTCATTTCTCGCTCATTCAGTCTGCTCTCTGAATCGTTGATAATCCTCTAACCTTGGCCCATCATTCTCATCCGCTGTTATGCTTGGGTTGGACGAAAAAAGAGGACGAGAGGAAGGAGGGAGAAGGTCGAAATGGTAGCATCTGTTCGTCACAGAAAGGGTATGGCTATCTCAATGTGGGCTTATAATTGCAGCCTAGAATGAAGTCATTCTCACGTGCTCATTCATAGCTATTTTTTGCAGCACCAGCTCGCTTTCCCCCTACGCGAATCCCATTATTTATTGACAAACAGATGCTCATCTTGTGCCTTCTTCACGTCAGGGAGGGCCTGCCCTTTACCCTTTGCAATCCGATCCTCCCTTCTCAGGAGAGGAAAGAGATGATGGGAGTGTTCAGTGAGAGGGATCGTGTTGTTTATCAGTGGCAGAGAAGAGGGGACAAATAGAAGGGGAGATAATCATCCCCGACCTCGATTAGACTGATATCTTCCCGGCTCGAACCCTTCACTTTCACTCTAGGAGGAATTTGGAACTCTTGAAGGCTCTGCAACTTCTCATCAATCTCTGATCTTTCGATCTTCTCTTTCGATCGAGTACAATGCCCATTTGTTCTGACTAAAAAGCGGCTCGAGCCTCGCGTATTTACATTAATTGCGGCATGTTCCGAAGGTGTTTCATGGATGGGGAAGAACAGCTCAAACCAGCCTCCCTCTCTCCTCTCCCCTCCCTCTCCTTCTTCTTCTCCGATTGACACTATCATTCCTCAACTAGTATCCACTCCTCATCCATTGACAACTTGCGCTTGAATAGGCGCGAGAAATGGCTTGTATGGTCAGTGGAAGGGAGAAGAAATGTGGCACCATCCGGACAAAACAAGGCGTTATCCGGGCAATTATGAGCTTCTCCCTACCGCACACTTCTCTCTTTTGCTATCCAGATAGAGTGTTGGGCTTGTATGACAACAGTGCCCGCTACCTCCTTTGTTGTATTGTTCTACTGCGGATATCTCAGCCTTTTTTTTCCTCTGGGCGGTGTAATCCGTTGACCTTACCTGAATGTTCCATGGCGACTCCATCCAATCATTCCTTCTCACTCGTAGCTCGTTCCTTCCATTGTTATCTCATTGGCTATCCTTGGCATTTCATCGTCCATAAAAGAGTAATTAGCCATTGGTGTGATCTACCCCATTTAGGCTGAGAGAGAGGCCAATGATCCGGCCTTTGATCGCTTCCTCGTTTTTGTATCCTTCATCGTCCTTTTTCACACCTTTAGTGTCTACCAAGTGCTTACTTGCTCAATCTCTCCCTTCGACTCACTCTCAGTAGTATCTATCACTACAATGGCTCAGCCTGTTCTCTTCCATTCACTGATCATCATTATCCGCAGCCAATCAAATAGGCCATTGTCCGAGGGATAGGGAACAATAGAGGAGAGATAAAATAATAGTCATTGCTCCGCTTCTTGTCTTTCTCTCTTCACACTTCACTATGACTAATTGTGCACTGATGTACTGTTTGGTTCCGACCATTCATCTCTTTACTCCCATCCCACGCTCACTTCGTTCTGAATATGAGCTGTTCCTATCGGTTCGCCGTTCTACTGGTGATTGGGAATCTCGACAATCTTTTACCTATCTATGCTGCAGGAGCTCGCCTAATGAACATAATATTGTCATAATCTCCCATCGTATTGGTTCTCATTCTTCAGAAACACACTTTTCGGAAAGGAGCGTGGGTGCAAGAGTCCTTCGTGCCAATCCCAACTCCTAATTCATCCATGATCTTCTCTCTCTCGTTCCACTTCCTCATGAGTCTCGTTTACCACCCGTAGTGATGCCTTCCCTTCCATCCATTCATTCAACACCGATTCTTCCCCTTCTCCCTCTACTTTCCCTTTCCATCAACAGTCTTCCCCCTCTCCTCCTCCTCTTCCGTCCCATTTCATCCCCTCAGCATTCTAATCTCTTTACGGTCTCATTCCTCTCTCTCATCCTCTCAACTCCCTTGCAAGTTCTCAATTCGAAATAGTCCAAATGGCGCGAACTCACCTCGGTATCCCACTGTGATTTCTCCCTTCCCTTCACTTGTCCATCTTTCAGTCCTTTCCCTCTTCTCCAATCATAATTCTCTCCATCTTCGGTCACTTCTCATCTAAGCAAGGCCAAACGGTCATTTCCTTCCCGTTCCCGCCAGTTTTTGAGCGAGCCAGTCATTGATACGCCAGACGAATAACTCATGCTAGAGGTCACTTCTCATGCCAGTGATCTGACTTTAAAGGAGGCACCCTCCTTTCGTTTTTACTCCCTTACTTGATCAGCGTAGTGAAAAAGTTCAAAACTTCCTAGGTTTGCAATGAAAGCCGAACAGATCACTAGTGGTGTGCTAGAAAAAACGGACAGTATTCTCTGGTGTCTTATTTGCAGCTTCTGCAGTCCCTAAACACTTCCTCTCTCTCCCCCCACAGTCTCACCATGTTTATGCTCCATCTGATCTCCTCTCCTCTCTCTCCTCTCTCTCTCCTTCTACTTTCTCTCCCTAATCACTCGCCATTCTTCGAGTGAAAGTACCTTCTCTCATATCATCTTTATCCTGTTTTGAACTCTCCACACGCCATCACCCGTTGCTCCTTCCCCTCCCTCCTCCTCCTCCCTCTCATCTCTCCCCTCCTCTCACCCTTGGAAAGCGCGAAATCAGCCCTCTCCTCTCATCTCTCAACTGTTCTCCTTTCCTTGAGAGGGAACGCCGATCACAATCTAAATCGTCTCCCTCTCTTCCTCTTTTCCTCTTCTCCTCCCGACTTGACCCTCTCGTGGAGAAACGCTTGAACTCCTTCCCTCCATAAGCTATTTCATTCACCTTTCCACAATTTCATCCATGATCTGCTATTCGCTATTCCTGTGCGTTCTCATTTCATCTGAGTGGTTGAAGCCCCCTTTTCTCTCTCAGAGCGATAAGTAGATCAGTCTCGGATTGGATATCACGCGTCTCGATATTCACTAGAAGGAGCCATGGCTGACGAAAAGTGTTTGAGGTGAGATTATCTCTTCCATTTTCAACATTTTGGGCTTCAAATCGATATGATAAGTGCCATTTGATCAGAAGATCCGTAAAAGTGCTGATAAAATGGCAGTTTCCGTCGTTCTATCATCTAAAATGTGTCTTTCCAGCGATGGTCAACTAGTCGGGGCCATCATTGGTTCCATCATTGGAACTCTCGCAATCTGTGCGGGAGTCGCTGCTGCACTCTTCTGGTTCTTCTATCGGAAACAAGGTGAGTTTTTTCTCTTGATTAACAAGACATTGAGTGAGATATTGATAGGGTTGTCCTATTTCTCTTTACGCCACTTCAAAGGATATCTCGCGCTAGGTGATCTCTTAGAAACAGCTCAATCCTCCTTGAGTGATTCCTCTTCTGCTCACCACATAAGGGACGCGCTCAATCTCATCTTTTTGCCTTCTCCTCTCCTCTTTTCTTTGATCTCCTTCGAGATTGATTCGATTCGTTCCACGATTGGACACATTTGGATATGATTGGAGAGAGGATTGAGAGCGGATAAAAGAGAAGAGAAGAGAAAGGGAGGAATTAGTGCAGCCGATCAGCTGTGAGGAGGAGAAGGGAGGAGGAGGAACGCTGTAAGGGGATGAGGAAAAGAATGGCTATGATCATGATTATCAAGGCATCAGCATATCTTGAATCAGATAAATTAAAGTCGAAATGATGTTTGAAGACCTCGGAGCTCGTGCGAAAGTAGTGCCTGTCGATGTCGAATCGAGCAAGCAAGTATCGAGACCCGGAACCCCGAAGAAGACCATGAAGGATCAGGTAAGGTCTTCAGTTCTGACTCAATTTAGGACAAATTTTAATAATTTCTGAACATTTATCAGTGCAATCTTAGGTCACGATGATCGATTCCTTCAAACTGGAAAGAAAGCACTTCGGTACGCAGAAGTCCTTCTCCACGGAGAATGTCAGCGATGTGAGTGGTGTTGTCGGTGGTGTGGCTAGTGCATCGAGTGTTCTCATGGAGTGTTTCCAGGTTGATGCTACAGTGCAGATTCGTGCAGATGACCTGAATGGGCTTGGATTCCATGTCAAGGTAAGCGAATCGACGACTGAGAGATCAAAGATCAAATACCAATGATCCTTCGTTCAGGGCAACATGACCGACGGAATCTACGTGAAGAGTGTCACTCCGAAGGGACCCGCTGATGAGTGCGGCAATATTCTCGTCGGTGAGGATCTGACCTTTGATCTTTCGAAATGGTTTCCCTTCAGACGACCGTATTCGTTCCCTTACAATCTCCTTCGATGGAATGGTCTATGAGGATGCAGTCACCTTGTTGTCGTATGCTTCGCCTTACCAGGTTTGAAAGACTCATTGGATTAGGTTCGATACTTGAAATACCACGATTCATCTCTAGGTGAAGTTCGTTCTGGAGAGAAGACTCGCTGACGGTTATGAGGTCGTCGATTCAGAGTCAGGTGAGGTGTTTCTCGCCTTGTTTCGTTCCATTGGAACAAGAACTAGCAGTAACTCGTCTCGTGTCTCAACCAGATCTTGATTGCTATCGATCTTTCCTATTCCTTCTCTCGCTATCAGATCTCCTTCCAGAACCAAATGCCATTTCAGTCACTTCTCCCAAAGTTCATCCTCTCTTCCGCAGCAATACCCTTACCCATTGCCATTTCAACCCTATCAGGTGAGATTTTCAGCTATAATTACAAAAAATATCGGCTTTCGAGAAGCTCATCCATCCAATAATCCCCCTCTCTTGCAGCCCCTCCTCATCTCCCTCTCCTCCTCCTTACGTTGAGCGACCGCCGACTCCTCCCAAGGTTCTTATCCCAATCCAGCTTAGCATCGCAATAATTCCTATCAGCAGTCAGCAGCAATAGCTTATCAATCCGTTGAAAGGTTTCTAGATTACAATCTATTCTCATTTTCAGATGAAGACTCCCTCCCCTCCTCCCATGTCTCCCGAGCCGATTGGCGACCTGCCTGAGGTACTTTTCAAGCTAGTTTTTTTTTCGTAATGTTATTTCTGATCTTCTAAAACAGTTGCGGTTTCAGGAGTCAATCTCCTCTCCTATCATCGTCGCTGAAAAGGCAGAAGAAGTTGCTGCAGTTGAGAAAGTCATTGACGAGCAGGTAACATTCGGCCTCCTCGATCCTTATGACCCCCTAACTCTCAGCCTTCTCCCGTTATCGTCGAGGAATCGATCGTCATTCCGGAGCCAGAACCGGAAGTCGTCGAAATTCCCGTCGTCACCGTTGTTGAAGCGTCAGTTTTTGACCGCTCTCTTCATTTTGCATGCTCTCTCATCCGTCATATTGAGTAATCGAATGTCAATATCTGTGATCCTTTTTAGTCCTCCGATGATTTCCTCTGACTATTCCTCTGATCATTCGTGCAAGGGAGAAGACGAGAAGTCGAGTGAGACGAGCAGTGAGACACACGAACAGACCATGATCGATGAGAAGTTAGAGGTACTGTTGTCATAGGGCGATCGATAACTGAGTACTGTACTCTCAGATCGTCTCTCCCACTCCTTCTCAACACGCAGTCATCTCTCCTCCCTCGCCCAGAGCTGTTGCTGAGAAGATGCCCCCAAAGAAGAAGGTAAGCGTATCTGATCATAACTTATCGGGTGCTCTGAATTGAGAGATTAATTCAATAACTTGCAGGTCTCAACTGGAATTCCCATCAAGAGAACTCCCACGCAGAAGAGAGATGTACGTTCAATGAATCCATAATCATCTGCTGAATCATTGATTCCTTTCCAGGGCACCTCAGTCTCCCCTCCCCAGATGACCGACGCGAGAGTGTCGCGCATTCCCAAGAGAGGTTTGGCTGATCTCTCGACGTTGTCTTACTGAGATCTCTACAGATTCGATGAAGACTCCTATCGTTGAGCGCAAGCTGCCCTCCCTTCCCAAGAGTGCTCTGCAGAAGAAGGAGAGCCAGCCTGATGTGAGAATCTAATGCTTGACCTCTTACAGGCTTGCGAAAAGTCCATGTAGGCTGATAATAAATGACTAATAATAGTCGTACAATGAGTCAATTCAATGTGTCAGAACGCCGACATCTGGAGTCGTCTCTACCAGGAGAAGAAGGGAGCTCTGAGGAAGACGAGAGACTCGAAGACCCCTGAGCCTGGTAAGAAGTTCGTTGTGAGAAACATGTTTACTCCTCATCTTCCAGGTCAGAACAACAACGTAATGACGACGTCCACCTCCTCTGCGAAGAGTGATCAGTACGTTGTTTTGGCAATTGCAAATATATTTTTCTCGAATTACTGGCTCATCCATCTGATTCATTCTAATTGAACGATAAGCCATCAATATTTTGGTCCCCTCTAATCCTCTCCTCTCTTCAGCTACGGTACTCTCTCTCGGGATCGACAAGCTCGATTGACGGAGAACGATGAGATCCTAGAGCGACAACAGGAGGAGCTGAGACGATTGGGAGTCGATCTGTAGGGATACTGTAGCTCCCCTCCTATCGATTGATCTGTCTGTACTACACGAATCACACCATAGTAATATCGAGATTGACTAATATTGCATCGCTCCACGGGTATCTCCTTTCTCTGTCGTAGAATCCTTCCCAGATCACTGATTATTCCAGTATTCCTCCGTTCTTGCCTGCAGATTACCTTGCTCTATTGATCTACATGCATCCAAGACTTACTTCCATCGTTTCATTTTGCAAAGTGGATAAATTATGATAAATGATTTCCATAAATACCCGGTCCAAGGCACGAAACGTGTGTGTCAACAGCCGCCGGAAAGCGATAAAAATAAGTAGAGAGGGGAGGAATACGAGAGGGACGAGAGAAGGGAGAAGAGGTTCGAGTAGGCGGGTTGGAAGGAGGAGAAGAGACCAGCTGACAAGGGAGAGAGAGGAATGGAAGGGAAGACAAGGAGTGGGCAGTCGAAGACGAGACAGGAGACAAGTCATGCCGACTGATGGTGAGCGAATCTTCTATCCATTCCTAACGATCTTGAAACTCGTGTTCTAGTGATCGGGAATTTTGATATCGTGGTAGTTCTGACACCTGCATTCATTGTGAAACCTATTTTTTCTATCAATTCGTTCAAGATATCAGTTTATCCTTGTGAAAGGGCGCGTAGATACTATAGTGAAATGCTGATTCGTTTATTCGTTCAATTATTGGCATACTGCATCTCCGTTGATGACTCTGCAATCAATCAATGTTTTTCATCGGATCCAGTCTGATTCATTCACATCAATATTCTGTTCTGATCCTCCGATCTTCTGTAAATAAAAAAAATAAGTGAGAAAAAGAGTTTCCATGCGAACTTTTGACCTAGGAGGACTCTTTGATCCCCAATCGATAATAGCCCATTCCTCTTCCCCATTTCTGAATGCGTTTGAGTGTTATGATCCCCTCCTTCTCATCTTTTTGCATGCTTCTCATTCTCTCTCCGCCCTCTCAATTCTCTGTGTGTAAAGTGCTCGAGAATGAGATCATGACTGGGAGAGAGAGGGGAAGACTCACGAAAACCTTGTCGTCGATCGGGTTTCGATGAGTCAAGAGAGGGAATACCTGGTCACTGATTGAGAGAGGGATGTTGACTTGTGACCGAGAAGCTTCTAGTAGCCTCTTCCCCCTAACGATCGCCATAGATTCCAACGGATAAACACGAGAGACCGAACTGGAAAACATTTCTCTCCTCAATCGATCACTCGACTTGTTTATTATTGTCGAAACAGCTGCTCCCAACTAAGAATACCTTCCAGAACATTCTGAGATGTTGAATTGAACGTAGAACTGTCGGAGTAGGAAAAGAGATACTTGAGCAAACAAATCCGTGATCGGACGGAGTAGAATTGAGATTCGAGAGAGACACGAGATAAATACGATCTACGATGGAATCTGAAAGATTCGTCTCGATGTTCGTCTTAGCATCGATCCATTTTCTTTGAGTTCCTAAAATAATATTTTTTTTAAATTCTAAATTGATAGTCTCTTTTCAGCTTGGGAGGCGGCGAACGGTTCCTCTTCGGAGGAAGAGGAGTCTGATGAGGAGGTATCTGTTTCGTTATTTTCTCTAACTCCTTTGTCTCCCCCTTATTCATTATTGCTCCTAGTATTATGTTTTCAAGCGCGAAACCGAGTACTGTGACAGTTCTAAACAGCACGTAATCTAAGCACACGCTGAACTACGCAACACCTTGTCGCAATAAAAGCTGAAAACGCAGACGAAACAATTCCGATTTTAGCCTCCCTCTGTTTCGCGAATCTGCGTAAGAATACCGAAAAGGTTTTCGCAAGATGAAGAACCTGATGATGTGGGTAATTTTGCCTGTTGCGGTGCTATTATTAGTTTGCTTGGTTTGTTTGCTATTAGTTATGATGTTAGTGAGTTGGTGATAATAGGTGGACTATGAGTAGGGATTGTGCATGCCTAATGTGCGAACGGAATTAGGAGAAGGTCAACGTCTGCCTAAGAATCAGGACTGAAAATACTCATTCCAAGGGAAATATTTTTTTTGTGAAAATTGCTGAGCCCAACCAAGCAGTTCTTTCAATTGTTACAAAGAAAGTTCAGAATTACGATGCAGAAAATTTTATAACTCCTCGGAAAATAAAATTAGGTAGTTTCGCAAGCTCACACATTGAGAGAAGAACGCCGAGGAGAGATAGGAAACATTACAGCGAAACCCCCGCTCCGCTGTTCTGTTTTTCGGCTTTACCTCCATCCTTTCCTCTGACTTGCGCGGTATCAAAAAAAGTCATCTCATCGATTCTCCTGAAGTTATCACTCCTCATCTTTCCCCTACTAAATCATACATTTTTCTTTGATTTTCCCCATGATTCCCACATTCAAACGAAGAATTCAAATTCGTCCATCCTCAACTCTCTCCGTCTCAGGTCGTGGTAGCCCCTCGTCGTCAAGGAGGAATGTTCCGTGTCGCCAATACCAATACTACCACCCAGTCAACCACCGCCGCCCAGAATGGACCCGCTGTTAGTTATTGCGAACACTTTCTGATCTCAGGAGTCACGATACATCCAACAGATCCTTTTGTAGCCACCTGCGGCACCCGCAGCACCGGCAGCCACTCCTGCCGCTGCCAAGTCTGCGATGCTCTCGCAGATCAAGGGAATGGCCGGAGAGAGACAGGGTAAGTTTTTCTTTCCTTTTCCCGTTCTTCCCAAACCATCTTCTTTCCTGATCAATAATCCCTCTTCAGCTCACGAGGAAGTCGTCACTGTGGCTGCTTCCACGGAGAAGAGCGATGCTGAGAAGAAGGTTGGCATCGTGACTAAATTACTTTCGAAAATGACAAATTACAGGCTCTGGAGGCTCGCCAGCAGCTTGTAGCTGCACAGAATGCTGCCAAGGTAAGAATTTCAAGTTGTCGAGTTCGAAAAACATTTCGAAACTGGCAATGCACCATCGATTTTCGAAATACTATGAAACTCATATCGGAAGTGGGAGGGAAGCTCAACCCCTTCAATTCCGATGGGAACCAGATGGCTTTGCTTTGGTCGGGTAGACTTCTTCCAGATGGAGGAATCTCAGCTGACTTACCTCGATCCCTCTACCCAATTGTCCCCGTTCATACTCCCCCATTCTTCCTCCTCTTATCACAACAGAGATATCTATCTCTTCCTCTGTCCACTGTTTCGAACTGTTTGCCACTTCTCAGACCACTTGATCTTCTTTTCTCTCAAACGTGCCCTCAGCTAGCACTTTCCTGGGGGAGAAAAGGGTTCTTCACTTTCCATTTCATCATCCCTACTCAATTTCAGGCAGCTCAGGCTGCAGCCATCCAGCAAGCAGCACTCAAGGCAGCCGGAAACCAGGTTGGAGTTGTTGTTTTGTTGTTCTGATCTGAATGATTCAGTCGGCTTCGAAGCAGCAAGCAGAGGCCGAGGCAGAGATGAGAGCGAAGCAGGCACAGGTACAACCTATCTGGTCCCTGAAAATCGTGTTTGTTTCGGCCATTGGTGCATACATAGCAACATTGCAAATTGAATTGTGACCTTGCTATGCTTCATACCGAAATCTGGTGTCGATCGCAACAAGTGATTCAGGCTCAAGCGCAGGCAGAGGCCGAGAAGAAGAAGGCGGAGGAGAGAGTGGCTGCACAGAGGGCAGCACAGCAGGAGGCACTCGCTAAGGTGAGATGATAGAAAGTCTAGAGACTGTCTTTATCTCATCAATTGCAGGCCCAGGAAGCCGCCAAGAAAGCTCAGGCTGACGCCCTTGCTAAGGTATGAGTTGAACTGGCAAACGAACTCATGAATTAGATAATGAATAATATTGTTTGCAGGCTCAAGCAGCGAAGCAAGAAGCCGAGGCACGTGCGAAGGCACAGGTAGCGTAGATTGAGTATTACCCAATCAGAGACCCCAGTATTACACCGTGTATTGTCTAGAAACCCCATTTGCTTGTGAATTGTGGGATAAACAATACAATCCTCGAATTTCGCTGACTATTTCTGCTTCTGACTCTATCCCTATCCCCATCTGTTCTTCACTAACTCAATTCTTCAAGTAACTAGATCTGGAGTGCTTCCCATTGCAGCAAGCTGCATCTCAACAGCAGAAGCCTGCAGCCCCTGCAGCTCAGACGACGCAGCAGCAGACTCTGCAGCAGGCACAGCAGCAACAGCAGAACAGAGCTCAGGCTGAGGCACAGGCCAGAGCAGCTCAGGTTAGCACTACTTATTCTCTCCTACTATTTTCCTATTTTTAAAGAATGTGCATATTTGAAGTGTATCATTTCTTCAAAGTGCATGATTTGATTTTCATATTTTACAGGCGAAAGCTCAGGCTGAGGCACAAGCGAGGGCTGCTCAGGTCGGTAGAATTATCATAAGCATTGTATTTGTAGATGCAATTCTACTTGTTCTGTTCATACATGAACTATCCTCATAAATGCATGATGAAGCTATTTCTTTCTTCTGCAGGCCAAAGCCCAAGCTGAGGCTCAAGCCCGTGCGATGCAAGCGAAGGCTCAGGCAGAGGCTGATGCCAAGGTTTGTTATGAATGTCAATTTTTGAGTGATGGAACGAGTGTTCTTCCAGGCCCGTGCCGCAGCGGCTCAGGTTCAGCAGCAGAAACAGGCCCCTGCAGCTGCCAAGCCGGCTGCTCCCGCTGCTGCTCCGGCTAAGCCTACAGCCCCTGCAGCCGCGCCCAAGGCTGCTGCTCCTGCTTCAGCTGCCAACGGCACCGCTAAGACCGGAGTCGCAGCAGCTAACGGAGCCCCGAAAACCATGCAGCAACCTCAAGCAGCTGCAGTGCCCCAGGTGGGCATCTCGCTGGTCCGTCCTTTCCTTTCGCTTCTTAGTTCTATATTTTCGCTTCTACTGATGATAGGGTTTCTCAAAGCATGATATTAACCATTGTATGGTGGCCTAGTGGAAGCAATGTGTGAATTATAGTACAGATCCCTCAGCAACATTATCATTCTCTCTTCTATCCTACCACCTGACTAATATTGCGAAAACGTTCGAAACCTGAGAAAACGTTAGAAATCAGTGGGCGAGAAGGGATGACTATGCTCTTCTCTCGTATCCCGACAGTCTTCGTTTCTCTCTTTCTCTTCCCTCTCTCACTTCTCCCTTGTCTCTCTTCGTGTTCTTCGTTCTGTCAACAGTAGATGTAGACGAGAGTGAGCACTTATCACTTATCTCATCACCTTCTCTCAAACAACCGGATTGCTTTCAATCGATAACACCCACTCAGTTCGCCGGGAAAGGTAGTGTTTTAGTAGCTATTTCCACCGTTCAATCACCTTTGAGTCATCGATCAACTTGCAGCAGCGTATGGGCCAGGAGATCTCTCGTCCTGCCGTCCAGACCACTCGCACTGCTCTCCCGGCGCCCGTCGCTGCAGCACCCGCAGCCAAGACGGCTGCTGCACCTGCTGCACAGGTAGGTACTTCGCTTTGTTCATACCGGGATACTCTGGATTACCCTACCCAGGTTACGAAATTTCAGATTTCGTGAGCTTGAGTAAAAGTTGCATTGTTTATTCAGTAGGATGCTATTAGGATAGAAAATGAGTCATGAGTCTTGAGGCGTGTTTTCCCAGCCAATCACTACTTCCTCTCTCGAGTGGAATCCAGTAATCACCTCATCCCTCAATCAGACGCCTGCACAACAGCCTCGTCCTTCTCCCTCTCAACAGACTCCAGTCACTCATCAGATGAAGCCGACGGTGCAGATGACGAGAGGAAACGTCGGATTCGACGCCCAGTCTGCAGCCAATGCCACTCCCGTGCCCCTTGGGCACACTGTAGGTTTTTTGTTTCTAATTTTTATTGTTTGAGTCGAAAATCTATATGTTCTGTTGAAAATCGATTGATCTTTGATCTTTCCAGCAGCTGAAGACTCCCGGCAAGGTTGTCGTTCCTCAACTACAACAGGAGGAGAAACAGAAAGAGCCTGCTGCCAAACCAGGACAGACTGCACTCAAACAGGCTGCTAAGGTAATCAATGTAGGAGTTATTGAAGCTGACATGACCCCTCGATACTAGATCTTCGCTCAGTTCATTCCCACTCAACCCAACACCTGGTGTCATCACCAACTTGAAGCCCTCCCTTCTCCCTCTCCAATAATCCGTTCCGCAGCTAATCATTGCTTTCCACCCTGCAGATAACGGAGGAAGTTCTCGGAAACGAGCAGATCCGCACTATCTCGAACACTTCCTCTAATCGTCCCACCATGAGGGCGGATGGTGTGGCTGGTCGATTCGTTGAACAACAGGAGACGGTAAGCGAGAAATACTAATCACCCTCTGCCGTCGGAAATCCGACAGGCGCCGTTTACTAATGGTGGTGTGAACGGAGAGAGAGACGAAAGAAAGACCAATTGCTTGCGTTCTGTTGATCTCTGCCGTCTCTCGGATGCTCACACTCTCTCCTCTCTCTCCATCTCATCTCCTCCCCTCTCTTTATTCCCTCCTCCTCCCCTCCCACTCGTTCCAATCGCAGTCAAGAGTGAGTGTAATCCCTCTCTCTTATCGCAAGACTCTGTAACTTCTCCTCTCCTCTTCTCACCTCTTTACTCTTCCATCAGTCAACGAGTAATCAATCCAATCCCTTCCTCCCTTCCTCCTTCTCTTCTCTCTGATCCTTCCCTATCGTATTCCCCATCATCTGTTTCTTCGCAAAAGAACGCCTGTTTTCTGTTGCTGTTCACTCTATTATCTCCTCCTCTCTTCATCGATCCTCTAGTCTTCCTTCTCTCATGCTTTTCTCCCTTGGTCTACTACGAAAGACGCCTGTCAAAGCACCCAAGCTTCACAAGAAGAGACGAAGAGTACTGTGAATGTGTAGATAGTTTATCGTTCGATGTTGAAAGGTTATTGATTTTCGTGATCTATTCGATTATCCTTCCAGCCCGCTCCTCTACAGAGCGTCTCGCGTGGATCCAAGCTGGAGGGAGCCAAGAAGTGGGAGGTACGGTAGATAGAGAGGGTACTGTAATCAATCGATAATCCACTCAGGAAGAACGCGCTCGTGAAGCAGAGGCGAGCAATATGGGACAGACGGAAGTTCCCGGAGGAGTCAGACTCAATGTTAGTTTTAGAACTATTTTCTGTACCGAAATTCTTGGCATCGTTTACGTAAAAGTGACAAAATTAGCTGAAATGCAGGTGCCGTCATCAATTGTCAAGTTATGAGTTTGTCAAGTTATCATCAATTGTCAAGTTATCATTCCAGGACGATGCGTGCTGGCAGACTCAGCACCGAGTGCCTGTTGAAGTGGCCGCTCCTCAGATTGGAAAGATTGCCATTCCTGAACTGAAGGAGACCCATGAGACTCAGGTATCGCTCCAATCATGACTATTAGTGATCTCATTCCTGCTCTAAACTCCTAGTCATCCTTCTCTTCCTTCTCTCCTCTTGTTGTGATTGGCAGTAAAATCAGACGCCAGCTGTTCGAATCTGAACTTTTTACACTCGGAGAGAGGGAGGAATTGGACCGGAAATAGGGATGAAAGAATGATTCACACGTAGAAAGGCCAACCGATTGATTCCAGCCCACCGTAATCGTGCGCAAGCCGGCCGGATACGAGAAAGTGAAGTGGAACGAGTTCCCTGAGGAGGTTAGCACCTTCTTTCAATTTCGAGCAGGCGATGCTTTCCGGCGAAGACTTCAACTAATCAGACTTCATTCAGATCCAACCGGAGCGTCAGTCCGCTCCCCGCACGAAGGCCCAGGAGTGGGTGCCCGTCAACAATGTGAGCTTGCGCTCTATTCTTATCGATTGTACAATTTGATGAGTAGAATTAGTGAAAAATTTATCAACTCGAAGCAAAATAGGGTTTTGTTCAGGAGGTGAAGGAGATCACGAGCACTGGCTTCGCATCGGGCAAGGTGAACAAGGTGTGGCCGCCCCCGGCTGAGGAGATCACCAAGGATGCGTACGTTATCTCTTTGTTGAATTCTCAATAGATTGTCTCGAAAAATTATTCATGATATAAGGCTCCGCGAAAAGGAGATATCTTTGAACTCGAGACTCATTCAAATCATTGCAGTGGCCAAGTGAACCGTGTTCGCGTCGGAGACGACATGGGATGGATCCAGCAGGTTGGATAATTGGCTAATTAAGATCTCATTTAAGTAATTAATTGAATTCTTAGGAGCAACAGGAGGTGATCAAGTCGGTTCCTCGCACCTCTCGCATCTCTCGTGCATGGCCACCCCCAGAGGATGAGAGAGGACAGTTCGCTGTTCAGAGTACGTTTCAGTCTTCGTTGCTCTACTCTTCACTGGCCTGTATGCGGGGACTTGGTTTATACGTATTCCTGATCGCTTTCAGATTTTCGAAATACTTTTTTCAGCCGCACACATGCCCGTTGTACAGTGGCCTCCTCCAGAGTTTGAGCAGATGGAACAGGAGAAGGTGAGGAGATGGGAAGGGAATGGAGAAGAGAGTTGAAGATAATGGAAGATAGAAGAGAGTTGAAGATAATGGAAGATAGAAGAGAGTTGAAGATAATGGAAGATAGTAAGGAAGCATGAATGATTATCTTTCGCCAGATCGAGGTGCTCGCTAAGCACATTCCTGCGAAGAAGATGGGCGAGAGACAGTGGCCTCCTCCTCCCCCGCAGTACTACAGTATGTTGTTTTGATTTGTTTTTATTGTTGATATTGTTATTTTGAGTATTTCGTTACATTACAAACCAAACAATTTACACTGATACACGTCCCTTTGCAGTCCCCGGCAACGAGAATGCAGTGAACTAAGTCTTCGCCATTCAATCCACCCTTCTGCTTCCATCGATTCTTGCTCTCTCTACACAATATCCGGTGTTCTCTCCACTAATCGCTCACTTCGTCTCTCTCTTCTCAAACCCGGCGTCGCTATTCTGCTTACGGCTTCTAACTCTGCTTCGTAGTTTCCCTGCCAGATTCGATGAATTCAGTCTGATTCCGCTCGAGGTCGAGAGATTTCCAGTGGATTCAGTTGATTTCGTTGAGTCGGTCGCCTCCCAATCTCTTTCTGTATTATTATTGCCAACATGGTGTCCGCACATGTATGTTTGTATTTCTTTATTGATTTATTCATCTCCTCTCGATTGGATTGATCTAGTTTATAGCTTCTGCTTGCTGTGGAATGCTTTGACTAAGGTCTCCGCATCGATAAATGAGATAAGAAATGGGAAGAAGCTACGTATAAGTGTCACTGAAAGTGAGGTGGAACCCGTTCGAAAGCTCAGAGATTGTTGGTATCGGGTGGGACGAATTGTGATAATGAATAGTGAAGCTTCTCCGATTCTAGCCAGATAATATGAGCGCTCCGAATTACTTGGCTATACGAAAAGGGAGGATGGAAATTGAAAAAAGTGTATGGTAAGGATCTAGCAAAAGTCAGGAGTGATCTTGAGTGGACACGAAACATGGCCAGTCTCAAGAAGAATTGAGAGAATGCAGAAGAAAACGTAGAAGACTATCATAACCAGACCGAAGAATTTGTCCATCTGGAATATCAATATCAGATTTGTTCACTCATCGCTATGAATGCGATTGCGTTCTACGATCCGTACCTGCCATGACGACAAAGCGACTCCGATGACTAAGACGAGAAGCATGAGGAAGAGCATTCCGACCTATAAAGCTTACTTTATTTGGAACTTGAGGGGCTAAACAAACCGAGCAGATGAGTCCATTCGAACTCACAGAAACAGTCGGAATCTCAGAGAAAGGAGCTTTGAAGAATTGAATGGAGAAGAAAATCAACCAAGGAATGGGCAGACTGCAATGATTCATTCTCCATCTGATACTGGGTGGGAATAGAAGTAGATCACTTACCCTACACAGATGTCGAATAGGTTGCTTCCAATGGAACTCGATACTGCCATATCACCCAGTCCCTTTCGAGCCACGATCACACTGAAGAGGGTAATATTGACAGATGAGAATAATGAGTCGATGGTCACCTCGTAATCAAATCGGGAATACTCGTTCCAGCGGCTAGAATCGTTAGGCCCATAATCTATAATTGAGCTTCATTAATTTATTAATTAAAATGAAGATGATACCTCAGTCGGTATGCCGAGTGTCTCTCCAATCACATTTGCCCACCAAACCATCAGATATGAGAAGAATGCAATCCAGAGAATTGAACCAATGAAGGTGATCCCGAAGAATTTGCGCATTTCCTAAAGAGTTTTGAGCGAGTTTTCAAATTCAAACAGCCAACTAACCAGGCTCCTCGTATCAGGCAGAGTCAAGTAGAGAGGGAAGGTGATCGGAGCAAGAATAACGTACACGATTCGCTAAATAATGAGTTCGTTATTCACAAAAACGGAATTCTAACTTTGTGTAACGATTCCGGCCAACTCATATCCAGAGGAAATTCATCGTGTGAGGAAACCGAAGCAGCCTGATAAAAACGATTAAATACGATATTGTAAAAATGGCGTAAAAATACCTTCTCAATGCTTCTCCTCGACGGTCTCGTGTTTCCATTCCCACTCCCATTTCCATGTCCATTCGATTGACTAGTTCCCCCATTCTCAGCTCCCTGGGAATTCTTCATGGGAGGTCGCTCTTTCAGATAGCGAGATGAACCATTTACGGAGAGACCGTTTGACTGGAAATGTGCTCTGATGGATTGATGTTTCGAAAATAAGGAAGTTTTCCACTACCTTGACACTCTCCACTGGTGTCAACCCATTCCTCTCCATCACTGTCGAAGAGACAGTGGAGACGGACGATCGAGGTGGTTTTACCTAGAATCAAGGACGATTCACTCATAATCAAGCAGGTAACTCACAGTGAGATTGTTGTTCTTGTTGGCGGGTTTGACATGGATCACTCTCACATTGTTGTTGCACTGCATCGAAGTTTCCTCTTCTGATCGGGGAGACGGCGATTCTGGAAAATGACTTTCATTGGAGAACAACTGACAGTGGTGCATACCGGACTGAACAAGAAGGAGGAAAGGTCCGAACAAACCTTCATCATCCGTCGGTCCCATCGCCATCGAGAGAATTCCGTGACGGACACTCGGAGCTCCGCCGTGAATGAACTGAACGAATAGAGGTGAGATAGAGAGGAGACTTGAGGTCTAACCGGAATGGACTTGCGTGCGCTGCTGTGGAAACTGGCAGAGGATCGGATGGAATCACTCCTCGCGCCAAGGGTGTGGGCTGGTGCGGGAGAGGCCTGTAAGATCGCCTACTCACAGTTTTCAGTCTCTCTGCGGCGATTCAGAGCAAAGAAAATGCAGCTTACCGCAGTGACTTCTGCTTGTGTTATCTGGGGCAGTCGAAAGAGTCGACTCTTGACTGCATTCTCGAGATGCTCGTTGTACTTCATGAAGATGCCGTAGAGAATGTAGACGATCAGCATTGAAAGGGCCTGAATTGAAGTTTACTGTGTTCGTGCACATTTTTCACAAACAATTTCTATTTTCAGTGAACGACTCAAAAATTTTAAAAAGGACATAGATTCCTCTCACCTCATGCCATGCAATCTTCTCATCGGCGAAGAATACAACGAGAAGAGCGAGGGCGAAGATGTAGAACGACATGTCTCTGTAAGGAATCAAGTTCAGATTTGGGGAATTGCCATTTCGAATTTGCCTCTAACAGAAGGAGTGAGCAACTAAGTGATAAGTTCCTGTAGACTGAGTTACCCAAAGAGTTATGCCAAATTGCAGAAGCATCTCTATCCAGATCCCCCTTGATAATCTCATCTTGTTAATTCCCTGCATTAGATTCAGTAATCACGAGACAACTAATGGGGAACTAAGTAAGAGACCGACCCTCTGCATCTTGCATGCTTTCTCGCTTTATCCATCAGGCGAAAGACTATTCGAATTTAAGATCCACTGGGAACTCTCATAATCTGCAGTTGGCATTCTCGTAAATGTTTCCGGTTCGCAGATTAATTGAGTGGGTGAGAGCAGTCTTTTCCAGAGCCAGTTCGTGTTTTTCTACATGCTCATTTCTGTGAATTAGCACCTTGTGAATACCCAAAATTTCGTAGGTTCCTAGCCACCCCGTACCAGTGTAGAATAAGAAATATGTGCAAAGGCAGTGGATACCTGAATAGCGGCCACCAAGTCAGTTGGAGGATCTCTCGTGAGAAGAGAGTGCAGAAGGCAAGGACACAGAGAATGTTGAATGTGGCTGATCCTGCAATGAATTCCCTTCTTATTGCTTCTTTGCATCATTATGCAGCCAATTTATCAGATTTCTTCATTTCCTCCAATTTCTCATGCACTCTTCTGCATGGTTTTGCTCTCGTTTCGTGTCTATCGATCATTCAGGAAACGTGGAAAAGAAGTCGGGATTTCGCAGTGGAATGAGTAAGAAGAGCGAGAATTGAGTGGAGAGAGAGAGAGGAGATAGGGGGAAGTCTGGAATGGGAAATGAGATGAGAAGAGGTGGAATGAGGACAGGAAGATATGAGAGAAGAGCACGAAGAGAAGGAGAAGGGGACTGGTCTAAGAGGAAGAGGAAGAAGGAAGCAATAAACAGATTGAGAATAGGATATCATGAAGGTGATCTGTTTCGAGAATGCACGTCGTCGTTTCAGAAACTTCAAGCAATGTTTCATCCCATTTTCAGCCAAACCCTTCACTGACCAACAATAGTTCCGATTCCAACATTGTCCTGTGCAATGAAGACGCCAAACATTGAAGTGAAGAATTCGGGAGCAGAACCACCTGAGAATTTGATGTGAACGTGCATAATAACGTTATTCCGCGACTGTTTTGGCACGATAATCTCTGACGTAAATTTGTTGCTCCTTTCTCAATCAACTACCCAATCAAACGATTCAAAGATTCTTCGTAGGGAAATTCATGGAATAGCACTCACCCGCAGCCATGAACGTCGCTCCCGCTACGTCGTCCGAGATGGAAAGCTGAAAGAACAAAGATGGGGCAGAGAATTCAAAAATATTACTTGTCAATATTAGGTACGAAGGCCGTTAAATTTGACAGAAGACCAACCTTCTCCGTGAGTACTCCAAGAGCGGGGACGAAGAATTCATCACAGACGATTGCCAGTGCAACGAACATGTAGACCAGTCCTCAAATATCGTTCATTTGGTCCCATTTATCCTACCTTTTTGACCCGGTATCGTCTATTGATACAACCAACGATAAATATTTCATCTCGGAACCTACGCAGTTGAATTCTGTCGCGCATAGTAAATAGTTAGTGATGGTCTCACCTGCAAAATGAAGGATGACAGCTCCGCTTCTTCTCTGTTCCATCGTGAATGCATCTGGAGGGAAGAGAGACGAGTTCCCGTCCCCTTTTGCTAAAATAATTATTCAAATTATGACAACAGAGTCCAATGAGCTGAGCCGAGAAGCTCCAAATAACTTT
>LS494433.1:503211-549171 GCA_900490845.1 Pristionchus japonicus | reverse complement strand
TCTGGTTGATGTGTCCTTTGAAAGTTGATGTGTCCTAAAAAAATAGATGTGTCCCAAAAAAATAGATGTGTCCCATAAAAAATAGATGTGTCCCAAAAAAAATTGATGTGTCCCATTTTCCAGAATTTCGTACCTCCAAAAAATAGATGTGTCCTAAAAAATAGATGTGTCCCAAAAAAAATTGATGTGTCCCAAAAAATAGATGTGTCCCAAAAAAAATTGATGTGTCCCAAAAAAAGTTGATGTGTCCCAAAAAAAATTGATGTATCCCATTTTCAATGAATCCGGACCACCAAAAAATAGATGTGTCCCAACAAAATAGGGGCTTCTTCATTTGAGGCGGCAAGCCCCGCCATTTTTTACACTGGGTCTCTGCCCTCCCTGGTCGTTTGCACTATCCCCACCGTGTCGCGGTTAGCAAAGAACAGAGGGTATTTCGCAGAAGGCCTATGTTGAAATGAAAAAAAGGAAGCGCTAAAAAGTCACCCTCGCTCACACTATACTATAGACCACCCCGGCTCCCTTTCCGAAATGCTTAGGCTCAGGTTTAGGAATACGAAGATGTTACCTTCCACAAAGATGTCTCAGGGAGCTACCTTTTAGAGCCCGAACTTAAATCTAGATAATCACCTTCTGGTTATCATTATGTTACGGAATATCAATTTCGAGATAACTTCGATTCATGTCCGGTGAGTGATCATTTCGCCATTTTTTCCCTCACCCATTATTCTCTGAGCAATCCTGGTTTCTCTCAACCAGTGGTTAACATACCCGCCTGCCACTGGTTGAAATAAAGCCGAGAATTAACATCTGCGACCTTTTGCGAAATACCCTCTGTTCTTTGCTAACCGCGACACGGTGGGGATAGTGCAAACGACCAGGGAGGGCAGAAACCCAGTGTAAAAAATGGCGGGGCTTGCCGCCTCAAGTGAAGAAGCCCCTATTTTGTTGGGACACATCTATTTTTTGGTGGTCCGGATTCATTGAAAATGGGACACATCAATTTTTTTTGGGACACATCAACTTTTTTTGGGACACATTAATTTTTTTTGGGACACATCTATTTTTTAGGACACATCTATTTTTTGGAGGTACGAAATTCTGGAAAATGGGACACATCAATTTTTTTTGGGACACATCTATTTTTTATGGGACACATCTATTTTTTTGGGACACATCTATTTTTTTAGGACACATCAACTTTCAAAGGACACATCAACCAGAACAGAGCCCTTTTTTCTATGTTGCACTATACATTATCTGGAACATATTGGATAGCATCTCAAACTCTTCTCACCTGGCCTATTGTTCTCCTCGCAATCATCATCAATGAGAATGAGATTCCTCTTGACTCTTCGATGTTCCTTCTCCTCTTCCTTCTTCACTTCTCCTCTCCACAATGAGTACACTACAATCAACGACAGGAAGAGAGCAGCAACCACAGCAGTCCTTCCTCTCCTCCTCATCAGACGCGTCGCCCGCGTATCGGACGCGTGCACCAATCGCATTGCCGAATCAGCCAGGAGCAAGCATCCGACTTGAAAGACATCAATTCATTGTGATAAAGTAGTACCACGCGCTCTCCCCAGTCAGAATAGACATTATTAAGGCGTTATTTTAAGCATAATAATTATTTGTCATTATTGACTGCAGTATTTATTCAAAAGCAGTGGCCGATGAACGAGCATGATTATCGCGCTGTGGGAGATGCTTGATACAGGCAGGAGTGGTAAGATAATTTGCAGACAATGCAAGATCGAATGGAGTGAGGATGAGTTAGACAAGGACTGGTTGGACTGGCGGTAAGAAGTGGATGAGTGGGCAGAGAGGATGGCGTGAGGTAGGGATATTAGATGGGAACGGAAGGAGAGGAGAACGAAGGAGTTCTCGGAACGAATAGACTTATGGAAAAAAATCAAGGTGAAATATGCACTAATATTCGATAGCTTGAAGCATGGAATAGGACGAGGAACTAGAATACGTGCGGGGTGCGACGTTTTATGGGTGGGTCAGATGGACGAGGAAGACATTGGGGAAGAAGTTATGGGAGGTTCGGTTTATGAAGAGACAATGAGTAACAGGAACCAGATGTTCAATGGAAGATGTTTGATCATTGAAAGAATTGTGTGATGATGAAAGGGAGAAGTTGCACTGCCCCTACTTTCGAACAAAGGCAACACGATTCACTAGGGAGATTGAAATCACTCATTTACAAATGAATTCCTGATAATATCAGGTTCTAAACTCAAGTTGGGGGCCGAGTTTCCATAGGGAGAATTGAGGGGAGGGATGATGGAGAAATGGAGGATAGAAGGAGGAAAAGGAGAAAGGTAGCGTGTTGAAGAATCTTTGATGAGAAATCGAAGAGAAGGAAGAGATGAAGAAGAGTTGAAATTGAAGGACTCAAGTTGATGAGGAAAATGAGGACAATTATCGATTATTTCGAATAAGTTATATTTTATCAAAGGAAGTGAACGGTAACTGCGTTTCCTCCTATTGATTCGCAGTCATCGTTATAGAGAGGGAGGGCTCCGTTTATTGATGGAATGGGACTGAGAAAAGGGAGATGAAATGAGGATAATTCGAATATCCGGGAATTGAGTGAATCGAAATGGAAGAAGGAAGACTGAGAAGATGAAGAAGATGAGATAGAGATGAAGAAGGAAAGACCGGGAACCACAAAAGAGCCTACTTTTTGCGACCAAGAATAAGCTCCAACCATTGAGAAATCAGATCCGAAGTCAATAGTTTGGGTACTACAATCTAGTAATGATTTAGCATATCTGTGTTCGGGAGCAGAACGATGAATTCTCCATTCATTCTCGTTGTCTTCCCTCATTCCGTGCGGTCTCTCATCTTCTCCCCAACTCGTCACTGATCTACTCGTCAAACTCGGTAAGTTATCACTCTTTGACAGTCCAAACGCAGTTCATTTCCAGAAATGGCCTCCCCTTCAGTCTCCGTGAGTCCTTCCTTCTTCTCACTTCCTCCATCCATCTTCTCCTCTCTCAGTCTCTTCCTCCTCTCATCTGCTACACTGATGGTTCGTGTAGAGAAGTGAACGGACGAGGAGTCGCCTCTGGAATCGGAATCTACTTCGGCCCCGCCCATCCACTCAACACAAGCAAGAAACTCGATGGTAATACGGATTTGCCTACGTAGATTTCAAAACTAACCAGTTGCGTGCGTGAGACATTAGTGTTAGCGATAGAAATTTGAGAGAATAAGGAAGGAGTATTAAAAGAGAATAATCAGGTCCTCGTCACGAATCGGGAGTGGCTGAGATTAGGAACAGAGCAAGGGTGAAAAATGAAGTAACAAAAGTGAATGTGTAGGTCCTCGGCACGAATCGGGAGTGGCAGAGATACTCGCGGCACAGACTGCACTCACAATGATCCATCGATGGAATGGATTCAAGTGAGAGAGGAAAAGTTTCGAAGATGGTTGACCATTTTCGTTCCTGGCCATGCAAACTATGAATGGGAATGTGTTGAACCTGAACAGTGGCAAGATCTGCATCGAAAATGATGAAGTAATTTCAGAAATCAATCAGTGATCATTCGCACTGATTACATGGGAATAATCGATGCGATGGTCAATGGAAACGATGGAAGATTCGCTGAGATGTATGAGGATCTGAGGAGATCTGCTGAGAAGTGAGAATTTACTCGCATTCTTCTGGATGAACACCGTTTATCGTCCACGCTAACCAAGTACTACACGAGAAGGCGATTGTTCACGTTATCGGATCAAAATCCTATGCAGATTCCCGTCTGGAGTCACCTTCGATCATGTCGTTTCACACGAGGGAGAGGCGGGCAATGAGGAGGCTGATCGATTGGCCAGACTCGCTATCAATCTGGGAGTGTCCACTACCAAAGTGAGTGAACTAGTGCAAAAATGTTGATGGGGAACTCAAAATCGGAATAGGGACCTGCCAGAATAAAGAATAAGCGAAGAATTGCAGTCTCGTCGTGGTCATTCGACCACTCGCAGCAAATCGGCCCATGTGAAGGGAAGAAGATCAGCCATCTCGAGAAGGTGAGAGGGAAAATATGAGCTTCTCAGTAGCCTTGATAGTAGTGGCCAATAGTGGCGCGTTCGACGGTAAATCAGACCAGCACATTTTAAAATCTAAGGAAATTGCAGATCTGGCACTCGAGTGACTGATGTCCGTGTGGTTCCCTCTCCTGTGCCCAACAGAAGAAAAGTGAACAAGAGAAGAAGAGCGAAGGAGAATCGAATTGCGAGAGAAATCGCTAACCGAATGCTATCGAAGAAGTGAAATTAGAAGACAATACTCGAACAATTGTACTCGGACTAGATAAATATTTTCTGAATCCCCTTAATTTTCTCGCTCATGGTCCGATGACATTGTTTGTAGAGAGAAATTTCTTTATTCAAGTATTATCGAGGTTAGAGTATGGTTGAATGGTTAAGAATAGATTTGTGAATAGATTAGTAAAAATATGTTGAAGAAGATTCAGACAAGGATCAGACGATCAGCTCGAGAAGACTCGCGTTTCTGAACAAAGAAAGTAAAGTGTGGATTGAATGGGACTACTGACCTGTGTGAGTCGGAGTTCATTAGATGTATCTCTCTTCTGAATTTCGATGATTGTACGACCGTAAGAAGTGCTAAAAACTCACAAGTCTGATTCCGAGAGGTAGAATGGTATCAACAGTTCCCAATAATCCATTCACAACTGGTCTCAGTCCATCAACCAATCCATCAACAGGTTGGCCCACATTCAGTTCGCGTTTCTGAATAAAAAGATGTTGAAAAGTAAAAAGGGAATAGCACTCACCAGTCTAATTCCGAGAGGAAGAATCTTGTCCACAGTTCCTAGAAGACCGTTCACTGTTGGTTTCAATCCATCCACTAGGCCGTCCACTGTTTTACCCAGTTCCACACCGCGTTTCTAGAAAAAATATCAAAAATCAATAAATAGTAGAAATGGGAAACGAATTAGAAATCTTACCAGTCTGATACCGAGAGGTAGAACCTTGTCCACTGTCCCCAATAATCCATTGACAGTTGGTCTTAATCCATCCACTAAATCATCCACAGTATCTCCGATTCTCAATTCAGCTTGAGAAGAAGAGAAGAGAACGATGAGAAGAGGAAGAGAGTAGAGGAATCGACTCATTTCGTAGTTGTAGCTGATGCTTCCACAGATTATTCTCTGACTTTTATACAGTCAAAGTGTTTTCATGAACTTTTCCAGTCAAAAATAGCCCGAATTTCTGCAGATGCGGCCAACTATTGAAAGTGGAGAAATTTAGAGAAACGGAGAGAAGATTAAACTTTGAAGTTGTGCTGAATTGGCTGTTCGATCCATAGTGCAATCGTTGACTGTGGGCGGTAATGCGATTGACTTTCAAAAGTCCACAGCTCCAATGTACAAGAAATCATCAATGTTATCCATAAATGTTGAGATACTTTGATCGCTATTTACTGTTTGTTTTTTCTAATTTGCATCATATGTAATCATTTCTCATTTCGTCTCATTTTTGTCACTTCTCTTTTCATTCCTCTTCCTTCCCTTCATCTCGACTGGTCATTTCTCTCTCCTCCACTATTTCAAAATTGCGCCTCTACTCGATTTTGCCGTTGTTTCACTTGTGATGTCATGGACGGTTAGTCCACTCTCTTCTCCACATCTTCATTACCGTATAGTCTTCAGTACCGTATTTCTACAGTACTCGTTCAGACGATTCCTCTCCTTCTCTTTCTCTGTTTTAACAAACGAAAGCGAGAATCTGATCAAACTCTAAGAGGAGATCTGTCAACGAATCGAACTCCATCCACTATCACTCCAGAAACTATTCTCACTCTTCCACCCAAGCAAGCTCAGGTATGAGGGGATACGGTATCTGGATCTATCGCAGACTGACTAGAAGACTGAATTCAACATATATCTTCCAGGAAGATCAATTCACTGACAAATTGAGTGATACAAACAAAGAAACGAAGAATTGCGATAAGAACAAGAGTACAATAAAGAACTTTGCTAATCCGTCTAAGGTATCGCATTGAAGGGATACAAAGATGTTATATAGCGTATTCCATCTACAGGATCTTTCATTGACAAAGACTAGCCCGTATTTGAGCAAGAGCAAGATGGTTCAGTTACCGAAATCTCCTAAAGTCAAGGTTTGAACGCGCCACACATCGAAAAAAGGCCTCACTTTAGTCGAACAAAAGTGCCTCAAGTCAAAAGACAGCAACGACTCCGAAATTACTCGTCAGTGGAAAGGTACGAAATATTTATTTCAGAACTTAGATTGATGATTGATCTTTGCAGGAAACAGAACAGAGAGCCACAGCCTGGCCAGTTCGACCAAATTGGAGTGAGGCAGTACCCGAAAGTGTTTGTGGATTGTCGACTGGATTGGTTGAATGATCTTTGATCTTTCAGCAAATTCAAGATGATTTATCTGATTTCGCTGCAACGAAAAAGACTGAAGCTACTGCAAAGAATAGATCAGAGTTTATGGTTGAGAAGAAGAAGGATAAAGAAGAGAAGAAAGGAATAAAGAAGGAAGATAAGATAGATGATGGAAAGAAATCATCAGTTTTTCTTGATGAGAATAAGAAAGAAGAAAAGATGGAAGAAAAAACAATGGTAGAAGAGAAGAAAGATGAAAAGATGGAAGATGTGAAAGAAGTAAAGAAAGGCGAAAAGATTGAGGGAAAGAAAGAGGAAATTATGGAAGAGAAAACTATGGAAAAAGCTGAAGAGATGAAGGAAGAAAAGAAGGAATAGTGCATACAATAGCCTTCCTGTCACGAATGAATACATCTAGAATAAACCTTGTTTGAATAGTTCTTGCTCATCTTGGTCTTAATTTAATGAAATATCTGCAAACTAAATTAGATCCAGTTCCACTTTTTGATTGATTCTAATTTTTGCGTTCTCTGCATTTCGACTCGTTTCCCTATGGCAGCTCGGTTGGCTCTCATATTTCTGCTAATATTTCGTCTCGATTTTCTAACCGCGCAAGACTGGAAAAGGAGCGGAATTGACTTTGCAAAGTCTGATTATGGTGAGATTACCTTCAGGAATAGAGTCAATTCTCACACTGTTTCAGACTATGAAGGATGTGGAATGCCTGGAATGAGAAAGAGAGTCAAAAGGTTGATTTGTTGATATCTCTCGGCTATTTTTCTGTTCAGGAGTGATTATACTGACGATTACGAATATGAAGATGAAGAGGATGAAGATAATGATGATGGAATGGAATTTCAAGCAATCGGAGGAAAATCAGCGAGAAATGGAGAATTTCCATGGGCTGTTGCTATTATTAAATACCGTGAGTGATGCAACAATTCCATTTTAATTTTTTTAATATTTCAGACGATGATGCAACAGCTTCACTGTGTGCTGGTACTCTCATTTCTCGTAGACATGTTACGACTGCCGCCCATTGTATGCACAATAAAGATGAATTTCTGCAGAAAGAAGGAAGAAGAAACTATTGCGAGTAAGTAGACGATTTTTGTAAAGGTTCCCCATGCACAAATTTAATCAATTTAGCAAAGAAGACTTCTACGATTTTCAAAAATACGTTGAAATTACCGAAGTTGTTGTCGATGGTATGCAAGCCTCACTTTTTGCATGATTTTTTATCATTTCATGCCCATGTATCGAGAAAACGAAAGATTGTGATGTGATTGGAGATCGACTGAGAATATCAAAGTGATTACATAAGTCTGCCTCCTCGTTCTCATCCAGATCTTCAGCATATCACTCTTTCCATTTTTCGAAGGCCAATGTGAAACAGGAGATGATTTGGTCATTCTCACACTTGAAAAGGAGGTGGGAAATTCATTTTCCCCATAATGTTCATTCATTCATAATGTCGATTATAGGTCAAATCAAACCATGCTTGTCTTTCATGGTTGCATGATATCATTCTTCCTCAATCTATCGAAGTTGAGTCATTTGGATGGGGATCAAGTAAGCAGAAGGTGCGAGAGGATGGAGAAGGTTTCATGATCTTGCTAATAATCAAGCAGTAATGGATGATCGAATTCAGTCAGGGAGATCGGAAATGAATTTGAGAATCGAATGCAGATTGTAAAGCTAGGAAAGACTAAGTTGAAGCGCAAGTATGAGTTCTCTTTGTATGTCAAACCAAAAAACTACAAAAAAAACTACAGAAAGTATCCTGACGCCAAAATTGACTATGGCGAAATTGACAAGATCCGTGTGCCAGAGCTACAGAAGATTGCTAGTTGCACAGTTAGTTATTCTCTCTTACCTACAAGGATATCAATACTCAAATCAGGGCGATAGCGGGGCTGGTCTCCTCACTACTCTCTACAGGAAAACTTTCGTGTTGGGAGTTCTCTCTAGTGGAACGGATTGTTTGGATCTGATTGAATCTCAGAATGAAGCTGTGAGTACTTCGATTTAAAGATCGAAAACTGATGGATATTTTAGAAGTTCACTGATCTTCGTCTCTTCCAAGCAACAATCGACAGAATTATTGGAACTATGGGACCGTATCTAGACTGATCCCTCAACTCATTCACTATGATAAACTATTCACTTGAAGATATGTTTATTATAAAATATAGTAATTAGAAAATGTTGATGAAGAAGATGAGGATGCTGTATAGTACATGTGTAGACTGTCTGTTCATGGAGAGATTATCTTAGACGAGGCGATTGGTACGAGATGAGTGATCTCGTTTCTGAAGTGATAGTTGTTTTTTTCGGGATGATGAAATCAATCTGACCAGTCTGAGTCCAAGGGGACGTGTCTCGTCGACGGATGAGAAAAGGCCATTCACTGGAGATTTGAGAGGAGCGAGACTATCCAGAGTTTGACCAACATTCACATCTCGCTTCTGAATTTTGAGCTTTTCGACTGAAGGAAAGAGTCGGAAACTCACGAGTCTAATTCCGAGAGGGAGAATGGTATCAACAGTTCCCAATAATCCATTCACAACTGGTCTCAGTCCATCAACCAATCCATCAACAGGTTGACCCACATTCAGTTCGCGTTTCCGTAGTTGTGTGTTTTTTTTTAATTGGAGTCTATACACATTCACACCAGTCTGATTCCGAGAGGAAGAATCTTGTCCACAGTTCCTAGAAGACCGTTCACAGTTGGTTTCAATCCATCCACAAGACCGTCCACTGTTTTACCGAGTTCCACCCCGCGTTTCTAGAAAAATATCAAGAATCAATCAATATTGTAGCACGGATAATGAAAGGGAAACTCACAAGCCTTATTCCGAGGGGAAGGATCTTATCAACTGTTCCCAATAATCCATTGACAGTTGGTCTCAATCCATCCACTAAACCATCCACAGTATCTCCGATTCTCAATTCAGCTTGAGAAGAGGAGAAGAGAACGATGAGAAGAGGAAGAGAGATGAAGAGACGAAACATTTCGAAGTTGGAATTCGAACGATTTCCCATTGAAGGTTGCAGGATTTTTATACGGCAAAAATTGTTATCGAAGAATTATCATAAATGCACTTCTACACGCGTGAAATGGAGTTGAATAACACCGAGGCATCGGTGAATCAGATAAATCGGGTGATTATGCTTCGGAGTAGTGATTGTTTGAATGTTAGATCCGTGCAATCAGCGACTGTGGGCGGTAATACGATTACTGCCATTTTCGACAGTTATCTGAATTCCACTCTGGAAGGATGGTGATACTGCAACAAAATATAAGTCACGGAAAACTAATTTTTTTGCCAGGATGAGGAAGATGGTGAAAATCTTGCCCATTTTTGCCAAATTATTTTTTGGCACATTATCGAGCTCTAAAAAATGCCAAAATCCTTTGAAAATATTTTGGCAGAATTTCGATCTAGAAACCATGTCAAACCGTCGATGGCTTGGCAAAAACCCTAACGCACCCAGCGGGGTTCGAACCCGCGCTCCTCTGCACTCCAACTCAAAACTCTAACCACTCGGCTACGGCCGTTGATGTGAGAAATGATTGGGCGATGCATAAGTCTGGAATGGAATGAACTGCTTCAACCGCTCATTAGAACCTCCGAGGAAGAATAAGATGATCCCTCAATCGTTCCTCGCATCAACGGCCATAGCCGAGTGGTTAGATTTTTGAGTTGGAGTGCAGAGGAGCGCGTGTTCGAACCCCGCTGGGTGCGTTAGGGTTTTTGCCAAGCCATCGACGGTTTGACATGGTTTCGAGATCTAAATTCTGTCAAAAACCCGATTTAGAAAATTGACATTTTTTAAAGGTCGAATGTTTGTCAAATTACACAAATGAGCAAAACGAAGGCCAACTTCCTCATATTGGCAAAAAAATTAGTTTTCCGTGACTTATATTATTAGTTCATCTTAAAACGGCATATTTTGCCTTCACGGACGTCCGTGTATTTCGAACATCAGAAAGGGCATGAACTAATTTAGATCGAGCTCCCGATGTATCTTCTCATCTTTCTTATAGGCATTCGTTTCCATGGCTTCTTCTCTCGACCTCTTTCTTCCATTTCTTTCCACCCCATAAACCTCTACAGCCCCTTTTCACGTCTTCTTTCTCGTAAGGTAGTGTTGCCTTCCTTCTATCCCATCAGTCTCACCCCTCAGTATCACGATTGAGAGAGAGACTACATTCTGCTCTCCCTCTCTGTTTCACACTTCCAATCTCCGGTAGGAGGGGATATTCAGTAGTAGGAATGAATCGAGTCCTCCTCCTTGCCGCTTTTATACCAACTCTAACGAACGGATACGATTATTTGAGTGAGTTCTTGTGCTGTTCGATACGCCGAAAGTCGGATTTTTTCCCTTTGAAAAATCTATCATTCCAGCCGTCTCAACTGGTTGTGGGACTTCTCGCGGATGCATGATACTTCCCAATGGATGCCAAAACGTCAACCGAGGGACTAATTGCACCACTTCAGGTGAGTCTTGCCAACGTGTGAATTTGTGGCCCGTGGGTGCTAGTTACTCTCTAAACAGCTTCTCTCACGATAACATCAATTTGTATCTGACGAGAGAAGCGAAGAAAGAGGGAATTGACGTGGGAACTACGCACGGGTGAACTGAAATAACTCGTTTAGCTCGATCATTTTCAGTGATCTGGGAACGAACTTCAACGGGCGTTCGATTCGAATTCTCAGCAGATATCAGTAAGATGAACATGGGAACGGCCACTCATTGGAGTGCACTTGGAATATCGACTAATGAGTACATGGTGAGCCTCAATAGTGGAAGACTCAGCACCATCTTCCGCGAATTGGAAGAGATCTAGGGCAGGAAACGTGGGATGATTGAGGAAATTGGATTGGAGATGTTTGCCAAATCCACGAATCTTCCCAATCTCCGATCAAAGATCTTCAGGATCTGGATACAGTACTCGAATGCGTGCTGGGACCGAATGGAACGGGAGTATTCCGCGTCTCGTGGAACGATAAAACGAAGAACGAAGTGCTTCTCTCCACTCCGACTGGATTCATTACTGATCCTGTCGTTTCGAGGGACGATGGGAGGCTCGTTTGTGGGGTATGAGAAGAATAGAAGATTGCGATTATAACATTCATTGCAGGCAACATGGAACCACGCAGCCAGATGGCTTGGAGATCCTACTTTCCAATTCAAGGTTCGATCGAATTCCTCATTGGCTGACAACATTTTTAGGTGTACGATCTGTCCAATTCCTCTCAATATCACTTATTGCTGGCTAGAGGATATGCGGATCCAGTTAGTAAGTGAGAATGTTGAAAACTCCAAGATAAACTGTTTTGCAGCTCGAGCAAAGTTCTTCCACGACATAACCGACAGTGAATTCTTTCCGTGGACAGCAGGAACTGCTGCCTCATTCTGTCCTTCTTGCAGCTATGGTTCAGTTGTCTCGCTACCATTTTATAATTACAAATTTTGCAGCTAATCTATCCTCTACTGCCCATCAGGCCCTCCCTCCAAGAAAGATCAAACACTCATTCGCTATTTCGCATGGTTAGATGAAGAATCACTTATGTCAATAGAAAGCATTCTAGGAGTTCTGATGATGTCAGCATGGTGGATCTTTGGATCTACCGCCATTCTCTCAGCTCGATATCTAAAGACTGCTGAATCAACTTGTTGCACGGCGCCGGTGTGGTGGGCGGTAAGAACCCACTTACTGACTCAATTTGATACTGAAAAATGCGCGCCTTCAGCTCCATCGACCGTTGATGCTTCTCTCCTTCATATGTGCAACAGTCGCCTTCTTCTTCATCTACTACATTTCGGGATGGAGAGTACGAACATGCAATGTTGCTTGCACTACCGATGTACGCATCGTTTTTCAACATTGCCTCTCTATTGAACATCTCATTGAGGATTATCTCGGGCAACTTCATGCATTAATAGGAACCGTTACCTACGCTTTCATGTGCTTTCAAGTGAGTTTCATGACAAAGTTCATTACTATAGTTCCCATTCAGGTCCTCCTTGGAATAATCAGACCCTCTCTCGACTCTCCGATACGTCCTTGCTTCAATTGGCTGCATTGGATGTTCGGATCAACTGCCTGGATCTGTGCATGTACTCTCTCCTCACTGTCTTCTGAATCAACACCGTTCTTCCAGCCACAGCCTGTGCCATGGCCATTCCACTGGGGAAGACGGGACTGCAGTCATTCTATCAGAATTGGCCTCGTCATGTCATGATGGCTGTTGTTTGTGAGTTTATGAGACCATAACATCAACTACTGTAATTGTTTTCAGTAACATTCATCGCCACTGTGATCATTTGCGAGTATTTCCATCGGTTTCGAAAGCCAGAGGAGAAATCAGAGGTAAAGACGCGCGATGTGCACCGAATGAAGCAATCAATTGCAGGCTCCCGGTCTCTCTCCAATCGTTCCTCTGGTAATCGTCTGCAATCTCCTCGTAGCCATTGCTGGAGTCGCAGTCATTGCATGGATGCTTGTTGAGGCGTATCTCGGATATGGTTTCACACTGTGAACTGCAATAAAGAAATGAACGTCCACATTATCGATTTATAATTCACGTAGCGATCGATGTTTGAACTCAAAGTACTGCTGATTCCTTCCCTTCACACCTTCTCTTCAATGAAATCTGATGTATCACATCAAGCTCAATTCACGTCGACGACATTCTCCCCTCTCAATTTCACTCTTTCAATCTCCGGTTTGGGAAGAGATTTCAGTCAGTTTGGATGTCTCGATTCTTGATAGTCGCTTCACAGCTTCTGATTCTCTCATGTGGATACGATTACTCGGGTTAGTGAACAATTTTCAGATAAATAATTAAGAGGAAAAAAAAAGAAAATCGTATTCAGTCATCTCGAATGGATGCGGAAGTACTCGTGGATGCATGATTATTCCTCATGGATGTCAACTTGTCAATAAAGGAGCTAATTGCACCACTTCAGGTACTGGATAATTGTATTGAAGTGCCTCCTTGCTGATTGTTAATCTGAATTTTTTTGAATATTTTCAAGAAATACTCTTTTCCTTGACAGTGTTTTGGGAGCGAAGTTCAACTGGAGTTCGATTTGAGTTTTCTGCTGACGTTTCAAAAATGAGCATGGCAACCTCCACTCATTGGGCAGCACTGGGAATATCGACTAATGAAATTATGGTGAAAATTCACCTCAACTTTAGTAAGGAAATCTTGGTGCAGGAGCTCGACACTGTACTGGAATGTGTTATGGGACCAAATGGAACTGGGATATTCCGAGTATCGTGGAATGATAAGACCAAGAATGAAGTCATTGCTACCCCAACTGGATTCGTCACTAATTCAAGTGTCGCTAGGGATGATGGGAAACTTGTTTGTGCGGTAAACAACTCGTTGTTTTTCAAAATTCTGGAATGATATACTCAGGGTACTTGGAATCATGCAGCGAGGCTGCTTGGAGATAAGACTTTCCTATTCAAGGTTCGAATGAATTCAGATGTGGCAAAATTTTTTTTTAAATCCCAGGTTTACGATATATCAGGCGCATCTCAGTATAATCTGATGCTAGCAAGGGGATACGCAGATCCCGTTAGTAAGTGAATCCGTTCATAGCAAACAAATGTTCAATGAGATTCAGCACGTGTAAAGACTGGTCACGTCCTAATGGATACTGAGTTCTTCCCTTGGGTAACAGCAACTCCGGCTTCGTTCTGTCCTAATTGTAGCTATGGTATCACATTTTCTGGAATTCTCTTCAACTTAATTAATGTTCAGCCAACCTATCTGCAACAGCTCATCAGAGTGCACCTCCTCGGCTGATCAAGCAACAATTCGCTATCACGCATGGTTCGAACATCCCATTTGAATGCAGCAAGTGGATATTTGCAGCAGTTCTAATGATGTCAGCCTGGTGGATCTTTGGATCCACAGCCATTCTCTCTGCTCGATATCTGAAGAATGCAGAATCGACTTGTTGCACTGCACCAATTTGGTGGGCTGTGAGTAACGAATCGTTCATCATTCGAACTGCACTTCTTCCCAGCTCCATCGCCCTCTCATGCTCTTCTCCTTCCTCTGTGCATCCATCGGTTTCTTCTTCATCTACTACAGTCTCGGATGGAAAGTGAAGACGTGCAGTATCGAGTGTCCGACGGATGTTCGTTTTCTTGGAAATGTAGCATAGAAGATTGTTGCTTCCTTTCAGACGTACCTCGGAATAATCCACACACTTGTCGGCACTGTCACTTACGCGTTTATGTGCTTCCAAGTAAGTTTTTAAGTCTGTACCGGAAGCATGAATGAGATCACAGGTCCTGCTCGGAATCATTCGCCCCTCATCTGATTCTCCCATGCGTCCCTGCTACAATTGGCTGCATTGGGCATTTGGAACAGCTTCTTGGATCTGTGCATGTGAATTTTTGCCTGGATCTATCAGCCAATCTATTCTGTTCCAGCAACGACGATAGCGACGACGCTTGGTTTCGGCAAGACAGGACTGCAGGCTTTCTACCAGCATTGGCCTCGTCATATCTACATGACTATCATTCGTTAGTTTTTTTCATAATTACATATGTTATTCAACATGTTCAGTAACATTCATCGCTACATGCCTCATTTGTGAATACTTCCAACGATTTCGAGTAGCAGAAGGAAGCGAGAAATCAGAGGTGAGAACCAACAAATTTTTTCTAAAGTGCTCATTTTCAGAATTCATCCCTCTCTCCTATCGTCCCTCTCGTAATCGTATGCAATCTACTCGTATCCATAGCTGGAATTGCACTGATTACTTGGATGATCCTTCAAGCGTATATCGCATATGGATTCACATTCTGAACAACATTAATACGATAATAAAGCCATTTTATCCGAACATTCAATACTTATCACAGTTTGGGAACATGGCAGAGGTTGTTTTGTGACTTTGGGATTTAATAAATAATTTAATACTACATTTTGCAACGAAACTACACTTCTGCTAGACTCCTATGATCTCTTAACCTCCTCCCTCGCGATCACAGTGGCAGACATGGGAAGGGCTTCGACCTACAATTGTAAATTGTTTTTTTTTAAATTTTAATCCAAAGCATACCTGGAACGCCTTTCCTTTTCCCTTCGGTTCTCCATCCACAGCAACGTTTCCTCCGCATCCATCCAGAGGTTCGATGCGGCACGCTCGGACGGGAATCACCTGCAGAATCACTTGCATTGCTTGGATCGGAAAGAAGAGTTCAGCTCACTTGGAAGCAAGAGTAATCGAGATGGCGAGAGCCGTCGATGGTGATCATCAGAGCGCCCACCTGAAAGAATTGGAGTGATTTGTAGTGAACAATGTATACAAATGTACAATGTATGCGACAGAAAAGAATAGGTTTTCATACTTCTAGACGGTGCTTGATGAGACTCCAGTCGATGAGAGTGAGGTAGAAGATATCTTCCTCGTCGAGTTTAGTCGATGGAAGGTAGGGGAGATCGGATCCTGGAATGCATTATTTAAGATCATGTTCTTTCAGTTTTTGAGTTTCTAAGTATTTTTAATATTCGTACCAAGGTGGCTGAGTGAGGTGAGACAGGCTAAGACGTACTCTCCCTCGACGACTGTGAAAGCTGAGGAGGTGATCGGCTGAAATTCGTAACTCAAAATCAAACGCATTTTGCATTTCATAATAAAAGGACTTGATGAGGTCCACTATACAGCTAAACTGGTCGAGGAAAACACAGGGAGAAGAAGCTCGTACCTGGTCCAGCGGAGGCATTCTCGGAGCTGAGGGGCAGGGAGCAGAAGATGATGAGAGAGCTTCAGCCATCGATGAGTAGTGACCGGATGGTTGAGACTCACCCGTATACTGCAATCAACAGTTCATTCTCCATATTCCGAGATTGGCAATTATCTACCTCCTCCACTGGCTCGAAATTGAAGTGTTTCTTTCCGAAGAGATGCCTTGCCGCATTGTATCTACAATTCGTCTGAATATGGGAAGCTCTCTACTATCAAGACTCACTTGAGCATGGTTTTCTTGATCAATTCCTTATCGCCTACTGGAATATAACTGATGCGGGCTTTGTACTTGCACGTCGTAGGCAACTCTGAATGATGGATGATCTTTGATTCGTGTGATTATGAACTCACGAGAAATAATGAGAATAGCCTCAATGTGCAATCTGATCATGCCCGCCCATCGGAATCGCTCGCTTTCGATGTCTGAAATAAAAAGTCAGTCAGCGATCGCTCTACCGTACCCACCAATATCCGCGATGAGACCCCACGTGGTGGACATGAACATCGGCACTCTGCCTGATCCTTCCACCTCTGCCTTGAACAATCTCAACGGTCGATAGGTGGGTCGTGCAGCCATGACAGCAGCTTCCCTCATGAAGCCGTATCGAGGAGAGAAGGACTCACTGTAAATCATCAATAGTACAAACGGGTTGAGATCTCTCTCCCGCTTGTACTACTGTGACTCACTTGCACGCGAAGCAGATGGCAGCAGCGAGTGCATTGGAGGTTCCCCCGGGGAGATGGCCGATCGGCAGTTTGAGGGCACGGTCTCGGTCTCGACGGAGGAGGAGACCCGTGAACACCTGAGGGGAATGGATTGATGAAATGAACTTGGTGACTCATGAAGAAGGATACGGTGGCTCGGAGGGTCAGATAAACGAACGAACCTCTGAAACCAATCCATCGCCACTGTTCACGAGAATGCCGGCGTACTTGTCGAGATCGATAGTCTTTGCGATCTCAACGGCGTGGCCGGGATGGGCTAAAGAATGAATCACTTGTCTGACTTGAATAAGATACATATTTCGTAATGAGACAGAAAAAGGAAATTCTGGGTTCGAATAAGGAAGGAAACTCACTGGTCTCGACCACTTCGCACAGCCACTGTCCATCAGAGAGTACTCGCTCTGCCTCGTCCCTCCACAGTTCACGAGCCTTCTGTATTGGGAAATCAGTCAACCTTCGCCATCAATCCCGCCCAACAGTGATGAAACACAACTGAACGTGTTCTTACCTGTTGCCCCGAGAAGGGATTGACAATGACGAGAAGACGTTTGGATGAATTGCGAGGACGATGAGCTGGAATACGATGATGAAATAGACGGAAAGGGTATCGTCAATCGCATCATCTTTACTGCTTACGTGGCCGTTTCAACGTGATAGCCTTCTTTATCGCTGCGTGGAGTTCCTTCGCTTCATCGTGGGATAACTGGATTGAGAGTTCCCTGAGAGATCAAAGATCAATTAGAATCAGACGGAGAAGAACTCACTGCCTAGTTCGTCTCTCCTTGATAAGAGGGTAGTGAAGGATGCGGACTGTGGATGAGTCTTTGCCATCTAAACCAGGAAAGATGTTCAGAGCAATCGATAGAGGATGACAACCATCTAGTAAGAGCAAACCGTTGAATGACAAAGAAGGGCGCACCCTTTTCTCTGTCTCTCTGGCATTCTCATTCTCTCCCTATTTCACAACTCTCTCTAGCTCTCGTCCAAATATTTCAAGGCTAATCTGCATTGCTATGCCGGAGAGAGAAGAAACGGTCACAAACACATTAGACACTGCCGGAATTGATGCTGATTGACATTTAGTGCCCAGACTAGACAAGAAAAGGAGCGATTCAACACAATTCCGTCTGGGATCTGGCGACTACTAGAAAAACGGATTTGTAGTGTCTATCCAATTCCGTCTGTCTCAATGTAATTCGAATAGGGAAATGATCATCGAAACAGCCCATTGAGAGAGAAGCCAAAGGATTCCTTCGAAGATCTTCCTGATCTCTTTGGGTGGGAATCCCTCTAGAGGATGAAGATAAACAGAAGAGAGAAGAACTCGAGTTCTAGAAACAGAAAAGTCTCCAATCTCTCTCCTATCCGCATGAAAGAAGCATGAAAGGAATGCTGACACAATGAAAGGGTGGAATCATCCTTCCGGAGGATGACAAGGAATGATCGTATCATGTAATGGATGTGATGAATGAAGGGTCCAATAATTGTCCAAGAGTCCAATTTTCTTACCTTTATCCAGATCCACCCTCAAGATGTCTGATAACCGGATTGTGTTTTCTGGAATGAAACAGTTCAATCAATATCCAGAGTCATTTATCAATCTCACGTGGATTGATTGAGAGGGAATTCTTATCCATCTCAACAGACGGACCCTTCAACGGGGTGAAACTCCTCGCTCCCCCTGCCATACCTACAAAACAGATAGTGTAATCTTCGACCATGTTGGTGATTCACTCAAAGAACGCGGAAATACGATTGGTAGTTGATAGAGCGAACGAAATGGGCGAATATCGGGAGTAAAATGGGATGGGCACCTCTGCAACTTCTATCTTCTATTGAAAACAAGCAAACGGAATTCCTGTCTATTTCCACATTTTCCACATCAAGAGGGCAAGAAATGAAGATGATTTATCAGAGTGTCAAGGTCATTCTTCGCGCAGTCTAAAGGCATCCGTACACCTATCTGTTTTGATCACTAAATAGTGAGAAGGGGGTGCATTGGCTTTCTTCGTTGCCACAGAAACACTCTGATAATGAGGGAGATGAAGGAGTGGAGAGGGAGAAGGGGATTTGTACTCTTATGGCGTGTGTACGAATCGAGCTCTCTAATTGGGCTGAAATGTGATAGGAAACATCAGGAGATGCAGAACAGTGGGTGCAGATCACGAAAGAGTAACGAAGAAAGGAGAGAAAGGGTCAAGAGACGCTTGTGAATCAGCCAATATTGGAGTGGAGAGACAAAGAGAATTGAAGAGAGGTGAGAGAAAGAGAGAGAGAGAGAAACAAAGTATGGAGAGGTTTCATTTTACGAGTTTTTGTTCCCTTCTCTGCACTCTCTCAAACAGACCAATATCTTCTCTGATCTCTCACATCCACTGACACGGAAGGAATATTGGAAGAGAATCCTGCTAATATCGCTGTGTATGCAGGTGAAAATGTCCACCAAGCAAGAGAATTCGGCTGAGTGAAGGGCTGACTTGGCAAAGAGAATTCGCTCCGATAAAAAGCGCATAGTAATCGACTATCGAGTGATAGTGACTGTGAAAGAGATGAAATCGAACGATCTATCGAGAATATGAGGCGATTGTGTGGGTAAATAGAAGGAGAAGAGACAGTGGAAATACGAATGATGAAGCAATATTCCGCCTTTTCGATCGGCATTTCTCTCAACTCTACTCAAGTTGTCATTGAAATGGTCAGTGGTTTCAGGGACGAAACCGAATGAAGTTTTGCAGTGATCAGTATTCTTCTTATCAATTGACTGTGAACTGTGTACCCTCTGGAAAGTGATAAGAGAGAGGTTGAAAAGGAGAGGGGAGAGAAGGAAGAGGGGATGGATTATGCAGATGGGAAGGGGTGGAATAGAGAGTGGTTTGATGATCCATGTCAGTCTCTATTGAGTCTCTTTCATCTCATAGGCCTGAACTGTGAATACAGATGTATGATGAATCGTAGTTTATCGATATCAGTTCGAGAATTCAAACTTCAGTCCTTTGATGGGGTGCGAAAAACAATCGGAAATGAAATAAATGAGTAAACGAGATAGCACGTTGCAATCAGAAACTGCTAGACTAGATCACTAGAGAGAACTACGCATTACAACTGAGACCGAAAGTCCGCTTCATTCTCTTGGTCCTTCTCCCATCGGTCTCATTAAACTCTGGAGAAGATCCGTTCCTCTTCTTGTGCGAATCGACGGATCGTCCTGCAATAATAATAATTTAATAAATTTAATAAAAATACAAAAAGGTAATGAAGATTTTTATGATTTAAAATAGCTTACGTTCATGAATATCGACTGTTCGACAACGGCAGCTACAGCAATAGTCAATGCGAGAAGGAAGAAGAAGGAAAGGAATTGCATCTCTGCAAAATGACTATCTTATCACCGCGAGAATCAAGGATTCCCCACCAGAAAACAACTTGGGCGAAATTGATGAGTGAAACTGCAGAAGATCGTCTGTTATTCTCTTCTTCTTCCTTTTATACTCACGTGAGATTGGCGCATTCCACTCTCAATTTGTGCAGTATCTCAGTATCTCGCCCACCATTTCACAACTCGCTCCATCGTTGCAGAAAGTTGGGGGAACCCAATGAAAACAGGTTAACCAAAAATGTGAAAACAATTTATTCTCTCGGGACATCATCGATCAAACTCTCAACATTATCAGATCTCTAGCGAATAGATCAGTGGATGAATAATACAGTTTATTACTAGGCGAAACTGGTGAATAAATTGGCAGCCATCATTAGGCAATAGCTTAGTTCTTCTCAGGAATCATCTCATACGTGATTCCGAATGACTTGAGATAGTCGAAGATGCGAGTGTCACGGAAGGCAGAGGCTGTGGTGTAGACGCCTCCCCTGAAGAAGACTTAGTTTAGAACAAAGATCAAAAACAAGAGATCAAAGATCAAAGCTCACTGATTGGGCATCTTCTCCTTATCCTCGAGAATGGTGAGGGCAGCAGAGACAATGCAGCCAGAAGTGGCGATGTAACCAGGGTCGGGACCGCGGCAGACGGCGTTGGCCTGCAAGGAATCGATTGAATGCAATCAGCGTTCACTACTCGATAGGCAGTCGTTACCGTACCTTCTTAGTCGGTTTCTGCTCGTCGACGGTCTCTCCTTGTCCCCATCCCGTGCCGAAGAAGAAATACTCGAATGAAGCCTCCTTCATCTGCTGTTTCGTAGGGCCGGAGTTCTGAAATTTTTGTCAATCAACCTCTAAACTCTAAATTGTATACACATTTTGATTGAAAAACAGACGTTGCAATTTATTTTGAAAAAGTAGTACCTTGAACATGTAGAAGGAGCACTGATCGGGATAAGCCTGGAGGATCTTCCTCGTTGGTTTGAACATGCAGAGAATGGCGAAGATCGTCACCCAGCCAGTCACGAGGAGCGCCCAGAAGTACGAACCTGAATGAAGCGATTCACCTCTTTGTTATTTTCTAACGCTATCAAAGCATAAACTCAATTCTGCATACTCTCGCGTTTTGGCGGGAATTCTATAAACTCGGTTCTACAATTTACCGAGTGAGAAATAGGTGGCGATCTGGAAGGGCTTCTTGCCGTTCACTTGATAGTCGTAGTACTGAGAACGTTGCACGATCGACTGAAATTGAATGGAATGAATCCTTTTCCGTCTACTCATTGCTCACCTTATCCGATCCCATGAAGGGAAGGGCCCATCCCTGCAGGGGCTTCTCGTCGACCTGCCATAGAGTTCCTCTGAAATGGTCCTTCAGTCAATCCAAAATCAATCGATACTACCGTACCTCTTGGGCGTCTTGTACTTCGGGGCGGGAAGCCGAGTGGGCATGATGGCCTTGCGCAGCTTGCCTGAGGATTATCGATTGATTGATTTTGTTCTTTCGATTCAATAATTTACCGAGATTGTCTTCCTTCGCGGAGGCGATGCCCAGAATGAGCGTCTGGTAGGTACCCGCGTTGAAGGAGTAGCCCTAATTAACATAATTTTAATCGATCAAAACTGGAAAAAAAGAATTTACCGATGGTCCTCTGTGGTTGGACACGAAAGTCTCGACATATCCGAGAGTTCCGTCGAAATTTCTCTTGAGGAAATCAGTTCCGAGATCGCACGGGATTGAGTCCCATCTGGAAGAGAAGTCAGTTGTCGATCGAATTTCTCTCCATCGATCGATATCTACCGTACCCGCAGGCTCCGACGACGTATACTCCATTCTGATTAGCAGTCTCCATGTACTTCATCTCCATCGTCTCGAGGTACTGAATGGAGACATACTTAGAACTGCATACTCATCAACAGAGTATGACTGCGACGTTTCATGAAGATTCTTCGGCTTTCTTTTAGAAACAAGGTGAAAATGGTGGAGATCAAAGATCAAAAACTAACCGCTGGCTCTCCGGACACGTCGACATGGGAGGCGCCGTTCTCCACTGCTGCACGCACGACTGTCTCGCCGTGAAGACGGTACTACAAATAGAATTATTAGTTTAATTATTTCCTTATTTAAATTTCTGCTGATCTCCCATTGAACTTTGCTCGATTCCTCCTCTCATCAGCCGATAACTTTCACTCAACTTTCTCTCCCACATGGATTCAACTCGTTTCGCCCTTTATCTAGAGTAATTGAGAGCGACGTTCGTCACTTGTTGTGAGTGGATCATTCTCTCTTAGACTGGGTCAAGGGGCAAACAATTCGTTCGCTCTTCGATCGGGATGAGTCATTCTCTCTACAGAATCGTTCTCAGTGCAACCCTGATCGAATTTCAACCAATCTACTCAATTACTCAAACAGTTTCCAGTTTTTCAATTAGTCCAATTGCGTCTTTTCACTGGTCACAAAACGATCTCATGAGCAAACGGAAAGGTGGGAAAAGTGGGGGAGGAAAAAAAAGGTTATAACTGTGACCTGCTAAATCAAACGTGGCGGACTTTGATCATGACAGCTATCAAGGTCAGAGGATTATCAAGGAACGTCGCATTATGCACGGCCTATTTTATGCATAACATTTTTTCAGCTCACAATCAGGAAGTTCCTTTCTAGTAATGAGGAAGTACCTCGTAGTTCCGATCATCGCCATTAAACCCCTTCCCCATTTCACGTCAGGAAGGGTGTGGTGGTCTCTAATTCGAATTTCCCTACGTCGAGTTCTAATGGTTAATTGGCCCCTTTCTCTTGACTAATTGAGTTCTCGACTAGACTGAGATCTGATATCTCCTGCTGAGAGATTCATGCACGCATGGTTTTGAAGGGGAACAAAAGAGGGGTCAAGAGGTCCCTTCTTAGATTCCAACCTGCCATCTCTCTCTCCCTTGATCCCAACCCATTCCCTCCTTCATTCATCCATTAATCAGCTGTTGCGGAGGGAAGAAGAAAGGGAGACCCGTTCAATTAGAAGGGAGAGAGGGAGGGATATCCATGAATAATGGGATCTCCCTCCTTCTGCCGTCACTCGTCCACTCTCTGATGGATGAATGGATGATTCTGACTGGGTAAACAGTCGAAGGCCTGAGATGGACGAAGAGAGATCACTGACTACAGCTGATGGAACAGGTGCTAGGCTAATGTAAGCTGGGCAGGTTTCATTTCGCCTGATTAGGTTTGATTACTCCACTGATCTACTCATGCGAACGATCACTTCCAAGATGCACGTAAAAACTTAAAATAATCTCCAGTGAAAATCCGTGTTTACTACAGATGTTGAGCTTATCTGAGCTTTGCCTTATCGTCCGATTAGCCACGATTATCATTCCATCCGACGCCCCCTTCTTCCCATCTCTTCCTTCCTTCCTCTCCCACACACTCATTTGCATCGCTTTTGTTCGTAGAGAGACCCGATCGTAATTCGTCCCTCTTTTATGGAGCGGAGAGACGGAATCGGTTACCGGCCGAGGAGAGAAAAGAGGAAAAGGGGAGAAGGGGAGAGGGATAGGTCGACCATCTGGCCTCTCCTTTCACTCAGAGACAAAGAAGACTGTGAAGGAGTGGGTGAGGAATCCCTCTCTCACTCCATTGGAGATTCACACGTAGTGGGTAAACAGTGGCTACTTGGCTTCGAGAGACCAAGAGTGAAGACTCAGAGGGATGATCCCATCTGATCTCCCTCCTCAATAAGAAGATGACACTTGGTTGCGCAATTGGCAGCTGATGCACAGTCTTGTTCTCTTTAATACACTTATCCCTCGCCGATCAGAGACGGTTAGAGAGCAGGCAAATCCAGAGACCAAAGGATTGCGTGAGACTGAATGGGAGCTGAAAGAGGAGACTGCTCTTCCCCCGTAACAAAGTGGCCCTCTTGAGAAGGAGAAGAATGCACTCTCACCACTCAATTTACTCCTTCTTTTTCGTCCCATTAAAGGGAAGAACGTGCGTTAGCTCACATCCGACGTAGAAATGGCTCGAAAAAGGATGTCTCTCTTCTTTTACGTGATCTCTTGTCTCAGAACTGAGAGATAGCACTTGGAATGGAGAGACAATCCATTCCTAGCATGCACCCTAATGCGCATTGTCCAGTGTTTCGAATCGATGATTGATTTGATGAATGGTCTCCTTCTCTCCTGCGCTCTTTAGCGGTCAGATCGGAAAATGGTTGCGACCGAACCAAATTGTGTTCGAATTATCCCCTCTTCTTATCTCTTTCTCCATCTCAGATTGACGCCATTGCAGAGCTGTCAATTGCGTGAAAAGGGGCAAATTTGATTGACCGTCGAATCAGCCGCTAATCTGATCGAATCGCGCCATTGCAGAAGGGTTAAAGGTCGCCGATCTGTTAGATAGTAACTGCTGACGGCGACACGTCTGATCAGCATCAGTATCACATTGGAAATCAGAAATCAGTCGTAGGATCAAATGCCATCAAAACAAAAGGTCTCATCCTAGTGACCTCTTCTCCATGCGTTCTCCCTTCCTACACGTTTGATTCCATGAATCAGACATCGTAGTCTGTCTTTCTCTCCTCCATTCGTCATTCTCTCTCCGTGCCCTTTCCTCCTCTTCACGGGTCACCATCCTCCCTATCACTCACTGATAAGCCATGGCATTTCAATGGGAGAAGAGAGGATAGAATGTGGCCTGACTGTCTCGATCAGCGTCGTTTATCTCTGATCAGACGAAGGTAGGGAACATGGGGAGGAGAGAGACTGACAACCGATAGATGACGAGAGTGGCAGGGTCATGTGGGAAGACGGCTATCAAAATGGCTATCAAAGACACGTCTTGACGATCTTAAAAATAGCCCTTTAATCTCGTTCAACTCGATCTCTCGTATGGCGAGTATCGACGGAAGTTCCCTTCCCATCTCTGTCTCTTCTCATCAGATCATGTGTAGAGGAGGAAATTTGAGAAAAACTCATCGTTTCGCACACTCTTTGGCAGGTCAGAGAGTCGAGAGAGTGGGCGAAATGAAGAGTGCAATCTCCTCCAATGAACCGTAATCATGTGCAATTGTGCACGGTGGAGATGGCGGGAGGAAGTCAAACCACCACAACATCAGAGAAGGAAAGGTGATCAATGGACCAGACGACGGCATTTATTGACCCCTCTTCTCCTTCTTTTTCTTCTCGAAAATAGAGTCTGCAAGCTGCAAATGCTGTAGAAAATAGACAGCGTCTATGAATAGTAGTTGAGATAAGTCCCTCGATGCAGACGGCAGCAACAATTCCCCACTACATCACTCCTCTCTCCTCTCCCTCATCACCCCAGGGGTTCTTCTCCCTCTCTATTCATCATTCTGATAGACTTCCTTCACAGTAGGACCACTTCCTGTCATTCCCTCCTTTCATCTCTCTCCTCTCTGTATCATTCCCTCTATCATCCATCACAGCAGGAGTCGGAAGATACGGTGCACGAAGTGGAAAACATGGGCAATTCACATGCAAATCGTCGGACCATAACCAATTTGGCCCCATAGTCTACTGACCTACCAACCCCATAGCAGAACCAGCCTCGCACCCCCTCCAATCATTCAGTTTAATGGTAGTAGTTCCCTTCCCTCCAGGGTGGTAGTTGACTCTTCCTCCCCCATTCTCCTACTGTAATTACCCTCCCCTCTTGTACAATAAAATCAATCGTAAATCGGCGTTAGTGCGTGAAGAGTGTGTACGGTAATTGGAGAGACGAAGTGAATTTGATGCTAATTTGAGACAAGGAGATCGGATGTTTGCTTGAGTAGATCGGGTAGATCAAAGGAGCTCTTTCCGATTGTACTGGACTATTCATTCATTCATCAAAGAGCTCTGGCTACTGATCAAAGTACGTTGGTTCACCAGAGAGGAACCCCCTTCATTCACTACTTGAGCCTCTTCTTTCCATTCATTTCCTCCCTTCAAACTGGTTCGAACCCCTCCTTTTTCTCCACTCGAAAATCGCGCGAATATCGGACGAAGAAAAAGTTGTCTAATCGTTCCCTTCATTCGTCTTTCTCGAGGTGATTTCCGAGATTGGGAAGACTTTCCAAGGACAGAAAAAGAGGGACAAAACAGAAAACAACTGTAAGTATCCACGTGAGAGGGTCATTACTATCCATCCATGGTCAAAATATGACGAAGGTTCCGTAACTGCAGAGAGTGAAACTGGATTCGTCCCTTCCACTGGGTAAATATTATCTCTTCTAACTCGCAGGAAATACAAAGTATCCTGCCATTGACCCGCCCAATAGACTCTAGCGAATCTGTTTTCGCTCTTGCGGAGAAGCTGAGTGGAATGCGATATTTTTAGAACTGATCTGTTGTCTGTGTCTAATGAATGGAAGAAGGGAATTCGCAAGATCAAAGATCAATCCTCTCACCGGTCCGACTGCGTTGATGATGACTTTGGCCTGTTTGGCCATCTGCACGAGAGATTCCTCATCCGAAGTATCGGCAATGATGATCGGGTACTTCGAGACCTCGGAGACTCCTACAACGAATGTTTTGATTACGGTAGATCATCGATCACCGTATTCCTCAAGGGCTACACAAGTACTCAACTGTCCTCAATCCGACCCACAAACATCAATTTGATCTTCTTCCCACTCATTTTTCTATCCGATTACAGAGAATAGTTCCTCTCTTGTGAATTGGAAAGAAGAGTGGGGAGACGATTATTGAGCACTCTCTTCATTGCCTGTACTCTCTCACTTGATCTAACCCTCGAATGGCTCCGATTATTGGTCCCTCGATCGAATACGATCCCTTTTCTCCCACAGTTTTCCTCCCCATCCCATCATTGATCCTTCTCTAATCGTCTCAGCTCTCTCGATCTCACTGATCGACGAGAGAGTATGGGAAAGTGAGAGAGTGGTTGGTCCCTCTCCCTTCCCTCTTCTTCTTCCCATCCGTCGTCATTGTGTCTGCGTACTCTTATCTTATCACTTTCTGATTGGAACGAAGAGAGTGTGGGAAGGAGAGAGAGACCAGACAGTCAGAGGGAAATCAAGGAAGAGAAGTCCGAGAAGAAGAAGAGGAGGAAGATGCTGCAAGAAGCAGCCCCTCCTTCCTCCTTCTTCCCATTCTCCGTCGCTTCTCTCCTCCATAAACACAAATGGTCATCACAGATGTCCTCTAAGGGAGGCCGACCACTTGTTGACGATAACAAGAAGAGAACACGGGATTGTCTGTCCTCCCTCTGTCCCCCCCCTCTCCTCCTCCATTCCCAGGAAAGTCCCCATTGAAAAAGCGAATCGGCCGCGGCAGAGCCAACACTCTTTTTGTTAGTTTTACGTGAGTCCTCTGGCCACCCTCCTCCTTCTCCCTCATCTATCCTTCCACTGCTTCCCTCACTTCTCTCCATCCCTCTTCCAGTCACCTGAATACCAACTGCGACCTCGAAAGACCACCAAACATCGAGGAGGAGAGGAGGGAGGGAGGAGAGGATGGGATGGGAGGAAGAAGTGGGACCCCCAATTACTCGAGTATGTTCACTGTGAGAAGAGTGGAGGGAGAAGTGATGATGCACGTACTATGAGTCGGAGTGGGTAATTGTCGAGCAAACACCATTATGAATGACTCACCCCAAAAATCGTCTAACTCTCTCGAACATGCGCGCTCTCTCACCTCTCTAGCTAGAGAGCATGGATAATTGAGAGAGTGACTCGCCTGTGTCTTTGACGATTTCATCGAGAGTCGCACGGAGCTTGGACTCACTGCGTCCCGCAACGGCAACCGTCTTGCCCTGAATGATTACGGTGGATTATCGACTGATCTATCGATCGGTTACCTTGAAGAGGGGCGAGGTGGCGATGGTTCGCACGATGTAGGAGCCAGTGAATCCGGTCGCACCGTAGACTACGATATCGTAGCGAGAACCCATTCTGGATACGGTAGACGGATTGATATCGATTGATTGATGAGGAGGCATACCGAAGTGGGAAGAGAAACACGTTGTGAAATGGGACCGCGTATCGAGATTGGAATCAGAGGAAATGATCGGACAAAATAGGAAGGAAATAAAAATGTTATTGAGTTGCTTTCTGACGTTGAATGCATTGCTTTGTTGGTCGTTTTCATCGCTTGCAAAGCATGCAAAAGTTGAAAATAATGCTGATCGAGAGAGAGAAGATCGTAAACACTCGCTTGTCTGCTTTCAAAGGATCAAAATAGCAAAGATTTACTACTGACGGTGAGAAGAAATCATAAATTGTGTGCAGAGACGGTTTATAGCAGTATGAACTGGGATAAGAGATGAATCGATGCTCTCGGTTCTTCTCCCTTCTCTTCCTTACTCATCCTCACACTACAAACTACATCGTACCCATTCCAGGGTTGTCTCTGTCTCTCTCCATTCTCCCTGATCTCTCGTCTCTCTCTAACCACCCTCTGGGAACATTCCTCCATTCAACAGTTGGCGTCGTTCTCAGGATCTTTCCTGCGTGTTTATCTCTCCTTCTCTCCCTTGCACCCACTCTCTCTCCCTCTCTCCCGTTTATCATCTATCACATTCGCAGAACCTTTCCATCACTGCGTCAATTGAACCCACCGGGTACGCCCTTCCAATGACAACAACACTCGTTGATCGTTGGAAGGAACAACACCCACTTGCATCCATGACAATCACTCTTCGATAAAGGAAAGCCCCTCTACTCCTTCATCTCTCAAGTTGAGTCACAAACGTGAGAATAGAGAGAGAGATGAAAAGTGAGGGGCGAGGAAGGTTGAATCGATTTGGCAAGGACGAGCCATTGGAAGAGAAGAAGAAGAAGAGGAAAGAGTAAGAGAAGAGATCTCTACCTGATTGCAACACTCACTCTGTAGTAGAGAGGAATGAAGGAGGAAGAAAGAGGAAGGAAGGAGTAGGGAATGATGCTCAGATACTGAGTATTGCAGGAGAAGAAAGGAGTAGAATGGTGTGATTCTGAGAAACGGAGAGTAGAAGATAGAGACTGGAACGATTCCGCAGGGTTGATATACTCGAGAATCACACCATTATTAGCATCGATCTTCCGAGAAAGATACGGAGAGAGCTTGTTTTGCTGCACAGTTATTGCCTGTGGTCTCTGATGTTGTGAGTAGGCTGAGATATGAGCCAATCCCCATGTTTCTGTTTCGAATACTGTATGAGAATCTCTCAATATAAAATGAAGTCTGAACAATGGTTATTGAATCATACGTGTAATCTCTTCGTCGATCATTGAATTGGCATCTGTGTCCACACTCTTTCGGATCATGTGATCCTCTCGATTTCTCTCGATTTTCCGAGAACTTTGTGTGATGTTTCTCGATCTTCTCTCTTTCTTTTCGGTGGAGCAGAGAAGTAGTTGCATTGAGAGAGAAGAGAAGGAGGAAGAAGGGAGAGAGATGGGATCACGGGACAAACCTTCGACCCCTTTCCTCCCTCTATGACATCTTTATTGAGGAGAGACACGAAGAAAGGAGACAGAGTGGGGAATGACCCAATCTCGAAGTTGCTAATGGGGTTTGGACACCATCCTTCATTGTAGTCTTTCACTTCTTCCCATTCATTCCCTTCCCTTTCAGTGTTCTTCTTTCATTCCGTGTCCCCAAACGAAGAAAGACGTAATCAACTGCTTTTTATTCGCATTCTCTCAGGACAACAAAAGTAATTCGGAGTTACCACGTTGACAACGAATAGATTAGATACTAAAGTGGATGGGAGAGAAACGGACTCGAATGGATTCAGTGTCTACCGGAGAGAACGAGAATGAATCGATTCGCATGAACCGACAATAGACCAACTACCAGAATATACGAGGATCCAAGAGAGGGAGGGCAACGATAGGGAGAGATGGGATGGATGGATACTGCTAGAGAGAGGAGGGTTTGTACACGCGATGAAGGAGGTGAAGGGAGGAAGAGAGGAGACAATGGATGGTATTCGAAGGAAGGAGGGAAGACAACCAGAGAGACGAGGGGATCGAAATGCAATGACTATGGGGGAGAAGGGACGATGGAACTCGTATGGAGGGAGAGGGTGGAGGGAAGGGAGGGGGAATCTCATCGAAGGAAGGGAATCAGAGTAGATGGAGAGATATCAAGACAGGACACACACACGAATGGAGAGATCAGATAGAGAGAGGACTCTCCAATCAATCTCAGTCCATCGGGGGACCTTCCTTCCTCTATCACTCTTCCACTCTGGGTAGATCTGATCCTTCCCTTTTCCCCGATGAGAGACTCTATCCCATCCCATGACACCACAAGGAACAATACAACAGAGACAATACAGGGAGGACGTGCGAAGTCGAGAGGGAGGGGGAAGGGGAAGGGCCCAAGGGAGAGGAGTAGACTCCCCCCTTAGACTACCCACCATTCACTCCCTGACTAGACTATCGAACACGAGGGCACTCCCACTGAGAAGGAAGGGACTGGAGTGGGGGGAGAGGGGTCAATCGACCTCTCTCTACTTAGAAGAGGAAACACTCGCAACGAGGGAAGAATCAGTCAAAGAAGGGGATGGAATACACGTTGATTGCAGATTGGAAGGATTGATTGAGTGGAGGAGATACAAGTAGAGAGGGAGGGGATAGCACGGAGGGAGACAATGCAAGGAGGTAAAGCTGTTCGAATGATTGTGAGGAGGGGAGGGAAATGCATGGGACTGACTGAATCGGGTCGAATACGAGGAGACTTTCTGTGAGAGAGAGGGAATCGACCAGTAGATGGAAGGGGAGAAGCACACCAGTGGAGGGAATCGATACTCAGTGGAAGGGACGATGGATCGATAGAAGAGAGAGGGACGAATGATAGGAGAGGGGGGAGAACTACCAGATGGAGGAAGGGTACCAGAGATAGAATGGAGAATGTGTGAATGAGTGGATTGAACCCGGGGGAGAAGCAACAGTATTTGATTAGCGAATGAGTAGCACAGAGGAAGCGATTGAATGGAACCTCGGAGGGGAAGAGAGAGAACGAATTCGAATGCACAAGTTGAGGAGGGGCAGAAGGCTGGATTGACTACCCGATGGAGGGAGAGAAGGGAGAGGGAAGGGTACCGGAGAGGATGGGAAGGCCCAACCAGACTATGAAGGAACAACCGAGATGAGAGAAGGGAAGATAAAGTACAGATGGGGTGAATGAATCCCGTGGTAAGAGATGGAGATAACAGCGAATGAGGAAGAGGGAAGAGGGGATTTGCACGTCCTATGTATGATTATTGATTGGTCATGAGGTGAATGAGATGGAGATGGAGTTCTCAATGGGAACGGAGAAGGAGGGATCTACGAGAGATGGAGAGGGTCAAGGAAAGGAGAAGGATTGAACCCGATTCATAGTTATTAACGAGAGGACTGAGAATGAATTGGAGATACTGTAATGAGAGAGAGGGGGAAGGGCAGAGGATGGTACCAGTATGGATGAACAGAGAGGAAAGGATCCCTCACAGAGGATCCAGACTATGGTATGACCGAGTTGATGTTAAGGATTGGGAAGAAGTATGCACATGATTACGGTGAGAGAGGAATACGGTAGCCCGTTCGTATTAAGGGAAGGGGATACTGTACATGGGGGAGGCCAACAGCTACTCGGATCGCAACTAGCGGGGTATCGATCGGATGGATGGGGGTTATGACCAGTGTGAATGGGAAGTAAGAAAAGCCTGCCTGGGCGATCGGGGGGAAATCGAAAGGAGGAAGAGGGTTTCTACTCGCGACGATACGAAACTAAGAGCACTAAAGAGTGATTGATTGACTGACCGAATTGTGAGGTATTCAAGTGAGATAACGGAAGGGATGATACGACTTGTAGAGTAATGTACATGTGGGGGGAGAAGGGGTATTTGGTATCTGACACTACGGTCTCTATTGTCTATCGGAGATGATCGAGATATACCGGGATGATCGAGTGATGGGAAGTGTGTGTGTGTGTACGGGTCTGACTCTGAGTTGGGCGATGAGATGGGGAGAGGGAGAGGGAAGAGGCAAGCTATGGATCCAGAGAGAGGAGTACTGCTGTGTACAATAAATATACAATGAGTGCTGTCTTCTAGAGGGGAGGGGAGATGGAGGGACGTCCATCCATGACTACGACGACTAACGATGACTAAGATGACGACAGACAGGGCGATGTCTGGATGAGTACCTCGAGACTAGAACAAGGACATCAACAAGGGGGAGATGGGGCGAGAGCGGCAGTCTATCAGATGGAGAGAGACGCGCGTCGGATCGCCTGTTTGCCGTAATGAACAAGCGGGAAGAGATCGATGGATGGAGGGGAGGAATATTAGAATAGAGGGAGGGGGAAGCATTCTTCGACTGCATGGGAAGGGACTTAACAAGGGGGTCGAAATAGATAGGAATGGCGCTCGAAATCAACAAGAGTAATGGATGGAATAAGAGTATTGAACGGGGGGATGGTGACTGGTGGATGGTGGTGTCTTACTGTGGATGGTAGATGGAGGAACTCCTTCCTGATCCTCCTCTCTTCCTCTTCTTCTCCCTTCTCATGCCTCGATGGGCAAGAGAGAGAAGAGATCACGAGAAGAGAGAGGAGTCTCTCCCCATACACGGGAGAAGTCTCCGCATGCATAGGGAGGGAAGGAGAGGTCATCGTCGTGGTGGAAGAGGAGGCTGTCGTCGAGGGGCGAAGACCACGCCATTCCCATACCAGAGAAGAGTGACCAGGTAGGGGACGATCCACACGACGACAACGACGAAGAGGATGATGACGACGACCACGACTCCTGCAAGGGGGGAGGGGTGGTCTTTGATCTCTATTCAGGCAAGGTCTTTGGTCTGCAGCTGATTCATGAGAAGACCTAATCAACGGCTATTGATTGAAGATCACGAGATTATGAATAAGAGCAGGAACGATTACCCTAATGCAATGCCTATTTGATCGCAGGCCTTATTATCGCCCCCTACAAAGACCGTGGAAGGGATGAGTCAATAGGCTGCCCACGCAATTCCCTTCCCTACTGTCTATTGAGAGAGACTGCGTAAGCAGAGAATGGAGAGGCAAATACTGCAGTCAATTGACTGAGAGAAGAGAAGGAATGCTCTCTAACGAAGGGAACAGCTCAAGATGCAACTGAATGACGAGGGAGTCTCTTCTCCCGAGTAGAGATGGATTCTCACCTGATGGTTGGAGACGATTCCTGTCTGCTGTTCCTCACTCTTCTCCATCCAATGCCAGATATTGGCAGTGGGAGTGATAGTCTCCTCCACTTCCATCTTCTCCTCCTTCTTCTCTTCCTTCTTGAGACTCTCCTCTGAGAATACTGCCCAATGGTCGACCTCCATGGTGGAATGGAGAGGTTCCATCAGGGTTGCATACAGATCTTCCTCGTCCAATGCGTCCAAGTCTTTCTGCAAGGAGGAGGAGATGATCTTTGATCTCTCAAGGGAGAAGGGGGCGGGGCAAGGGTCGCTACACACCTGGAGGACCTTGGCAGCATTGTACACGAGTAGATGCTTTCTCAGAGGGACGTTCGATCCCTGGATCTTCGAGACGGAGACGTCCAGAAGACGACGTCGTTCTCGACGATCGACCTCCCTCTCCATCGAGGATCGAGTCGAGTAACTGGAAGGGGATCGGGTGAGGGAATGTTCGTTCAGAACAATGAAAGGAAGCTTGCGTGAGACAGTCTTTTGCAAGTGAAGGACAGTCAGACTGATGCAAATGGAGTGAGTAATAACCTCGATCTCATGGATGAGATGGATTCGATGGAATTGGAGAGGGAGGAAGGGGCGGATCGAGCCATGCCGTTCTCCTCCAGATGTGCACCTCTGCAAGGAATGGAGAGGTAAAGAGAGTATATGATCAAGTCTTTAGGACCCAGTTATCTACAGAGACTACATCAAGTAAGCAAAATAACCTAGAGCGCGTGTGCAATAAAGTCCACCATCCCGGACATATGCAGCGACTCTACCCGAGAGAAGGAACTCAGTCAGGTATAATTGGAGTGAGTGAGTGATCTGGACAGCGCTTCTCCCCCTTCTTCCCTCTCTCTCTCTCACTATTTGTGGAAGGGGGAGACCGGTCCCATCAAAGCGATCAATTCTTCTCTCTCTTCTCACAGTGACCAGACCCGCGCGATCGTCTTTCCCCCTCTCTTCTCCTTTCTCCCAGTGTACACTCGATAATCCATGGGAAGAAAGGGAGAAGAAGAAAGAGAAGAGAAGAGAGAGAGAATACAGTGCAACAAAGAGTGTAAGACTACCCCCACTTTGATCCCTTAGTCGGTCTATTCTCAGAGATCGAGTTTGAGAAGAGATTCGATGTGAACTTACATGGGGATAGGAGCAGAGGAGGGATTCCGATGATGGCACTCGGAGGGTTCTTCGGAGGAGGAAGAGAAGGAGGAAGGGGAGGAAGAGGAGAAGGGAGTTGTGGAGAGACACAAGGACAGCATCACCAGTTATTTACACGTCTAATACTGCAAGAGACGATTGAGAGGAGTGGAGGAGGGAAGGAGAGAAGGGAGAAGAGAAGAGAACAGAAGAGTACAGTGATGCGAGACGGGAGACGATAATTTGATATAATTGAGGGAGTGGAAGGGAGATTATCGGGAACAAAGAGGGAGAGGCTGGTGGGAGGGGAGGAGGGAGGGGGAAGACTCCTAGGGGAGGGGAGGAAGGTCAGGACTGGGTCAGATGGGGAGTCAACACACAAAAAGAGGCTGACAGATGGTCTATCGATCGAATGGAAGGGAGGGGGAGGGGAGGAAGAAGGAAGTGAGAAGGGGAGGGAAGGGGAAGGGACTGGGGGAGGGGGAAGAAAGGTGAACAAATAGTACAGTTGAGACGTGAAATGAGTATTGATTGATCAGAAGAGTGAGACGAGTGAAGAAGAAGAGGAGGGAAGGAAGGGAAGGTGAGTAAGGGAGTGGATCGAAGAGTGGTCGATTCGAGTGGAAACGATAAGAATCGAGCAAGGAAAGGGAAAGGAGAACGATAAGATAGATCGATAGAATGGATCGATATAGATGGAGTGTCATCTGTTCACCATTGCTACTTCTTCATCCCTACTCAGTACTATACTTGTATTCCAAGCAGGTTTGAAGGAGAGGAATAGAGGGGAGACGAAGGGTGCTCACTCGCGTTTTACAATGAGAGAAGAGAGGGAGGGGGGCGGGGAGGGGAGGGGAGAGCCCCCTTTCCACTCTCTCCTCTCTCAACACTCTCTTTTCCCTCTCACCGTCTGCACTCTCCCTCCTCTCTCGTCCTCTCTACCCGTCTGGTATCTCTCTTCTCTCCCAACTCTCTCATCGCTCTCCCTTCTCCGTTGATCTCTTCTCTGCTCGTCTCTCCTCTCTCTTCTCCCTTCACTCTCTCACTTCCCCCTCTCGTCATCTGTCGTTTCTCCCTCTCTCGCAACCTTCGTCACGCGCCCGTCCCTGTAAACAGGGAGGAGAGAGGGAGAGATGGAGAGAGTCCAGACAGCCAGAGGAAGTGAGAGAGTGAAGAGAGAAGAGAGAGTGGAAAGAGAGGGAGGAGGGATGGAGATAGTTCGAGAAGAGTGGAGAGACTTCTAGAGGGAGATGAGAGAGTGGAGGAAGAGAGGAGAGGGAGAGACGGTGGGAGGGAGAAGAGAGAGTATGGGAAGAGAAGAGAGGGAAGGAGATCTCCGAGAATAGAATTCATGATGATCGACGACCTCAACGTGAGTTTCAGAAGGCAGACGATGAGATGGAAGAGAGGGAAGAGAGGGCAGAGAGAGGAGAGAGAGTGTGGTAGATGGAGAGAGTGGAGAGAGGTCAGAGGGAAGAGTATCCAATGGGAGAAGTCGACTGAATGGAGGGAGGAATCAGAATAGGGTCGTTATATAGAAAGTGAAAGAGAGGTCAGATTGACATGGACTGATATGGGAGGATTGATCCGCTTATCTCTAAGGGTCGAAGGGAAGGGAAGGAATCGAGACTGAATGACTCTCTGAGATAAGGAGGAAGCTGCCAATCTTGTGACTGAGAAGAGAAAGAGACGACCAGTTGATGGATTGAGGGAGATTCCAACGTTTGATACTACGGGAGATTCCTCCCTTCGAAGATTGCCCGTTTCTCCATTTGAATCACAAGACAGGGGGTAAAAATAGTTCAAAAAGGAGTAGAAGTGAGATCTCACGAAGGAAAAGACCTTGAATAGACCTTGATAAGGCCAGTCATGGGGGCTTCCGTCTGACTTGTGCAGAGATTAATATCAGAGTGATGTGAACACAGATTAAATCTCTCTCTCACTCAGTCGTTATTCCCCCTCTCCTCTCTGATTACAGTCGGGGGATTCAATGGATTATCCTCCCGTTGGTTCTGTAACGAGTCCGTATAACGAGGTTGGAGAGAGGGAGAGGAGAGGAATCGATGGTATCCATTCCCTCTGGCTCTTTCGCGGTCAGCGAAGGCGAGATAGCGTGCGGAATGGAGAGAGTGGCTACATCCAAACAAGTCATGCGTCTCTCTCTCTCTTTCTGACTGCAGCAGACCAGCCAACTTGAGAATTGCATGGAAGGGAGCAAATGAGATTGGAGCTGTCTCTCTCTCTCCCTCCTTCGAGTTGTTTACAGCCAGGGTAGGTCAGAGAACCACCAGATGGCAGATGCAGCTCCTTTTTCATTGCCTGCAGGTGTGGGGGAGGGGAGGAGAGAGGAGGAGGCAGTAACGGAGAGAGAGAGAGAGAGAGGCATCTGCATACAGTGTGTAGGAGGGAGTGATGAGCAGAAGAGGGAATCTATCTCCAGAGGAGGGAAATTGGCTATTGAGGGAGTGGGCGGACGAGAAGGAATGAAGGAGAAAACGAGACGATTCGGAGATGGGTACAGGAGAACGGAGAAGAAGTGTTGTATAGCATGCAATTTGAGCCATTTCCAGCTTATTGATTCGTCAATCGCTGTTCAAAGGGACAGAGAATAGGAAATGCGAACCATCCATGCAATCCTAAGTAGACAGAGAGGGCAGAATGGGGAAGTCATGGCGACTCGGCTCTAGAAGGGTCCATGCGAGTGCTTAGCAACTGCAATTTGCTTCGATTCGGGTTTTCTTATTTTCTTATTTGTTAATCTTCAACTTTCGAATGAATATTAATGATGAAAAATTAACTCTAAAAATATCGCCGGTCAGCATGCTGACTCAACTCAACTTCTCGCACTGTACTTTTCCCCGGCTCTCAAATTTCGAATTTTCCGGCTTTGAAGTACAATTTCTCAATTTTGTTCGTTGTCGATTTATGCGTTACTCTGTTGTCATTTCATTGATTTTCTCCTTCAGACTGATCATGTCGGAGGTGTTGTCTCTCGAGATCACGAGCAATGCCACCGAATTCCCTTACGAGAAGAAGTTTCCCTCGACGATCACTCTTCTCGATCTCAAGGTTTGTGATGTTTCCTCGTCGATTCCTTCGCTACTATTATTAAATACTAGTTGGCCGAGGAACAATACTCACTGAAAACCCGTTTTGAGGCCAAAATAGATCGTTGGTTATGATTTGGCAATCGTTTCTTGGTTTTCGATAATGAAATGCATCCAAGCACACAATAGCTTCAAACTAGCAGTGAACTGATTGGAATCTCTTGCAGAAGAAGCTGGAACTGGTAGTCGGTTCTCTCGCGGAGACGATGAAAGTGAGTCATTCTCCCTTCTCACGAGTTATTGTACAGGGCAAGAGATGAAAAACACGACCACCCGTCATTTCCCCTCCCTTGTCGTCCTTTATTCGAGTTCTTCATGTGACAATTATCTCGCCTTGTCAGGTGCCCGTTAGTGCCCGTGACGGGATATGTCACATTAGGCATGGCAGGCTGGAATTACTAATGGGCATCTGTCCATGAATGGTGGTTACACGTTATCTTGGCCAAATTGCACACCTGTTAATGGTCACGAAGACGATGGTTCGTCATCGTTGTGAGTCATCTGAAGGCGTGACGTCGAGAGGCCGAGACAGACCAATCCTATTAGAGATAATAAAGGGACGGCGAAAGTTAGAGAGCAGTCACACGATACTCCACTGCATTTTGATGAACTATGCACTCAAAATAGACATAAATCTTCGCATTTCCAGGTGGAGTTGCGGAATTCGGAAGGAAACTTCGTCTCTTCTCTCACTGACGATGCGAAGACCCTTGGAGCTCTCGGAGTTAAGGTAAGAGGGAAAGAGTGAGAACAATGATCATCTGTAATCTGTAGTGTGTTCGCCAAATGTTGACGACTGTCATACTGAACACTAGTTCCGGATTACTCTGTCCACTGGTATCATCATTCTGACTGCGAGAGTGGAGAAACGATCTCTGACCCCGCTTATTTTGACGAGTTTGAATTCCGTGCGCGTGTTTTTCACTGGGACGACAGGAGAAAAGAGGAAAGGACGGCATTTAGAATGGGAGAAGAACGAAGAAGATGATGATTTCTTCCCCTCCTACGTCCTAAATGGTGCATGGATGATGGAGGGGAGAGGGCGAGGGGAGGAGGATGACGTCCATTGGGGAGAGAGAGACTGTAATAGACCGTGTCGTCCCCTCGAGCATCCCCCTGAGAGAGAACAATCGAGAGAAGAGGGAGTGTGCTAATTGAGGAATGATAAGGAGAAGAGAGGTGCAAGACCACGACTCCCGATTGAGAAGAGTACGGTAAGAGAGGGGAAGAGACATGCATAAACAAGGATTCTGAAGACGGCAAAATATGAGGAGAAGAGAAGAAGAATAGCTACGAATAGACGGGAGAAAGCAGAGTGTGACGTAGGGAGCGAATATGGAAAATGTATTTTAAATATATATAAGAAGTTCAATTTCGGTTATGGAGTGAATTAGTAACGAGGGCTTCTTAACCTGCGTAATTCCCCCCGCGTGAAATCTGCATTTCCGGTGTGACCATTCACTTAGGAAGCATCTGATTATTTAGTGTGAAAGCGAAAGATCATCTCAGATTTGGGGATTCACTCCCTCAGGTGAAACCGGGTGGATATACGTTCGTGATCACCACTTATCCGTTCAATCATGGGGAAATGACTATCTATTAAATATTTTGTTGAATTAATTAAATTTCAAATTGCAGAGTGGAATGCATCTGTACGTCGTCGACTCTTCTGGAGCCAATGAGGAGCTCAAGGTATATTTCTGTTTGTGTTGTGCTGTTCATTTCGAATAGAAGTTTGTCATTTGATCTTATGCAGGATGCTTCGATGATCGAGAAGTACGAGATGAACGACAAGGAGTACGATAAGCGAGAGAGTGAGTTGATCTCTGATCTCTCCTGCAGGCTAGATTACTGTATGAGATGCAGTGTCTTGTCATCATCTGCCTCATGGTTCTTCGTCTTTCCTCCTCCTCATTCTCACTACCAGAAGGGGGATGGTTTATTCTCGTCGACTGATTCATCCCCAGTCACACGACTCCCCCGAAGGAGAGAGAGAGGAGGGGAATTAGCGGGGCTTGAGCAGGGGGAGGAGAGCTTGTAATAACTTCTCTCGTCGACTCTGTTATTCTCCCCTTCTCAGATGACTTGCCGCACTCAACGGGGGGACTTTCTGTCGTGGGGAGATGAATACGAATTCCGAGAATAGAGGCTAAAAGCACGGAAAGTGTGCGGGCAAATCTCGCTCCTTCGTGCTGTAAACAGCGCCATTCTGCGAGATTTCTTTATTTTCCCCGGAGGCGTTTAGCCATAATCGCATATGGGAATCGGGAGAAGGGAAAGAGCTCCATCGAGGGGAAAAGAGAGAGAGAAAGGAAAGTTCTGGAATGGGCACAAGCTGTTAGGAATGGAATGAAGAATGAGGACGGGGAAAGAATGGAAAGAGGAGATGGAGGGGAATTGAATGGAAAGAATAGCCGGCCGTCGAAAACAGAGAGGGGAGCTTGCAGCAATGAGATATCGTCGTCATTGCAGACAGTGTGCGAGCATGGAAGAAGAAGATTCTGGAGGAGAAGGGAGAGACGACGGAGGGAGGGACGGTGAGTGGAGGAGGAGGAGGAGAGGGGTGAAACAGCTTATGGGAGAGTATCGAGAATCTGCTAGATTTGAATTTTGTATTCGAATCCTCGTGGTTGACTGCGTGTGACGATGGAAATCACATGGTGGCAGTAATTGTACCGTCGGGTTTACGGCGCTATTTTATTTCCTGTTAGGAGAAGAAGAGGATGGAGGGGATGAGAAGCAGCAGCCGAAAACAAGGAAGCGGAGGAGGGGAAAACTGCAGAGTTAGAGGAGGAATGACGTCAGCAATGCTTTTGTTTTTTGCAGAAGACTGACGATGCTGAAGCGAAGGCTGCTGAGGGTATCAAGGTGAATAGTTTTTTTTTGCAAAATGATAATGCACCCGTGCTCGACAACTTCCTCATCTGACAAGATAGTCTAAAATTAAAATGATATCAAAGCCTGAATTGTGGCAGGTGGATGCTCGTTGCGAGATTCGCGTGGCTGGCCAGATGACCCGTCGTGGCCGCGTCGCCTTCGTGGGAGAGACCAAGTTCAAGGACGGAATATGGATTGGAGTACAGTATGATGAACCCGTCGGAAAGAACGATGGAAGTGTCCAGGGAGTACGGTAAGGACTACTACATCGATTCCTTGAGATTGCCTCCTTATTTGCACCTGCGGGTTATGAAAGGTTCTCTGGTTGGAGATAATCGTAATCGATGATGCAATCAGAGAAAGTGATAAATTGATGTAGCCTTTTTCATCTGTACGGTTCTTTGGCAAATCATAATTGGAGATTCAATCATCACGAGTGATTGCGAATGACTAATCTCCGCTGATTGCAGTTACTTCGAATGCATGGACAAATACGGAGGATTCGTGAAACCGACCAGTGTGACCGTCGGAGATTTCCCCGAATTGGCCATCGATGATGATATGGACGAGATCTAAGGATTTAGATCTCCCGATTAATTGAATGCTTCCGTTTGGTTACCATACTCTCTTTCTATTTATCTGCTAGTCCGCACGCTTGTCTAAATATTGTATCTATTCGGTCATTTACATCTATCTAAGTTGTCACTTTCGTATTCTTGCTTAACGATCTCAAGTTGTGACTGATTATCGTGTGATTTCTCTCATTACAAGTTGGTGATCTTCCGAGGCTTTGATTGGCTAAATGAATTACTTTCCGTTGCAGTACATTGTCAAATACACATTTAAAGATTATTGAAGGAGAGGCTTTTATTATTTTTAATTGAGAGATCAACAAAAACAAACAGGAAAACAACCTAACTAATCGATGATGACCTACAATACCGTAATCTACACAGTAGATCATTGAGGAGGGATATTCGCTTTGCCTGCAGAAATCTTCTTTGGGTTTCTCTTCTCCATCTCTTTCAGACTTCCCTGAATGAACTTCGTTGACTACAATAGCCACCGCTAGTGTCTTATGACAATTATTTGGGAAAGAAACAAACCGGATAGATCCTTGGTCGGGTGGTGCTATCGACAGTCTCCATGACATAGGAGAGAAGAGATGCCTGCACTCCTAGATTGCAGATGGCAACGACGGGAGAAGAACCAGAGGGAATCACTGGAATGGATCTTTGATTTTTTACTACTTCTAGCATAATGTTCGCGCGTTCTGAATGAAATATCGCAGTTTTGAAACATTTTCACTCACTTTTCTTGATCTCCTGTTCACTCTTGAGCAGTCCTTCCTGATTGACGAGTTCGGCAGAGGGCATACTCGTGAATCCAGGAATGCGAGTGGCCGGCACTTCAACAAACAAAGAACAAAATACATTCTCGATAATTGATTTACATCATACTATGTTAATTAATTAATATAAATTAGCATACGTACCGTAGGGATCAAGTCCGGAATCCTCCGTGCCGTCGAATTGACCACGCACGCGAGCATCCACGAATCGAGACTGAAAGAAGTAAAAGAATTATTCAACGTAAATTGAAATAAAATCTATATACAATTTAAGCTTTGAAAAAACCAACCTCATCAATCTTCTCGATGAATTCCTTTCCATCAGCATCCTTCTGCAGCAATTCCTCATAGGGAATGTTGAAGTCGCCGATACGGTCCGTCGCTGACCAATCGCCTTTCTAAAATAGAAGTTTGATTTCAAGCAAATATCGAGCATCAAACAATAAAGTTATTAAAATTATAAATGAAAATGAGACGAACCGGAAGCTGTACGGGCTGATCGCTGAGCTCGAATTTATTCTTGGCCCAGTGCTCGATTCCACCGTCAAGAAGGGAAAGCTTCTCCTGCCCGTACGACTGGAAAAGGGGATCTTTGAATGAAGAAAAAGTCAAACAGCAAGCAGAGGAAAAAAATCAAAAGTCAGCCAACCTTGAGTATCCAGGCCATCTTGCCAGCGAACAGCATGCCTCCTTGCGGGCCTCGTCCGTACACGATTATGTGCTCGTCCCTGGAGAGAATCGGGATAGATAAAAAAAAGATTCTGAAGCTCTGAAACTGCAGATTCGATTTGGGAAAATCCCTTACTTGTTCACTCCCAGCAACTGGATGTACTGCTCGAAGATATCAGCGGGATAGTACGTGAATCTCTCGTATCGGGAAGGGTAAGTGGCAATGCCGAGATTGCAGTGAGCTGCACCCGGAATGTGAGCAGATGCATACGCTGTGTAGGCACTGGAATGCGAATGTGTGAATCGAGGGAGGGGGGTCAAGAAATTAAGTGAAAGAAAAAAGGAAGTAGATCTTACCGAGATCCAGCGGCGATCAACTCAGGGAATCGCCCGTAGCTCTCATCTTTGAATCGCCGATAGTCCGGATATTGTGTGGGGAAGAACGTACAATCGAGAAGACGAACACCTTCCTGGAAAAGGCGCTTTGAACGAGATCATGATTGATATCAAAGACAAAATTAAACTACCTTGTTAATAGCTCCAGCAGAGACGAGAGACCGCAAAGTCTTACCGTCGATGATCTTCTTGAGAGCGCCACTCATATTCTGCACAGAAATGATACATTTACGAGGAATGAAGGGTGAAAACAACGAAAACAATTAAAAGAAAAAATATCGGAATTTACGGATGTGAAGGACCGGCGAAAAGGCGACAGGTTTGAACATTTTCCTTACCGTAATCGCGGATAACATGTATTTTGAAGAGAACGTCGTTATACTTTTTTCAGAGATCTATTATCAAAAATTAAAATACAGCTGATGAAGAATCGAGAGAATATTTTGTATGTAACTCATAAACAATATCAACGAGGTGAAGAGTGAGAGAACATCACGTGTTAGTGATCCCAATCCATAGATAGATTCGAATACGACCAGGAACAACAGATAAACATCGTTCAATCCTCTCTTTTATATATACGCTTTCTCGAGTGATGACAATTCATTTCTCTGTTTGTGCGCAGTGAGAAATTGTGGCCTACGTGACCTTCGAGAGAACTGCTCAATCACGTTGCTTCCCATCTAAGATCACTTTTTTGTGATTAGGGTGCGCATGGTGCGTTGAACAGAGAAATATTTCCAGTGTGAAAGTTTCATTCACTCCCGTATTTACAGATAAGGTTGTTAATTGATCTCGGAGAATTCATTATTTCTTGTCCTTCGCTTGCTGTTTGTGCGTCTTCACAAGAGTCTTCACGTCTCGTCGATGAAGAATTGAGTCCTGTGAGATTGAGTTATCGATGAGGAAACATTGCCAGATCAATGGTTCTAAAAAGTTGTACTGACCTTCGTGAGTGCTTCGATGGCAGCAGTTGCAACAGCCTCCTGTCTTCGCTGCTGAAGAGCTTCTCGGTATTGCACTGAAAATATCACAACTGATGAAAAAGCAGAGCTGTCATTCGGTTTAATCATCTCTTATCTTACTTGAATGGATAATCAGCAGTCCGCCCCACGCGATACTCCAGAACCATCCTACGAAGAGAAATGTGATGGTGAAGAATTGAGCTATTCCAACGAGAAAGTTCACTACCAAAGTAACCAACTTCCGACCTTCCTGTTATAAAGACGGTTGTCTCGACAAGAGATCAAAGATCAATAACCTTCATATTGATGCGTGGTTGACCCATACACAGTGCTAGGATACCCGAGAGAATTGTGCCTGAAGAGTATAGAAATTGATGAGGAAGATCAAAGTTCGTATCTACCAGATCCAGGAATGACAATGTTGAGAAAGAGACAGACTAATGCTACAGGAACAGGCAGGAATGGAATGGCTTCATGCATGACTGTGATATCGTTGGTCGGAAGATTCACCTGAAATTGTATGATCAATACGTAACTGTTCCATTCCATACCTTATCCCCATTCTTCGTCTCTTTCACAGCATGGGCCTCTTCCTGTGCTTGCAAGACAATTCCAGGAATGTTGAAACCAGGACCCTGGAAATTTTGTATTATGAAAGATCAAGAAGAGTTGGAATCATTTTACATCTGATTTTGTCTGAAGAATGCCTTCACTTCTTCCATACTCTAGGATTCGAGGCATGCTTTTGATGATGAGTTTCCATCCTCGAACTTTTTCCGCTGAAGCTGAAAATTTCTTCCATGAAATATTGAGCAACAACATACCTGATAAGATGTTGGAAACTCCTTCGGTCACATTTTGAATCATTCTGGAAACGTCTTAGTCTCGGAAGGCGAAGACAGACAATCTGATGATATGGATTAGATAGCAGAATCCTCGGATTACTAGAAAAGTAGTATAGACGAGGTAACAATAGGTGGGTAGAGATCCCGTTGGTCGTACTTCTTCTCTCTCGTTTTTCTCCCCTCCATTGAGCTCTCTCTCCCGTGTAATTGCTGGCCCAGAAGGATTTGAGGAGGGAGAGAGCAGTCGAGTGTATCGTCTGAAGTCTTTTTGAGGAACGGCCGGTCTGGAAAAGAGATGTTCCCCTAGATCGAAGTTCGATTTGTTCCTCTGCTCTATCATCCCCTCTCTCCATGCCACTCTCATTAGCGAGAGAGATAATTGGGGAACTTGCTAATCAACCATGAAGATCCTCTCGGTGCTCCTTCTCTTGGTGCTCGTCCAGATTATCGATTGCAATTCACCACCTTGCCTACAGTATCGAGTGAATTATCGATTGAGATGCATGGGAGAGGAGGAGGAAGGTTGATTTATCTGGCTAAATTTACAACCTCAAAATTTGATTATTAGAGCGAGTGAAGCCAGGAGAACCGTCGGCATTTGCGAGAACGGGATACTACGATAGATTGTTCAGAAAGATGAATACTATTGGTAAGTTTCTACAGTACTCTTCATCATCTCAACATATTATCTATCTATTTATCGATCTTTGCTCATTTAGATAATAATAATAATTTGATTTAGGATACGATAACGGCTACTGGAGATATCCAACACTTGGATACAATGCCAATCTACCTGCAGATGGGCCGTATCGGGTGTACAGATACGGTAACTGGTGATGAGTCCTCTCACATTCACACAGTTGTAATATATTATTTTTATGCCGATAAAGTTACTCTCATTTTTTTGGTTAGACGAATGGTGTTAAGATAACTTTCTATGTGAACATAAAATTGACATTGAAAATGGAAAAGAAAAGAAGTCAGTTCTCGACTGGAGGAATGGTCTATGAGCGAAATAGACGACCCACTGTGGCCCTACATGCAATTACTGTAGTTCTTTGTGTCGTGCATATTATTTCAACAATGATTTTTTACAACAAATAATTATTTTTAATAAACTCTTCTGATCATTAATATTCCTGTTTGGAGAACTCTAAGAAGAAGAATCTCTATATTTCACGGTGCCTAACAT
>LS494433.1:431779-475493 GCA_900490845.1 Pristionchus japonicus | reverse complement strand
CCCCCCCCACCACCCTTATTCCCAATATTTGTGAACTCATTTTCCACTGATCTAGCTTAATCTTGAAGTTCACATGCATTTTGCACACACTTTTGTAAATGTTGTTGACTCGTTCACGTCAGAAGGCTGTTTGACCACTCGGTTCGTTACGATAAATCCGTGTTTTTATTGCATTTATTACCATATGTGAGTGTGAAGTCTAATGATCTACCAGCCACTCACGTGGATACCTCTCGAGTTCACGGAGTTGGTCTGGAGAATTGAGAGCAAACGGAAGAAAAGGAAAGAGTAAATAATTAATTAACTAATTTGGAAAGTCACTGTGTGATGGGGACTGTAGAAACATGTTTTGACGCGTTTCTAACTTCTGTAAATTCGTTTGTTTGATTTTTCAAAAATTGTTTGGTCAATAAATTAGATTATCCAATTTTTTCCGTCCAGTTTTCTCACGAATGTCGTCTGCACCACGTCGCTCACTTCGACTGCGAAGCTCCAATCTACCCGAGGATGCTAAGGATGAACCAGAGGTTGGATTGAGTGGATGTTTTGCTGGCCAAGTGACTGCTAGTGTGTGCGACTGACAGAACGCTGTTCTCAGATGCCAGTGAAGGCTGCAGCCCCGAAGAGGCGAGCAGCTGCTGCGAGTGCTGCAAAGAAGGAAGAAGATGCATCGAAGTCGCCCAAGAAGAAGAAGGAGAAGCAGAAAGATGAGAATGAGGAGGTGGAGGATGAAGGTGGGATTGGTGAACAGTGTCATGATTCAACCATTTTCTTGCAGAAATGAAGGATGAAGTAGATAAGGAAGATAAGAAAGATAAAGATGCACCTGGATCGGATGAGGGTGAGTTGAAGAGGAATTGAGCTATTAATATTGATCTCTTTTCAGAAATGGAAGAGAAGAAGCCAAACAGTCTGGCAGATCGTCCTCGATGGCATGGGAAGATAGTGAAGAAATCGGAAGCTCCCACTCCCTCGACGGTCAATCGACCCAAGAGAAGATGCTCTGTTGCTGCATCCAAGGCATTCAGGGTCAGAGGATGGGTGCTTTCCATTTTTTTTGCATCGAATTATACTGGGAAACATTTGGATCCTTGAAGAGACCCTTGAAGAATTGAGTGATAATGTGTACAATTGTCTTCAGAAGATCGCCAGTGCCGAAGTAAATTCTGACGCAGATGATGATTTCGATATCGAGAAGGAGATGGAATCAGTTACTGAGAGGAAGAAGAGAATGAAGGAGGAGAAAGGTTGGTATCATGGTCAATGCTAAAAAAAAATGAAGGTCTACAGAACTCTCATCGTCGACTGCCGTAGAGAAGAAAGTGAAGAATGGAGAGAAGAAGGTTAAGAATGGAGAAAGAAAGGTGCGTGAGCGTAGGATTTTAGAAAAGTAAGAATGAACTCAGGCTCCTGCAAAGAAGAAGAAGGGAAAGGGATTAAATGTGGAAGACGATACGGAAGATGAGGAAGAAAAGCAGGAAGAGGAAGAGGAAGAGAAACCGAAGAAAAAGGGAACGAAGAAAGCTGGTGAGTTGGGTTAATGGGAGAAGGAAATGTTAATTGATTTCAGCTGCTAAGCCATCTGGTCCTATCGTGCAGCGTCCTCCCTCACTCGATCGACCATTGCAGAAAGTGAAACTGTTGATGGATAGAGATTACAATGTGGATAGGGATGAGTGAGTTGATGGGAATTGTCTCGGTTTTTGGTCACAGTTCTACTGTAAGAGTATTCTCAGAAATCGAAGAGCTTTCAGTTAAGGAGGAGTGTATGAGTTATGATTATCATTACCAGAATGCTAGCATGGGAAAAGCGTGCAGTGCACATGGGAAGGGCCCTTCGTAAGTTGGAGAGTGATTGGATGAGGACTCATGATAGTGGAAGACAGAAGGAGATCATGACGAGAGTCCACGAATTCGTCCAGAGATGCCTCAAGGTAAGGAGGATTGTTGTTTTGTTTTTGATGTTGTTGTTGTTTGTTTGTTTTGAAAGATGATAAGCCTAGTTGTCCTGTTCAGGATCGGACTCACGAGATGAGCGAGGCGGAGTCGATCAGACAGTGTCGTATCCTGCAGGGAGAATTCGATGAATGGGAGAGGAAGAAGAAGATGACCATCACTCAGAGAATCAAGGTAAGGGACTGAGTTGAGGAGGAGATTGAGGGATTCTGATTCCAGGAAAAGGTGGAGAACGAGAAGAAGGAGCTAGAGGCAGAGTATAGTGATGGGAAGAGTGAGGAAGAGGATGAATGGGAGGATATGGAGGTACAGTAATTGATGATTATTGATTGATCAAATTATTGTTGATTCAGGCAGTTGATGGCGAGGGAGAAGTGAAGACGGTGCAAGTGACAGTTGAGCATCAAGACAAGAAGGATGCGAATTGGAAGACGAGGTACGGTGTCGATTGGATGAGGTACGGTATCTGACTCAACCAATCGATTTATTTCCTCCTCCAGATGGCTGAAGCAAGAAGTAAACCGTGAGATGCGCACCCGTTGTGAGAACGCCCACAAGGTAATGTAGGGACTACGGTAGATGTGATTATCGATTGTCCAGGCTCATCTTCTCTCGTACATGTCACATCTGAGACATCTCGCTGCTATGGGTACGGTAATTGATTTCGGATGTGGTAGATCGATCAGTTATCGATTGTAGCCCTCTCTCACTCGTCGAAGCACGGAGAAGTGCCCATGGCTGCCATCGCTCTGTCGATGATTCCTCCCAATGGGAAGAAGAAGAAGACGAAGAGAGAGAAGGAGAGGGATGAACTGATTGAGTGGTGGTGGAAGGAGTTTGAGGTGAGGGGAGAGAGGAATTGGAGTAGGGAGTAAGGAGGGAATTGCAGGAGAGCGAGAAGCTGGTGCAAAATCGGGGCTCGCCGAGTCTCTCTGATTCCGTTAGTTTTAGTGCTTCGTATTTCGGCGAAATATGTTTTAATAAGTTCCTTCATGATTCGTGACTCCTTTTGGCGTGTGACCTAGTGAGACGGAGCATGATAACAGTGATGATGTATAATGCAGATGTACGAGGAAGCAGAAGGTGAGGAGAGAAGCGAAGAGGAGCGAATGAGTGAGAGAATGATGGAGAGAAGATACACGAGCAATAAGGAGGCTGCACTCGTGAGATTCACCTCCATGTTGATGATTGGTCAGAATAACCCTTCAGATGTTCTTCTCCTTCGCTGCGGCTGCTGGTATCATTGTTAGAATCGTGTGCAGATGCCAAGTTATCTCGAAGAAAGTGCCTGAGGTGAGGAGAGGCGACGAGTTGAGGAGAGAGAGGTCATTTCAGGCCCCCGAATCGAAGAAGAAGGATGAAGAGAAGGAACCGGTGAAGAAGAGAGGGAATGGGGCAGAAGGGACGAGGAAGCATCCGATTGTTGACTATTGGATCGAGATGTGGGATGAGGAGAAGGGCTCATGGACTGGTCAGTTTTATTGGGTTTAAAAATAGTCAATTAGTTATTCAGCAATCGATGTCATTCGTCCATCCCCGCAACTCAAGGATGATGAAGAGGAAGATGAAGAGGAGGAAGAGTTCACGTGAGAATTGAAGGCGCGAGACACATGTAATTTGGACTCTTCCAGTCCTCGATACTCGGAACCACTGAATGCGTGCATGGAGAAGGGTGGTAAAGTACTGTACATGCTCGCGATCGATAATGGTGAGGATACGGTAACACTGATATATTACAATACTGTTAAGAATTCGCCATCCGCGACGTCTCTGCTCGCTACATTCACTCGCAGAATTTCGTGTCTAAGGAGTTTCGCAGTCGACGAGCGAATACAGAATGGATGAATGAGTTGTGGGAGATGGATGTAAGGAGATCTGATCTTGTGCTCTTCTCTTTTGACTCTGCTTTTCCATACAGATCAATCTCATTCAGAGCTGGTGAATCCAGGTCAAATAAAGAAGTTCCTGACCTAGGAACTTATATTTGACGTTCTTCTCTCCTCTCAGCTATGGCGTGCTCACTCCGTCCGTTCTCGCAAGGAAGACGATGAATGGATGACATCGATGAAGGTCGATCTGCCCAAGCTAGTCGGGCAGTACAAGGACCATCCATTGTGAGGGAGTCTTCCGTGTTGAATCGCGACGAGCAAAAGTGGAACTACCAAAACTTCCAGTAAAGGAAATGTTTTAAAAATAAGAAAAAAAAAGTCAAATAAAATTACCGATCAATTTCGAGGATACTGTACTATTGTGAATAAAGCATTCCCCGAGTGAAGTAAAAATGCGCGCCATATCGATTTTTAGGTTTTGTTTACAACTTGTAAACAAGCTTCTCTCTTCTTTTTTTTTAGTTTTAAAATGTCGGTTTTGAGTTTATTTCCATTACAGGTACGTTCTGGACAAGGATGTGCTCAAGATGCAGAGAATCTTCCCGTATAAGGTCCCCTCGCTCGGGGAGCTTAGGGGATACAAGGTGAGCGTTTTTGTGTGTTTATTGGTTTTTGTTGTTGTTTAATTATCATGTTCAATAATCATTTTACAGATCTACAGTCGCATGTACGTCCGTCCGACGAATACGGCCAAGTGGTACGAGAAGATGGGCAGGCAAGTGAGGGTGAGTGACTGCTTTTCTTATTTTTCCTCTCTTCTAGTTTTAAACTTTTCCATCTAAACACATTTGAAACACACATAATATTTAAATATCCAACAACTGCATAGTTCCTCAGGGCGACGAGCCTCCGTGCGGGGAGAAGAAGCTGACTAATCCGATGACGGGCGAGAGTGTGATGCAAGGACTGTTCGGATACTGGCAGACAGATGCTTGGGATGCAGGAGAGGTAGTTGATGTGAGTGAGAAGGGAGGAGGGGGGCCTTCATTGTTTCCGCGTTATGAATTGTGTTACTCAACGTTATAGCCTTGTTGCGGTTTCAACTGGTGTTAACGTGGGTGGAGACGAAGGGATTGCAGGGCCGTCTGCCTCGCAACGAGTTCGACAACATCTACATGTACCAGCCGAAGGAGATGTGTCCCAAGGGAGGAATCTACATCATCCCAGAGGGACTGCAGAGGGTAAGTCGAGGGAGGGAGAAGGGAGAGAAGAGGCTATTCAGGTGGCACTCGAACTCGGCAAAGACTTTGTGCAAGCAGTGATTGGATGGACATACAAAGGAGGAAACATCATTCCCATGTAAGGATTTCCTGAATCCACCTGCACCATTCTCATTTGGCCTCTCACTTTTTATTATGCGCGGTTGAGCGTGGCAGTGTTTTATTTTACTTTTGTTTGAACATGTTCTCTCTTGTTGCAGTATCCAAGGCGCAGTGTTCGTGAAGGAAGACGTTCCCGAGTTGGTTGCGGCGTGGAAGGAATGTGCGAGAAGATGGAAGGAGGAGGAGATGAAGGTTGAGTGAGGGAGGGAGAGGGAGGATGAGATGGATGAATACAGATTCGATCGGAGAAGGCTCTCGCGGGATGGAAGAAATTGATCAAGGGAATGCTCAGATTGGCTGCCATGAGGAAGGAATTCGAACCGATGGAGAATAAGAAGAAGAAGGGAACGGTCAGACACATTTGATATAGTCTCTAGCAACGTTATAAATATTGATCTGATTTATCCATTTATATTTTAAAATAATATTAATTGTCGATTCTAGACGATGGAAGACGAGGCAGTTCGTGCAGAGGAGGCGGCAGCATGGCCTCAACAGAGATACGGAGGAGACTTGTTCGAGGGATAGAAGATCTCCCTCCCATCCATCCACTTCTCCACGGAGAATCACCTAAATGTAGTAATAGAATGTATAGCTAAGTTGTTTTGCGAATTATCCTGCTAATTTTTCATACCTTTCTGTTGTCGGCATCCCATTCTCATATCATCGTAAACCACTCGCCTTTATCTCGGAAGTTGTTCATGCTTTTACTCGAGAATTCCAGTTTACCTCATGTGCTTATTTACTTGATCTCTCAATCTATACCCAGTTATGCTTACAATTGCCCGACAATCGATAAAATAATTAGCTTTTCTGCTTGTATTGTACTGAAATGTTCTATGATCAACAAAGAAATGTACCTTGATGAGATCATTGACATTTGACTTGTTTTGACTTTGGTTATGTTGTGAAATTATATTGGTAAGAGAGTGTTTCGAGCTCTAGACCCTCTTACAATCGATATTTCTTGAATCAACCAAGAGCCGCATCTATTCTGAGATTGTTTGCAATACGATAGCTGATATCCTTCTATTGAAAGTGTATTTCGCTATTCCAGATCAGTTCTCAAGTTATCTCATTGAAATGGCGTCGTCACAGCGTCTACTACAGAATCTACCAGTGAATGGAATAAGGAAGCTACAAAAGGTATTTAAGTGACCTATGTATTTTAAATTAATCTTGTACTGATAACAATGCTGTCAAACACATTCTATTCAGGTAAACTCGAAGGCTGCAGCTGAAGTAGAGAAGAACGGGAAGAAGAGCAAGTCTCTCCCATCTGCAGTGGGAAAGGACGAAACGGAGAAGGACAATAGTGGTGCGACTTCTTTTGCGCAAATTTGCTTTACGGAGACATCAGTTTAAATTTTTTCATATGTCCAATATGTTGTGCTTTTTGTCTCAGACGAATAACTAACGATCATGGTTATCAAACAAAGATAGTGAATCCTTAGATAGCTAAGAAGATAAGCAAATGCTATTCAGATCCTGATACTATCGTCGTCTATACCGATGGATCGAAAGGGAAGTATTCATCTGGGATTGGAATCTTCTTCAGTGACGGCCATCCGCTCAATAGAAGTATTACTTTGGATGGTGAGTCATTCACACATTCTTCTAATAAGAGTCTCCTCTAATAAGTGAGATGGTTGAAAATTATTTGCAGTACATAATTCGTGCGAGGCTGAAATTATGGCAGTGCTAGTGGCACTCAAGATTATTCTCAATTGGGAAGGATACAGGTGAGTGGGGATATTTGTGGAGTTTGTTTGCTATGACTGTGGTAGACTAACATGTTCCTCACAGGCAACAGCTAATCATTGTTCGATCGGATTTCTTGGGCGTTGTGGATGCTATGAACAATGGGTTCTTCGGAAGAAAATTTGCTGAGCTTTACATCAAGCTGGGAAGACTCGTCGATAGGTAATTTAGAACGCACACGCAGTAGTGATAATATTACATTTGCAGAATTCCCGCTCCTGTGAAATTCGAGCATGTCCGTGGGCATAAGGGAGTATTCGGAAATGTGAGAGCAGATTGGATAGCGAGAAGAGGAAGACAAGAGGGAGATAATATTGCGAAGAGAAAGGTGAGGGTATTTGGAGTTTGTGGATGAAAGGATTCTTCGTGCAGATCTATGGAAATAATAAGGGAGAAGATACAGTGAAGATGGATATTCACGTTGTCCCGTGTGTGGAGGAAATAGAGAGGAGGCAGCAAACCACCAGCTATCAATTGAATTTGACGAAGGTCAGAATTTTATCAACAAAATGCTTCATCATCTAACAGAAATTGATATGAGGTATGGAAAAAGAGGTAGTGTAACGATTTATTGCTAAGGTCTTCCAAACGCAAAGCTACAACTTGTAGCCTGCAAGTGAAATTAATTATGTGCATTGGTGAACCGACTTCAGTTATCATGTTTTTTAAAATAGATGATGCCCACGGACGAAATCGATTTTGCTGCTGACGTTGATTGCGATATCTTCGATATAGAGATGGAGTCGAATACTAGTAAGTAATCTTTGTTAAGTTTAACTAAATATTAAGATTGACGGGTTGGAACCTACGTAGGAACCGTTGGAGATTATGTTGCAAATCAATTATCTCTGCAGGTTTCTCTTCAATTACTTCTATAGAATCAATGGGAGAGAAGAGTGCAGAAGGAAAAGTGAGAAAGGTTGATTTCTTCTTTGTCATACCAATTTCACTCCAGGTCTCTGTAATCGATGAGGAAGGAGAGAAAGTGAAGATCGTAGATCAAGATGGATGGTACGTGAAGATGTGGAGAGGATTCAAGAGTCTTTTGAGGATGTACATAAATGGTTATTAATGTCTGTCAGTATAGTTTTGATCATTCATGTCTATAGCGGAAGATGTTGCGTTGTTGTTATCTTTGTAATTAATATTACTAATCAATATTTTTGTTATTGTTGTTTCGTTTCATCTGTCATTTTGCCTACTTTCGACTTATGCCTTGTCATTGCTTAAAAGCCCTCCACTCCCGATTCCAAATTCACATTTCAATTCCCATGTTTGATTATCTCGGCTCTTTGTGAAGTTATCAACTTTTAATTGTCCAAAGGTTGCTCCACGGAGAGCCAAGATATTCAAATGCGGGAATTCCTATGCGAATTGGTGGAATCGGGAGTGGAGGGGGTACTCTTGCCGCCATTGTTACACGGCTCTAGTCGGAAAATAAATCAAATTTGCTTTCAGTTTGTTAGAATGAGATTCTCGTTCATTCATTCATTGTTTTTGGGATTATAAGATGAAAGGGGATGATAATATGACAATGGATGGAAAGGAGCATGATCACCGATCAGGTTGATAGAGGGATAAGAGATGGAGGATAACTGCGACGGAGTTATATGGAACTCTCGTGTTGATCGAATGAAGTGAAGAAGAGAGAGGAGGCCAGTTAATAAATTGCAAGGAGCAAGGTCCGTGACAAGTGGTTCGCATTCTCGAGAGTACCAAGTGATTCAATCTGTGGAGAATTGCTGGCGAGAAGGAAGAGAGAGAAGTCAAGACCATGGAAAAATGTAAAAAAGCTACTTCTATTGAGTATTCAGTGTGCGACTTCGTTCAACAGGCACTTTATCGGACCACAGCAAAAGGTACAATTGAGGTGGAAAAGTGTACATATCGTTTGAGTCACAGTGCGAATATTATGCGATAAATATGCACATATTATAATGAGTGAACACACACGGGTTGGGGTTATCTACATATCCTGGATCTTTTTTTTGTGGATTTTCTGCGTTTTGCTATTTTTTTCTAGGTTATTCAGTGTTTCGGCCTACATTGAAATGATACGTTTTTTTTCTGGTTTTCGGTTTCTATATTAACAGAATGGATAATCAGAAAGATAAAGATGTCGGGGGGCTTCTCTACTGGATGAAAGCATGTTCCTCCTTCTCATGAGTGATCACCTTCCCGTTCTCTTCGATAGTCTTCTCACGGGCGAACTTCATCTGGATAGTGCCGTCCGGACCCAGTCTTCAATTAGTTTCACTATTTCAATGGGAATCGAAGGCACAGAAATAGATGATACGCAAGAGGTTCTGGTCAAAACTCTACAGTAATAATCGGAAATGAGCAAAATAAGAATAATAGTCACCTCTTGGATGCCTTGGTAGACGTCCTTGTCGTTCTCACTCCTTTCTCGCAGATCTTTCCCTCAGGGACTACATTCTTCTCCATCTGGATGGCTACGATTCCCTCATCAGGAGAAGGAAGACTCTCATCGATGATCACTCCATCTACCGCCTTCTCTTCCTTCTCCTTCTTCGCATCTCGAATTCCCTTCATGAGAGTGGCAATCTTCTCATCCACTAACTTCTCGTCTCTTCTTCTCTCAACACGCTCACGTGAGAAGAAGTCCGAACGATCGAAGAATCCACCTCTCGATCTATCGAATCGATCGGGAGATCTTCTTCTCTCCATTCCTCCATCCGTACGACCCTCACGATCTCTTCCGAATCTACCAGAGAATCGATCGACATCTCTGTTGTGACGATCGTGAAGACGATCGGGGGAACGATCAGCTCCTCTTCTCTCGGCTCTCTCGAGAATGGAGAAGAATGGATCGTTGAGAGTGGAGACGGGACGACGAATTGACTGTTGATCGAGCATCTCTCTCACTTCGAGAGAAATGGGATGGGGAGAGGGACGAGGGCCAAGGAAACGAACGACATTCGGAGGAAGAGCCGATGGATGAGCACGGAACTCATTGAGTCTTCTTTGGAGAGAGGCGGGAGAGAGGGGAGGACGAGAAGGTTCGGTGTTGGAAGGAACGGTAGGAGGAGGAGGGGACATGGTGGGGCTGAGTGGGGGACTCAGGTTGAAGTGAGGTGAATCGAGAAGAGAGGGGAGTGTTGATGAGGAGGGAATAAAGGGCGAGTCTTGATCATCCCGTGATTGTGGAGGATGGACAAGATGAATGGAGAGACTGCGGGGAGGGAGATGGCTGTAGGTCGAGAGTGCGGTCGAGTGTGATAGGGAGAGATGAGGGAACGAGAGGAGAACCAATTAATTATAAGTTGAGAAAGATTGCTGACAAGTTGCTGTGGGTTCCCGGAATTGAGACAAGTGGTTAGGGCAGGGGCAAAGTATGAAAGACTCGTGATACGATCTACGAAAAGATGAGTACAACATATCTTTATCATCATAATCAGCTCATAGAATGGAAACAACCAGAAGAGATCGGGAGAGTACGCAGAATCTAGAGGAGAGAAACCCTGTTGGGGAGAAGGAGTAGACAAGTGAAGAGAGGAAAGGAGGATTCATTCCATCCACCAGAAGGAGAGAATGTACCAGAGATTAGCGAGGTTGATGGCCTGAATTGGAGTATTTTGCGAAGAAAAGATAAAAATAAGGAGAGACAAATGAACGAACCTGGAAAACGAGCATGAATACGAGATTGGCTCCCATGTGCTTCTTGCAGACTGCGGAACGGATACGAGCGAGGCAACCCTGAGGATGGATTAGAGTGAGCAAGCAATCGAAAAAAGATAAAATTATTTCAACTAGAGTAGCTTGTGAAATGAATCCTACCTGTTCTTCCTCAGGATGGTTGAGAGCGAAATGAGTGCCCGGTAGGGACCTGTAATGTAATATGTCGACTGAATTTCAAAAATGGAAGCGTACATCTTGCTCCTCATGGCCTTGATCTTTGGGTAGAGCACTCTCGGATGGAGGATGACAACGAGGACGGAGAGGGCTGTGAGAGTGACCTCGACCGTGAGGAAGACGGCTGGAACGGTCAAGAGTATAGGCGTTGTTGTAACAATCAGGAAACGTACACAGAACGGGCAAGCTATTCGTCTTCGGTAGTGAATCAGCGACGATTCCGAGCATGACAGTGAGAGTCATCAGAGATGTGAGACCGAGGGACAACTGAAAGAAGATATTTGATTCGAATCGAAGGAAGGTCGAGTACCTCTCCAATGAAGTCTTCTCCACTCAATCTCTTCGCGAATACTCCAGTGATGGAGAGAGTTGTAATGATGAAAGTGGGCACGATGATAACCATCACGTAGAAGTTTGACTTCCGCTTCATTGAGAACACGAATCGCATCTGCGAAATGCATTTCAGCTAGAGGAAACGCTAGAGAGAGAGAACGGAATTCACTAACCAGATCAAACTCGACATTATCGTAATCAGGCACAGTCGTTCTGTTGATGTGTCCTCCGAGAATGTCCCACTCCCCGTTGCCCTGGAGATTAAAGATCAATACGAGTAGAAAGTGTATGGAACTCACAGCCTTCACAAAATTCAATCTCTCCGCGAACTGGACATCAATAATGGATTCGTTCTTGTTGAAGAGAATTTCGATGAGGACGAATTCGCATTCTTGGCGATCGAAGGGAAAATTGGATGTCTGAGAGGAGATGGTCATCATCGTTAGAAGGATGAAAGAGATGAAACTGACCACAAGCGGACAGACACTGTGAGAGACGACGTTGAAGTAGTGGAGGACGTGTCCAGTGTAGTTCACCTGAGAGAAGAATTGGCAACTGAGGAGAACAAAATACCATGAAACAGTAGAAAAGTAGATAGTAGAGTTAGCAAACCAGAAAGGAAGAGTGTTAGTGAATGGAAATCAGAAAAGAGCAGTTAGAGGAGACCGGAAGAACGAGAATCAAACGTACCAATACATTCTGCTTGTAATCGGGGGCGACATCAGCAGCCATCTCACTACAATAACCACACGATATTCCTCCTCCGTCTCCTCCTCTCTCTTACCTGTCTCCCACCGTCAATTCAGGCACCCATATCGAGTTGCGAGTGAAGTAAATGTGTTCGATCCCTCCATAGTCAGCTGGATTCCACGAGAGACGATGATCCGACCAGATCTGATAGAGATTGATTAGTTGAGAGAGTTCATCCATCATTCTACTCTGCATGTTTGAGCTCTACTCTGCACCTGCGTGGGACTGATGATGGATTACCGATGGATATGTCGGAAGTTTCTTATCAGAGTCAGGGCAAAGGGGTCATCAATCAACGGAAATCAGAAACAAATCAGTGAAGAAAAGATTCAGAGATGAGATCAGGAACAATTGCAAGTTACGTAACCCGAATAACGCTTCAGAAATAAAAAAAAACGAGAGAAATTATCACCAATCTCAGTTCCGCGATGATCTTCATCACTTGCTCCACTTGGTCCTGAAATTTGGAAATTTGCATTGTTTTGAAAAACAAAGCCCTCGTTCGTTTCGACCACTCACCAATTTGACTATTCTAAACCAAGTGAGAGTGGCTGAGGTCGTCATTGGAGGAGGATGTGCTTGGCCGTGCTCCAGTGGTCGGTGATCTGTGATGTTTTGTTTAATAAGTCAAGAAATATTCGAAATTCCCCGAATCAAAGCTTTTTGAAAAAACTCACAATTCGTGTAGTACGGCGACAGTTCCTTGTGGTAGTTACGCATTAAATCATAGAAGAGTCTACCGTTGTGCTCGTGAAAATCGACCAGCAACTCTGAAGCCATTGATTATATTTTCACAATGAAGTTTTCAACGTACGTGTCTGATTCTGATCCATAGGCGCGTCTTTGTACGATTCCATATCAGCAGAAGAGGCCCATTCAGGGTGGTCGGGATGAATTGTCGTCGAGGAATCGGAAGAGGCAGTAGATGGAAGGAGCCATAGAAGGGAGAAAAGGAGTGATCGCATCTGAATTGATTGATTGCGTGTCGTGAACAAGCGTAAGCAACAATCGAGTGAATGAGCCCAGATGATCTGAGAAAGTGTGGAAGAGAAGAGACAAAGCAGATGTGAAGAGAGAAGAGAAGGAGAAGAAGGAGCAAAAAGAGAGAGGGGGCCTCAATATCGGAGGCTCTCATCTCATTCCTCTCGCGTTCTGCCCTGCTTCCCCCTCTCAATCGGGATGAATTTCAAATACTTGAAATTAAAGGTCCTCGAGAAGGGGAAATGTGTTTGCAGAAGAAGGAAAGAGAGCGTAGTTGGTCGATGACTGCATTCAGGGAAAGAGACCAATCAATTGGAGTGGACGGGAATTCGATTGCTACGTTTCGGAAGCAAACAGAGGAGACTTCTACAAAGGGACTGGTTAAATGGTGAGCCAGGCACGCAATTTATGGTTACTCTGCTGCAAAGGGCTGAGAATAACCAGAGAGATTAGAAGAGACCGCGTGAGTCATTGAGAGAGAGACGAAAGAGTAGTGGAAGAAGAGGAGGAGGAGAAGGAGAAGGAAGAGAGTGATTGATAGAGTCTGATAGAGGGAAGGGGATGAGGGTGATTGCGTGATGAAGGTTCTTTATCGAGAGAATGACCGGCAGAGGAGAGAAACACCCGAAGTTGCGGGAAATACAGCATGGAAGCACCGGAGAAGTGAACAATAAAGACAAACTGCATGAATTAGTGACCTAATTTTGCAGCGCCACATGACAGGTCAACTGATGGCTACTCATTCTTATTCGAAGGGACGAAGATCATTAGCCATGAGTCAGTTGACAATTAGAAACAGTGACGAAATAACGAAGGAATATGCTAATCGAGAAGACGAAGGGAGCTGAAGGGTCTTCACTTCCAGAAGGACAGAATATAGTAGAGACTGCCGAAGTTAATGGCTTGGAAGATGAGCATGAAGAAGAGATTCGCTGTCTGAAAGAGCATTTATGTTTCAGAATTTCGAGATTCGAAATTACCATGTAAGCCTTCATCGATTTCGGCAGCAATCCGAAGAACCACTTGCCACTTTCCTCCCCCTCCTCTTCCTTCGGTTTACTGAGACAATCATGATGACCCAAAAAGAGAACAGGTCCACTTACAACATGCGTGACTTGATCTTCTTCATCTGGGGGTAGAGAATCCGCGGATGCATGATTACTATGAGTACGGAAACGGCCATTAGAGAAACGTCGATTGTCAGGAAGATCGCTGTATTATTCGATCTGATTGAAGTTCTTGGAAGGAAGACTCACAGAGAACTGGGAGATGGTCAGTCTTCGGGAGTGAGTCCGCAACGATTCCTAACATGACAGTCATCGTCATGAGAGAAGTGAGACCGAGTGATAACTGGAACCAAACAAGTGATGGAGAAGAATAAAGACAGTCGAACCTCTCCAATGAAGTCGTCTCCAGACATTCTCTTTCCGAATATTCCTGTGATTGTGAGTGCAGTGATTATGAACGTTGGAATGATAATGACCATAACGTAGAAGTTAGACTTGCGTTTGAGTTTGAATAGGAAGCACATCTGAACCATCCTCGAATCATTCATAAGGCACTCTGGGTGACTCACCAAATCGAATTCGACCATGTGATAGTCAGGAAGAGTCTTGCGGAATGTCTTCAGATTGAGAAGATCCCACTCACCGTTTCCCTAAACTCAAAGCATTCGAGAAGTGAGAAGAGACTGAACCAACCGATAAAACATAGCTAATATCAGGAGAGATTCCAGCATAGATCTTGCTTTCATTCTTATTGAAGAAAGTCTCGACCAGACAGACTGGACACTCTTGCACATCAAAGGGGAAGTTCTTGTTCTGAAATCGCTTCATGCATTTTAGTTCCTGATTCAGATTACCTCCAATCGTACGACACTGTTAGCTAGTACACTGTAGTAGTAGAGGAGGTGACCTGAACTATCCTTTTCGATTTGCAAAATTACAAATATTCACCAGTGGAATTGATGAGCACATTCTGCTTGTGGTCAGGGACGGCGTCGGTTGCTGATTCACTGCAGTGTTTCATTCAAAAGGTTTTGAAGATTCGCGTTTCCAACCTGTTCGCAACCGTTATCTCAGGAGTCCAGACTGACGCTCGATTGACGTACATGTGCTTGATACCACCGTACTCAGATTCATTCCATCTGAAATTGAACGTTGATCTTTGAAGTTAACGCTGAGGCTCACTTCAATCGATAATCGTGCCAGATCATTCGGAACTCAGCAATCACCCTCATCACTTGCTCTACTTGGTCCTGGAACGAGATGAATGATGAAGACGAATGGAGAGGAGGGGTTCATACCAACTTCACAATTCTAGCGTAAGTCAGTACAACTTGAGTTGCCATTGGAGGTGGATGAGTCCAGTTGGAGGGAAGGGGATTCACGTGATCTGAAATAGAACGAGAATGAACGAAGAGCAAAAAGGAACTTACGATTAGTGTAATACGGCGACAGTTCCTTCTTGTAATTCCTCATCAAATCCTCGAACAACTTCTGATTCATGAAGTAAAACTCGGCTTGCGGTGGATCTACGAATATATTGATGGAGAGAAGGGGATGAGTAAGATTCCCCACCATATTGCGCAATAATCTCGAGTTCTTGTGGTGTGAACGTGTCATTATCAGCTTCAGCATAGATCAAAGGGAGTATTGATAGTAGTAACCATAGCATTCTGGAAGAGAGGAAGTAATCGAGGGAAGAGATCGAAAGGGCGTCTCTATCAGCCGTTTTCATCAATTTGGAAACAGTGACAATGAGGAGTCAACGAAGATGGATAGGTCTCAAGGAGGATTCGGAATGGATGAAGAGAGAGTGGAGGGAATGGAGAGAGACGAGAGAAGAGAGAGGGAGGATGAGCTAGAAGGGCCAAATGACGCATAATGGAAGTAGAGAAGAGAAGATGGGAAAGAAGTCCGTGAAGGGTAACGAGTAATCTCGTAATGGGGAGAAGAATGGACAAGTATTGTTCAGGTTCGAGAGGGAAGAGAGGGGTCACAGCTGCAAATGCAGCGAAAATAAACAACGCGTGGACTGAAAATGAGGTCGAGAGAAAATGAAATGTGTTCCTCTGGGGAGAAGATATTGAAGGAAGATGGAGTAGAGATGTTGAAAATGCGGCGTACTTTGAGATCAGAGAACGAAGAGAAGAAATAGGAAAGAAGTTATTGGAAGAAGTGTAAGGCAATCAGAGAGACAGAGGAAGAGTATCAGTGAATCGATGGAAGAAGCAGAGAAAAGATAAAGAAGAAGGAAAGAGGACAGCTGATCAGAAGAGGAGAATGGAAGGGATGAAGGGGAGTGAAACAGATAAAGAGGCTATTGAAGATGGGGGAGATCTTCGCAGTTTCTCTGCACTCGGAGCAGCTTTGAAAAATGTCGTGCCTTCCAGTAGTTTGACGCCATTCCGTTGTTCTCTCAACAAGGCTGAAATATCCAAATCGCATGGCTACGTGTGAAATATCATTATTGCGTGACATTTCCAACTTTTCCAACAACAATAGTCGTTTATTCCATTTTGACTCTTCCAGGAAGTATTGCACGGTCGGCAGGGATCATCAACGACCCGTTATCATGACCGAATGATAAATTGTCACCTCTAAAGGCTGGACTAATCCCTGATTCGTTCAGTTTCAATTTCCATGAATCTCAATCATCGCCCTCCTAATTGAATCACCTCTGAATCTGAATGATCTCTCCTCTCTTGTCTCTCTCTAATCCCCTTCTCTCTCTCCCCCCCCCTCTCCCCTATAAAAGGCCTTCCTCCCTCTCTCTTCCTCACATTCGAACTCACCCTTCGACTCGTCTACTCGTCTCTCTTCATTATGCCCTACTACGCTCAGCCTTCTTCCTCCAAGACCGTGAGTTTGATACCCCCGATACCCCCACCTTACCCTCCCTCCCTTCAGAACCAGGCCGCATACGGCGGAGCCTACGGATACGGTCAGGGACAGCAGTACGCCGGAGCCGGATACCAGCAGGGAGGACAGCAGGTACTGTATCGACCTGTCTTACTGTACCTTCCCTACCGTACCACTCCTGATCTTACCATAACCCGATCGATTGCAGGCCTACCAGCAAGGCTACCAGGGATACCAGCAGCAGCAGGCGTACCAGCAGGGAGGACAGCAATATGTACGGTATCCCCTGTCTACCGTACCCCTACCGTACCCTTACCGTAACCCCATCCCCTTGCAGACTCAGGAGCAGCAGCAGCAGTACTTTGCAGCCCAGCAGGGCCAGCAGTACGCCGGAGCCGGCTATCAGCAGCAGCAGGTACCGTATCCGATCAATTGTCGATTAATACCGTACCCTTGCAGCTCGCTCAGCCTCAGTCGTACGGTACCGGCTACGGTCAGCGCTACCTTGCGCCCGCTGAGATCCAGGCTCAGCTCGCTGGCAAGCCCGCCTTCTACGACAACATCCGCGGTGAGTACCGTATCGTCAGCTACCGTACCCATACCGTACCCTGCCTACAGTATCCTTACCGTACCCTCTGCAGGCATCTACTACGACGGTGCTCGTGCGTGGTACTACGATTCGACTGGAGCCCCCGGTGCACGCAACTCGTGGTCCTCCGCCTCTGTCGTCACTGCTATCGAACAGCGCCCCGGAGGTACTGTAGGATACCGTATCATGACTATCGTAGACTGACTAACGAACCCGATCTCACGTCTCACTGTGCTCGCACCGACCGTTCGAAACGCGATGAATGGTGTTGAATGAGAATCGATACCCCTACCGTATCACTCACTCAATTAACCGATTACAGCAGTGGTGATTCGTCTCGGGAACGGAACGGAGGGAGACTACGCAGTTCACCGCGCCCATCCCTCGTCTGTCTACTACCAGTGAGGAGGAAGGATGAGCCCCTCCCTCTCCCCCCAGAGTTGTATTGTGATGATAAAAGTAATTGGAAATTTGCTGTAATGGTGTTGACTCGTGCAAGGGGAGGGAATGGATGAACCCAATGAAGGGATGAAGAATGAAAGGGAAAGAGGGTTTCACTATTGTCCATTGTGTTGTTCAACGAAGGAGATAGAAAGGAGTCGGAATCGAATGAATCGTGTGATCGATCAGCGTTGTGAGATCGACCAATGTCTGGATCATGATAACAATAGTGAACAAGCGGAAAACAAGCGAAAGAGGAGCGAACTCTACTGTTTCGACGTTCTCCTCTCCTTACTCATAACTCGTTCAATGCTTTTTCGATTCTTGTGCAAAGAGATGTGAAGAAAAGAAATAAGGAATGGGGAAATGGAATGGTGCAGCTTCATGAATGCTGTATCGGGTTGTTACGATGACATCAAGAGCAGTCTTAGAACTCGGTTGATATTCAGTTTCTGTTACATCCAATTCTGTATGCAATGCAAAGGAGCTCATTGCAAGTATGTTTAATCTTCCAAATTGGGACCACAAACAGGCAGAGGATGGATGACTTGTTGACGATAGATAGAGCTGGAGGGGTGATAGACGAAGAGAATGGCGCAGCTAGTGGAGAGGATTCGAGTGATTTCTACAATGAGTCGAATCATTCCCTAATGTGATCGAGGAGGACTCACCTCTCAAGCGTCCTTCTCTCCTCCTAGACAGCCTGCTCGATGAGACGAGTGAATCGGCAGACCTTGCGGCAGATGGGGCATGACTGTCGTCCTCCCTCCAGCATCGTGAGTGCGCAAGCCTCACATGTTGTGTGACCACAAGTGTAGACCGATCGATGGAGAGGATTGCCCACGAAGCAGACTGGACACTCCCGAGAGAAGGTGGAGGCACTACAATTGAGATATTTCAAAGTGAGACAGACCTGGTTTTAGTATGCTCATTCCATGCATCGAGGAATTCAAATCTCACTTCTGATCGTTCTCAATTCGCAGCTTGGCGATTCGCTCAGCCAAGTTGATCTCATTGCCTCCGGAAGTCGTGCGACGACGAGGAGGCGCCTCCTCATCATCATCATCGTTGGCGACGGCCACTCCTCTCACTGCCTGAGAAGGTCTCTTATTAATATCGATCACGCAACCGAAACAAACCTCACGGATGGCTCGACTGCGATCGATTGGTCGAGGAGAGGGAGATCGGATCGGACCAGCCGAGTGCTCCGAGAGAGAGCTCGTACCACGATCACGAGCCGTATGCTCATCATGAAGAATAGGAAATTATAAGATGGTCAGCTTGACAGACCGATTGTAGCTGTGGAAACTCACAACTGATACGCCCGTGACGACACTCGACTCATCTGACGAACTCCCATTGTGATCGGCCATTGCTGAGAGAGGAAGGAGAGGCGACAGCCGATCAGAGAGGGCGAACGAGACGAGAATGAGGTAAGGAGGAGGTCGATATTGATCGAAATTGAAGCAGAAAACTTCATTCTAGTGTGCTCTTTCTAATGTTGAAGATCAACTCTGTATTCTTTGCGTGGTAAGACAAACGTCTGAATTGTGTTTATTTTTCGTGGAAGAGGGAGATTAGATCGACATTACAATTGAATATTAAAGAATGGGGCATCTTCAGATTCTTTGCATATGGACTTCCTAGCGGGTCTCGACCAGTCTCAGGAAGGGTGTCTGGACTCTACAGAAGGGGCAAGTCAGCATTCCTCCTTCTGTCATCTCCTCCGCACATGCCTCACAACACACATGGCCGCATCGAGTGAAGACCGCCCGATGGAAGGGATTGGGCGAGGTGCAGATGGGGCAGTCACGAGAGACCGTCGTCAGGCTGCAATCGATCGATTTGATGATCGAGTTCATCTGTTATTCCATGGGAGAATGGGGCAAATCTCACTTCTGCTCGTTTTCTTCTCTCAATCTCTAGATTCTCTGCTCCCTCTGAATTCTTTCCCATTCTCTTCTCTCCTCCGCTCGTCTTTCGATCTGATGTTTATCGGATTGAGTTGAAATAGAAGGAATGTCATCACCTGCGAATCGGAGGAACTCGTGGTCTCCTCACTTCTCTCACTGGAAGATCTCGACGATTCCACGCGAGAGTCGCCCTCATTAAGAGAATAGATCGATCAGGAATCAAATAGAAGGAGGGGTGAACCTCGAACTCCTCATTCGACTCGATCAATGAACGATTCGGAAAGATTGGACTGGGTCCTCGGGCCGAAACAGACGACAGAGACGACTGAAGAAGAGGCATTTATGAGTCTTCCAACATCTTGTACATTTGAAAGTTCTAATCAAGATAACACACTATCAAATCGAAGGCACGAAACATTGAATAAACCTGGTCGGACTCAAATGTCCAAGTCTCGAAGGAATCGTCCATTGGAAGTGGAAAAGAGAGGAGACAACTGATCGATATGAGAGATCGAGACGATAATGAGGAGATAAATGAGGTGAGAATAGTGATTATTGATCGATGAGAACACTCCAGTCTAGTGACTTCAAGACCCCCTTTTTTGTTAGATGAAGATGAACCGGACATTCTGTGAGCAGTATCAATGTTGAGTAACAATACAACTTCTATATTCTGAGTAATTAGTTTTATTCTACAAAAAACTTCGAAAGTAAAGGGGTCGATAATACACGTAGGAGTTGGGAGGACGACTTGTTCTGTATTTGATTGTTTCGTATGGGATAGATGGAGGACTTGAAGGAAATGGTGCACCAGAAGAGAAGATTAGATAGACATCTGCAATGAGAAGGATCATGCCCTAATGCTATCAAGGATGGCTCACCCCTCACTCATCGCTCTTCTTCTCCTCCTTCTCTTCGACTTGCTCGATGATTGGAATGAAGAATGAGGACTTGCGGCAGAAGGGACACACGGCACTGCCCCCACTCTCCAACTTCTCCGCGCAAGCTTGGCACGTAATGTGTCCACAGAGGAAGACTGCACGGTGGACAGGCTGCTCCACGTAGCAGATGGGACAGGAACGAGTGAAGGAGAGGGGAGAGGAGGAGAGGGAACTGGAAAACACAAGTGAGACAGCTTCTGCGTGATTTAGAAATGAATGAAAGAGAACAAATCTCACTTCTTCTCATTTTCATCCGTCAATCGCTCGATTCTCTTCTCCTTCTCGATTCTCTCCATTTCTCTTCGTTCCTCCTCACGTCTTTCGATTGTCGACTGATGTGGTTTGGAAAAAATAGAAGGAATAGAGACACCTGCGAATCGGGAGAAACGGCCGAAACTTCACTCAGCTCACTGGACGATTCCACGCGAGAGTCGCTCTCCTCCTTAGAGAGTTGAGTTGGTCACAGGTAGATGGTTAATCAAAGGGAAGAATGGGCCGAACCTCGGACTGCTCATTCGATTCGATCACAGAACGATTCGGAAAGATTGGACTGGGTCCTCGGGCCGAAACAGACGATAGAGAGGACTGAAGAAGAGGCATTTAGGAGTCTTCCAACATCTTGTACATTAGTTATCTAATCAAGACTAACACTATCAAATCGAAATTACAAAACATTGGACCCACCTGATCGGATTCAAATGTCCAAGTCTCGAAGGAATCGTCCATTGGAAGTGGACGAGAGAGGAGACAACCGATCGAGAGGAGGGATCGGAACGAGAATGAGGAGTAAAATGAGGAGGGGGCTAGTGATTATTGATCGATGAGGAAACTTCATTTACGTGAGTGTCATGAATAATGAAGGAAGTGTCTTCGTTTACATTCGGAGTGTTATGCAGCATAGCATAACTTATGCTAGATGAAGATGAATAAGTCATTGCAGTGACAATTCTGAATAGCAATGCAAACGAGTTAGATTTCGTGCAGCTGTGTTTATATTTCATCGAAGACCAGAATCATGCAGATCGAAATTGCAGAGGAAGGAATCGGTTCTTCTTCAGAATCTGTACAGCAGCAGGTATGTAGATGCATAATGGATGAACTGCTGATATTCAAACATTTTTCATCCCAATTGTCTTATTTTCATAATCTAATTTGATTGAATTATGCAGAACAAAGACCAATAATCGAGAGAATGAAATGAGTCTCTTCTCCCTCATTCCGTCCCTTTTCTTCTCCACCGTGTGGCCGCTCGCTCTAGCAGACACGACTGGTACGTGTCTTTTTCCTTTCAAGGTCGTTTACAGTAATTTTCGCCTCATGAAAAATAACGTAGCTTCCGAACAATCACTAATTGACTTCTTTGCAGTCTGAATACTAACGTCTGGATAAAATGGCGAAGGACAACGCTAAGTCGGCTGCAGAAGGGAAGGAATCGACCAAGGACAAGGAAAAGACCGCGACTGAAGTATCCAAGGTAAGGTTGATACTCTCAAACGGCGCATTTACTATCTAGCATAGCACTCATCTCATCTCTCCTTCAGGAGGCGACCTTGGGCACTAAACGAGAGGGCAAGACTGAGGGCGATGGCACGAAAGAGGTCACCGCCTCCGAGGCTGAAGCCAGTGAGGATACGGTAGAGAGGAGAATCACTAACTGACTATCCACAGAACTGCCGCAGCCGCCGCAGATTGACCAGATCGTCATGATCTTCCCTGGTGAGTCAGAGAGAAGATGCGGTAGCTATCGTAACCCTCAATGCTATCGTAGGTGCCGACCCCACTCCAAACAATTGGGCGCAGAAACTATCGGAGAAGAGTGCCAAGGACAAGAATGGTTGGATCGGAACATGATTAAAAATCGATATTTCTTCTGTTTCAGAAGCCTTCTCGAAGACGGGTTCGGTATCTCAAGACCAATATCGCTAATTGAACAAATCAGTAATTACAAGTTTTCAGACGCTAAGACGGAGGTATCTGCCAAGTCGAAGGAGCCAATATCGCAGACTGGTTAGAGGAGAAGAGAGAAGGGAGAGATTGAATGAGATATTGCAGAAGAAGGCAAGACTGAGGTCGAGAAGAAGAAGGAGGAACCATCGAATCCGCCCCCTCCTCGTAAGGATACCGTAGCTACCGTATTGATTGATTACCGTACTCTTTCAGCTCCTCAACCGATCATCATCAAGGTGGAACAGCCGAAGACTCAGCCGACCTCGTCTGATCCTCCCAAGTCAGAGGACAATCCTCCCAAGAAGAAGAAGTGCTGTCCCTGTGAGTGATACTGTAGATAGTATCGATCCCAGACTATCGTAATCCCATCTCATTCCAGTGTGGTGCTGCTAGACGAGTCATCTCTCGTCCATCCGTATCGACATTCCCCTCCTTCTCTCCAATGGGCGTGACTAACCAATCTCGCTAGCAAGCATCTTCGCCCCTTCACTCGCATCATCAATGTTCAACTCGTTCATTGAAATCTTTGATAAACGCCTATATTTCCCTTCAGTGTGAATGAAACTTCATAGCGTAGACAAATATATTTATCAATGCACCAATTCATCGCAAATGCTAGTTACGAGCACCCGTAGAACCATTGTTTACTCGTACAAGGATGTCTGGAAGGGTTCACATTCTCTCCGACAGAGAATGGAATGGGAAGATGGAGGGGATCCGCGGGACTTCGTTTCCTCAAATAGGTCCTTCTTAGAATAAAATACAGTTTCTACTTACCGCCCCATTCTATTCTGGGGAAAGTGGCATCTAACATGCCCTGAATCTCCAGTCATCGTCAGAATTCCACTATCGATCTCATCGAACTTCTTGCGTCGTCTCATCGATTGAGTGAGCGAACTGGAAGGAAGGGATTCCCTTTTGTTCTTTGGAATGGCTAAACCTTGAGAATCTCTTCAACGATGAGGTCGAATTCTGGGAAGAAACGACTGCAGACGAGGCCAATTGGAATCCGGCTTCTTGAACTTCCGTTGAGATCGGAGAAATGGACGAACAAGCAAAGATGGTTGACTGATCCGCTGAAAAGCCAGTTCATGATCATCGATGACTACGTTGTTCGACTAACCCGAAATGGCGTGCATCGTGTCAGTCACAGTTTGTGAAGGAGCATCATCGTATTGGAGGGAAGCGAGACGGAAGTGCTTGGATGTTTGAAGATTGATGAAGTCTGCCCACACGATCTCGAAACCTTCAATGATTTTATTCTCTCTAGCCTCATTCCTAATCTGTACCACTGCTCTCCCACACGGTAATCTCTCCTTCCGAACCAGCTCCAGTGCATACGAAATTGTCTCGTGGACGGAATAGAAGAGCGGAACCAGGTAGAGGATCGTCGATGATGGAAGAGGAGGGGAACTTTCTGAAGGAGCAATCCTCACTTCTAGAAGATGAAAAGCAACTCACAAGAATTTGTAACCGAGAATTCGGGTGAGACCAGTGATGAGATAGTCGGAAGCTTCGACTTGCGAGAGGAGAAGAACGTCAGGAGAGTCGAGAACGAGATACCTGCAGAGATTCATTGAAAGATCGAATTGAGAGAAACATACCAAACCAATCCGAGATGTTCTAGTAGAGGAGCTGAGATTCCTGCCATGTTCCAGTGAACGCAGTGTAACTGAAAGAAGTAACTTTCTATGAAATGATTTGCGGCAAACCGTGTTCTCTCTCTTCTCAAACAACGATGACAGATCATCGTCGTTCTTATTATGGACGAGAGAATAAACTCGATCGCGCAGTTTCTCCTGAATGGCATTCTCATGTTGCTCACACAAATATTGAACATACAGTTTTCTCCAGAATCTTCTGCCTCCTTGACTGACTAGGACCGATAAATCTGAGAATCTCATGCAGGATCATCTTGAATGCGAGTGAATGATCGGGAGCTGCTGCGTCGATTTGTTTCTAGAATATTGTGATCTTCAAGATCAAGTTCAAAATTCCTCACTGGATATTTCTCAGGTGTTGCTTCAAAGTTCTCCACTAGATTGTAGACAACTTTCAACTGTCCGTAGATCAATTGAAGCTGTTGAACGTTCGTCGAGACCTCAAACAAAAGCTTGTCATAAATACGCTCGAATTAATTCAACCGTTGTCCACTTCAAAGCAGGTAGGAGTGGTTGTAGGATATCCGGAATGTGTACAGCAATCTGCCCACTTGGATCAAGAGTAGATTGAACGACGTCCGAGGCTGGAATAGATTTCATACCTTACACATCAAGAGCTTTGGCAGCTTACCAATCTTGTGTTCCACATGCAGTCCATCCAACTGCTGCAGTGCATGTCTCACTTCTGCTGCCAGATGCTTCATGTCCGCGATGATCACCGAACCGGGCTGCAATGATAATTAAATTGTAAAAGTTTCCCAAAAATCGAGGGAGAATAGCTTACCCGATGGTGCATAATCGAGTGGTTCCCTCCTGCAGCAGCTGCAGGAGTCGCAGTCGACGGAGTGGCGCTCGCAGCAGGTGCCGCACTGCTGCTTCCAGCGGCTGCTGTTGCTCCTCCAGTAGTTGATGATGTCGGTGCAGTAGAAGATGAAGCCACTGATGGACCGTGACTGCTTGGAGCAGATGCAGCTGTTGCAGATGTTGGGGCTGCAGGAGCTGCAGCAGTTGAAGATGTACTGGCTGCAGTTGGGGCAGCTGATGGGCCCGTAGTTGCTGTAGTAGAAGCGGACGAGGGAGCTGCTGCGGTGGATGAAGGCGCTCCTGTTGTCGTTGATGAGTGCACTGAAGGAGCCGAGGCTACTCCTGTTGCACCTGACGAGGTCGCAGAGGTTGATGCAGCACTTCCGGCAGAAGCAGTTCCCGTAGGGGCTGCAGCTGTCGATCCTGAACTTGCAGCCGGTGCAGCACTGCTACTGGCAGCAGGTGTTGCAGCTGCTGTTGATGAGCTGCCTGCTGCCGTAGTACTCGCTGTTGGTGCTGAAGGAACCGTTGTTGCTGCACTAGGAGTGACTGACGAAGTAGTGGATCCGTGAGTGGGAGCTGCTACTGAACTTGAAGAAGAGGCAGCAGCTGATCCTCCTGTGGAACTCGATACTGGAGCCACTGATGTTCCGTGACTGCTTGGTCCTGCAGCTGCAGCTGTAGGCTGAGCTGCTGGAGCTGCAGCCGTAGTTGAAGACACACTTGCCGCGGTAGATGGAGCAGCTGGTGCTGTGGTCGCAGTACTAGGAGTGATTGAAGAAGTAGCAGATGTGGACGGAACAGCTCCAGATGACGTTGATGTCGAAGCCGAAGCCGAAGAGGTTCCCACCCCAGTCGAAGCAGTTGATGTTCCTCCTGTTGCCGCTGACGAAGACGCTGTTGTCGATGCGGTGCTTCCTGTAGTTGCTGAAGCAGGGGCTGTAGCTGCAGAGTTCGGTCCTGCGACTGGTGCCGCGCTACTACTTGCTGCAGGAGCAGCTGAAGCAGTGCTGCCATGAGTGGAAGCGGCAGCAGAAGCAGAGGATGATGAAGTCACTGAAGGCCCATGACTACTCGGAGCCGTGGCCACTGCAGTTGATTGAGTGGCAGGGGCTGCAACTGCTGCAGACGAAGTGCCTGTTGCTGGAACCGTCGAAGGCGCAGCTGAGGGTGTTCCAGTCACTGCAGAGCCTCCTCCTGCCGTAGTCGAGGTCGCTGATGAGCTTGCAGCAGTCGAGGAAGCAGGAACCGTAGCTACAGAGCCAGAACTTGCTGCAGGAGCAGCACTAGTACTGGCTGCTGGAGCTGATGCTCCTGTTGATGAGCTGCTTGCTGCAGTACTTCCAGCAGTTGGTGCTGCAGGTGCCGTTGTTGCAGCACTTGGGACCACCGAAGAAGAAGTTGAGACAGATCCGGAAGACGTTGATGAAGAGGCAGGAACTGCAGCTGCCGAGCTTGATCCTGCAGCCGGTGCGGCACTGTTAGCTGCGGGTGTCGCAGTAGCAGTAGTTCCATGAGCCGATGCAGTTGCTGAGGTAGAGGATGTCGCTGTTGCTGATGTTCCAGTCGTAGAAGAGGCTGGAGCAGTAGAGGATGGACCATGACTCGGGGCAGCGGCTGCCGTTGTCGGCTGAGCAGCAGGTGCTGTACCGGTCGCAGATGATTGGGCTGCGGGAGCTGCAGCTGAGGACTGTGCTGCAGGTCCTGTTGATCCGGAAGATGTAGCCGTGCTAACTCCTCCGTCAGTCGTCACTGTTGTTCCGTGACCTGAGCGAAGGCTTATTTCAGTTTCGCCTTTCATTGGAAATGTTACCTGCAGCAGAAGAGGAGGTCGTCGAAGGATCAGGTGGAGGAAGGGCATTTGCGATTCCTTAATGTAAACTTGATATTCGGACTGCAATGAAGTTATCACTGACCACTCTGTATCTGCGCAGTCAATTGACCAGCCGAGAATCCTCCCAATCCATCGAATATCGGAAGGGCGAGGGCGTCGAAGACAGTTCCTCCTGATGGATGGATGACCACTCGACGGACTGCCGCTATTGAACCGTTGGGACTGGAATATTATGACTTCGAAAACCACGAGAATGATCAAGAAGCACGAACCGGAACTCCCTGTACACAGCTGACTCCACTCCAGTCTGTATTCCATCCAGTGCAGCACCTCCAGCGATCCCTCCTGCAACCGCACCGATTGGGCCGAGTGTGAGGAAACCTGAGATGATTTGGAGAGTTGAGGGTGATAACTATTTATTCTCACCGACAACTCCTCCAGAGACCACTCCCACCGACCGATTCGCGCTTTTGATCGCATTTCGCATGCCGGGAAAATCGCCCGCTGCTGCATGAATTGCTCCTGTAATGAAATACTCTCATCTACGAATGAAAGCACTGAAATGAAAAACTGGCCTTTGACATGTCCCACAATGGGTATTCCATCAGCCACATTGGACAGCACTTTGACAGTTCTCAGATTCGTATCCTTGAACTTCTCTCGATTCTTGTCGGCTACGAGTTCGACGAGGGAAGTCGCCTGGATAGAAGAGAGCTGATCAGTGGTCAATGCACTACATCAATCAGAGTACTCTCCCTCTCTCTTTGCTCTCTATCTTTTTCTCACACAACGTTCGCTTGTGTTCCATAGTATTCAATTGAGGGAGTGATGATCTTAACAATATAACAATAGAACATTGAATTATGAATGGCTGGTTTTCAGCTAGAGTATTCACCTGAGCAACGATAGGGCATTCATGGAGGAACTTTTCCTGAGTGTCTCTTGCTCCATCCTGAAAGAACAACAGTAGTCTTTGCAGATGATTTCGAAGCTATATCTTTGAAAAACAACACGTACCTTATCCCCGGTGACAAATTGTACTAGCGATTTAGTCTGGGAGATCACAGGCACTGTGTTTGTGTTGCCCATACAAGGAAGGAAGAGAAATGGAGAAGAGAACGAGGGGATCGAGCACTGGAAAGGAACGAGAATATGGCGGAATGGCTGTATAATGGTTGCGAAAAATGAGCCATTCACTTGGGAAAACTGCACCAAAAACGAAACGCTTGAACGGCGCTTTTGTGAAAGCAGTATGAATCGATAAGTCGAATGGGTAGATGAATGGGGAAAAGATTATCTGAATGGAAGTGATCGAAGAGGGGGACAAATCATACGTAGAGATGGGGTGACTCACCGGCCATTCAGTTGGATTGTCAAGCGAGAGAGGGAGAGAGAGAGGGAAGGAGGGAAAGCGTGGCTCCCTCCTTCGAAAAGACGATCCGAGTTTGCTTAGAATGCGAAAGGACAACAATGAGAGCACTAAACAAGGTTGACCTGTCCTTCTCTAGTACAGAACAATTATAATTCATAGGAAATCATAGGAAAAATTCAGTCTCGATGAATATTATCACGTGAATTCTCTGGGGATCAGTGATGATGAGCAGTTAGAAAAGAAAAGAAGAGTAATCGACCGTCATAAATTCATATGGAATTGGCTGACGAGTATCCAATAATTCCCATTTTCCTCGTTTTTCTCAATTTCTTCTCTGCACTTCCGGTTCTTCTTCTCATCTTTCTCTCACTGAAGACGCAGATTCACAATAATTGCAGGTAATTCATTTTAGGTTGAATTGAGTAAATGTTCTGTATTCAGATTTCTCATTATTGGATGGGCTTTCGGCTTCTTAGGTCTTTTCTGTTGTAACATCAGAATAGCAATCATAAACCTCCAACAGACGAATGGATCGATTCTGTGAGCCTCACAGAATCGATGTTTGAGCCCGGTATTTAAGTCAAAAACTGAAATATATTTTCCTTGAAATTGCAGTGGAACGTAACGTAGCCTGTCAGGTAATAGTCGCCCTTTCGTTTTTCTGTTCTACTCTCGAAGTTATTATTGGTGTGTTTCACTCTGTCGATGAAAAACAACGATTATCGTATCAGCTCTGGAACGGATAGTTTCTTCGATAGAACCGCATATTTATCATGTTAGAGGATCCAGTCCGGGGCTTTTACTCTTCACAACAGTTAATGTGGTGAGAACCATTTAGCTTTGAGAGAAAGCAAATTGTGACCGTATTCAGATTGTGCTAAGTGCTTGGGTGGGATACTTCTCTCACGGATGTAAGTTGTCGGTTCATTGTTTTGATAACGATACATTTGACAGTGCGCTACATCAAACTTGGCGGCGTTATTCTTTCCGTAGTCGATATGTCTACAATACTGGTTCGTTGAACTCCTTCTTCATCAAACAGATATATCATGACAGATAAACCTGCTCGCAGTTCGTTTCTGTAAGGGAAGATTCGATAACATGTTCGACAAAGCGACACTGAATGCGCGATATCAGGTAAATGTCTCAATCTGATCATGTCTAATTTAAGAATTTCAGGTAAAAGAAGCATACGAAATGGCTCAAGCAATGCGACCTGTCTACTTTTACAGTCTTGTTGTAAGGGTGAGAAAGAGTTCCAAGTCAGGGTAATCTCTCCAATCTCAGTCATCCTGCGTGCTAATGGGAATATTCTATGTCGTCCTATTCGATCCTGGCTTCTCTTCCAATTCGTATGGATACATCGAGGGCATTTATCTATCGGTGAGAATCAGTGATAAGTTCTGCTCTACATTATTACGAAGATGTTTTTCGCAAGAGATGTTCCAAAACATTCGTAGTTGATTTCCCATGACGCTTTTTGCATAGCCGAGCTGTGCAAAATGTTACTGCCGCTCATTTCGCATGCTCTCTCACCGGTAAGAAATGGCGAGATAGCAGTGCGAAATGAGTGATCGTAGATGTTTCGCTCATCCTAGTTACGTAACTTCCTCTCTGCAGACAATCACAATCAACGCGGCCTGCATGAGCATCGTTCTCATCAAGAAACACCATAGATTCCGAAAGCACGCTAATGAGCTGTTGAGAAAGATCGGGTAACAATCTAAGCTATCATCCGCACTGATAAGGATATTCAGAGGGAATGGGAATCAAAAGCAAGTGTGGTCTGTCTCGTATCCGAGAATGAATGAATCTGCAGTGTACTTTGAACAATTGGATACGTACTGGAAATAAAGACATTTCGAGCATTTTTTGATCAACAAATTCATCAGTGGATCGTTCAAATTTGTATTTCCATTTTTTCCCATCCTCTCATCTCCTCCTGCATTCTTCCCCTCTTTCTTTCGAATCATCGCAAATTAGTTTATTAGTTTACAGTGATTAGTCTTCATAATGAACAATCAATAATTTCCATATGGACACTTCTTCGTTTCCTTCCAGAATGGGAATACATCGATAGGAGTCGTCTTTCTCAGATCAGTAGCCATCAACCAGAATTCTCCATCGGGTAGATCAACCTGGTATTGATTGATTAATGAGAGAGAATTATGTAATTCACTCACAATTTCTCCCTTCACATTCTTCACTTTTCCGTCTTTCGGTCCCTTGTTCAACACTTTGAAGCCCAATTTGCTGTACCATGCCTGAGAAGGATTAACTGCATTGATGCATCACATCGATTAGGCACCTTGGTCTTATTCGAAGTACACAAGATTACGAGATACTTTGAGCCCGTTGCCTGTCATGAGAATCGTCAATAATTATCATCGCTTGCTTGCTCTTTTCAGAGGAAGATCAAAGATCAGAGCACCACTCAACTGACATCAGCGATAGCGGGGAGGTCGAGATTGTAGTCGATGAGACAGTGGAAGACTCCAGAAGAACGATGGGCAGGATCGATGAAGACGACCTCTCCCTTCCAGAGCACCTGATGGAGAGAGGAGTGAGAAAGTCAAGAATCCCCAACCCAGATTGTTCATTCCACTCTGGGCTTCGAGCCCTATGATATCGAGATCCCATACTTTCTCCTCGGGGAAGATATCCCAGACGACGTTGAATTGCTCTTCCAGAGGAGTGACTGCAATGAATGGAGTTGGGAAAGATCAAAGATCAAGCGACGAACTGAGTGAATACTCCTGGGGAGACCATGGAGGAGGAGTGGGAAAGTAGAACGGAGCCATCTTCAAGTCTCTGTAGATCGCATTCTCCATACGGAATCCGATTGGCTTGTTCGTTTCCTACGAAGAGATCAATCGATGATACAGTACTACAGTACAGTATCCTTATCCAACTCACTTTGTGGAAGACGATCCACGACTGATTGGTGACAGCGACATTGGCACAGATGGAGTACGAAAAGAGCCATTCCATACTCAGTCGACAGTTGTCTATCGTCGATCCTGTCGCCTGAGATGGACGTCAACGATGAGGGATCGAGACTCTTTCCCTCGTCTCTTCGATTACCGGTCACCCTCTTTTCTTTCCGTTTTTACCCGGACAAAAGGCAGTCGAAAATCAAGAACGCTCTAACTCTTCTCTCGTACCTTTGTGAGTGATTCAGTCTCGTAGAATCCTCTGGCCAGATCCATCAAGAGATTGAAGTGATGTGGAGCGAACTGAAGAGAGGAAGAGTCAATTCAGAGATCAAAGATCAGTCTGACCTTTTCGAATCTGTACTTGTCAGGTACATCACTGTACTTCCGGGCGAGTCCTTCGGCCATCGCTCTCTGAATGAGTCGACTGAGTACCAGGAGACACATTTCCCGTTTCCTCCTCATTTCCATGCTCTCTCCGGTCAGACTGACAATAGTGTGCGAGATGAGAATGAGTGAACATTTCACATGCCTCTCATCCCTGCAGAACACGCTAGCAAACCAACCTTCTCAACATCCGTCATAGTGCTGAAGAGTCTGCGAGCGACGGAGAAAGACGAGAAGTTGAGATGACGGGCAATACTTGTGGATACAACCATTCCGGAGGGAGGAAAAGGGGGAGAATGAGGAGACTAGAGTGGAGGAACAGAGAACAATGAGAGATATAATTGAATCGGAATGTCTGGGATGGAGGCATTGACGCCAATAAGGCAAATGCAAATATCTAAAGAAGTGTATTCTAGTGGTTCGAGGCGACCTACCTAACTCTACAGGTTGCTTTAGAATTCCGAGAATAAATCGGTTCAACTTTTGATGTATTTTTACTCATTAATCAAGCCAGCTTTATTTCAGTTAAATTATGTACATAGCATTGATGTAACTCCTATTTCGACAGTACATACAAAGCTATCAACGGAATAATAGCCAAGTCTGCGTAGAGGAACTGAGCCCACGATTGGAATCCTCCCTGTAAACATTTACATTTATGAAGGTAAATTTTCATTGAAACGAACCTTTATTTGCGTGTAGCTCCTGTACTCGTCCTCCTTCGCTCTCGTGAGTCTCTCTATTCTCAATGCTCCTTCCAATACGGGATCAATGATGTTGTCGAGGAAGATGGAACGGTACTGAAATGAACTTCAGGCTGAGAATAGCGAAACGAAAAAGTAACCTTGATTGCCGTTTCTTTCATCACTTCAGATTTCTCCAGAACTTGTTTGATCTTGGAGAGGATTTCAACTTCGGTCGCATTCTGAAATGGAGGAAATGAGAAGCAAGTTGATCTGAGACGACGGACCTTCTTGTAAACATTGAGTGCGAGTCCCTTCTCCACAGCAGTTGCTGCAATCATCATTTGATCGGCGAAGAATGGCATCATAAGAAGAGGAACAGAGGAGCAGATCCCTTCCTTGATACTGCAATCGACCAATGCATCTCATGAATGCAGGGTCTTCATCACCTCTTCAATCCTCCATGGGTAAAGAACATCTTCGTATTTTTATGCGCGAGAAGATCATTTTGAGGCGCCCATTTGGTGATGAGAATGTGGTCTCCCATCTGACAATATTGTATTGTTCATGCTCAACCTTATTCGAGGGATATTTTGGAATACATGGTGATAAAAGGACATGAGAGAAAGAATCAGGAAAAACATCCATTAACCTTCTCCTCCAACTCCCTTCCAGTGTACGTCCAGATGATTCGATAGTCTCTCAGTTGGTTGAAGGCACGGATGAATGCTATCGGAACCTGGACACAGATCATCCTTTCGTTATTTCTGGCAAAAGTACCTCTCTGGGTCCCTGATCCCACTGGACGAGACTTCCGAATGCGACATAGATCGTTCCCTTCGACTTCGGATCCTCAACGAACTTCCTGTACGTATCCTCGAGGGGTGAGGCGTCTGGAATGGAGTTGATGATGGACATAAATTCCGAATCGAAAAGAACTTGCCTGTGCAGCTTTCTCCAGTCGGAGCCACTCTATTATCAGTAGTCGTCGTTCGTCGAAGAGTTCGAGGGAAATCAGTTATTGTGAGCAGTGATCGCTTCAATTCATATTATCAGTAGTTCGAGTGATCATCGGGCTCTTACTTTGTACATACTCGAGAGGGTCAACTCCACGCCCAGATAAGAACCGCCTAGAGAATGGACGAAGTCGACGGCCTGGAGTGAAATATTCACTTGTCGAAGTTAGGTGATTCCTGTCACTTACGGGATGGAAGATGATCTCAACGAGTGCTTCTTTCGTTTGTTTCAATCGATAGTAGAACTGGTCAACCGGTGATTGGAGGTCGTATCCACGCACGTAATGACTGCAATTGTCACTTTCATGATGTTAAAAATCAATCAGATTGAACTTACTTCGGAACAACAACTGGATTCCTTCCCAATCCTCGATGTTGCGAGAAGAAATCGTAGAATTCTAAAGAGAATACTGCTCAATTTTTCGATCAGTTATCCCTTTCGTACCAGTGGTAGCATAGATGGCAACCTTAGTGTCGTGACGTCGGCTGAGTTCCTCTGCGATAGGTCCTGCAAATAGATTGCATCGAGGATTGTAGTTATCGATAGCTAAATAAGCCTGACTTACCTCCAGCAGAAGCGAACAGTTCATCCACTAAAGCGACGTCCCATGGGATCGACAGAACTTTCTGGAGAGCTTCTGAAATGAAAATTACATTATTCACTGCCACCACATCATCAGGATGATCTCGTTCGAATCCGTTTTCGTGATTCACTGTTGTCACTTCTTCTTCTCAGTATTTGGAAATCTCTATTGTCTTAGTGAGTTCCTCTTATCAGATTCGCACCAGACACAACACAGAAGATGACAGCTGGTGTGTGAACCATAGAAGATTCTCGCGGGATGGAATGGAGAGAGAGAAGGGAAAGAACGTCTCTCGATGAATAGACTGCCAATGAGGCATTCTTCGAAGATACGCCCTCTTCCTATTGAGAGAGTCGATGGGAACTGAGGAGGGATAGAGAAGGGAAGGAATCCGCCTCATTGTCACCGTAGAAGAGACAACCGAGCTGCTCAGTCTAACGCGTGACTCTATCTTATTTTTAGTGTCGCTGTGCCACTTTGCGCGTCCATCTCTTTTTTGGGCTGTTTTGACGCTATTCATTCAACTAGAACTCGCCTGATTCGACTGAGAACTTGAGAAATTTAGCTGCGATTGAGCTAGGGAGGACGTAGACCCATGCAGACATTTCGTCGTTCCAGAAGAGATCAGCAACCTATAAATAGAGTTCATTAAACTATGCTTCACCAAACTACATTGTCGCAATGCAAAAACAATCCAAATTCACTTACTCCGGCCATGTCAAACTCGACGTCTTTCGAGGAGACAATTGATGTGTATCGCTGAATTGTTATTTATAATTGGATTTCTAATCAATAAATCTCACCTCGACTCCTTTCCCGGCCGAGCCAATATCCGAGAAGGCTAGATTGAGTATGGCCACTGTGTGATTCCGTTGAACGAGCCTGAACACTTCTTTTCCTCATTTTTCGCATGATTCTCTTTTTGCATCTTCCTCCTCCTTCCCCATCTCTCTTCTCCTCAATTCTGACAGGTGGAAGATGATAAACTGTGCTCGAGGGAGGAATGAATGTCCAGATCTGCCTTGATTTCCCCATGGGAAGAGAAGGATTTCCTCCTTTCGAGGTGCGATTCTCATCGACATAAAGCACCATAAATCGTGTCATTCCCTTTCCTTCCGGAATCAAATTCTGCCAATCCGCCTCTTTCTCGCCTCGAATCTCTCTGTTTTTGCCCGTCTCAATGACAGTCATTCTACGACATCTTCACTACTTTTCTCCTCTCTGTCCACTTCCATATCTCTTATACCACTGCAAACCCGTCAACTTGACTCATTTCCACTCTTTGAAGAGTAGTTGTTATCCCTCCTCCATGTCTATCTTAGACTCCATTTCCCCTTGGGTCAAAGTTCATGGCAGTCAGTGGAGGTCTTCTCTCTCTCTTCTTCTGATGACCCGCCCCCTTCCCTTGCTCGGATATCCATAGGATCCATCTCTCAATCCTGGCTCCCATTTCAACATCAGCCTTAGTCCCATCGTCTTTCATCTCTCGAAGATTCCTTCACTGGCCATTCATCTCTTTGCATTCGAAAACTTTGTTGCTCTTTTTGCATGGTCAATCTGGAAAGTTCCGTGCAAATCCAATTGTAAGCTGCTTCCTACAGCCATCAACACTTCGAATTCGCGCTAACAATCTTCCTATACTTTCTTCGTGTGAATTATAGAGAGTTTAGCTTCCCTGTTGAAATTGCGTGTTTCCTGTTATTAATCCTATTAATTAATAATACTTGGAGGTTTGCCATGCCGATCGATGGCGATTTCGTGCTGGAAGTGATAGAAGAGGAGGGAGGACTCGTCATCAACCAGGTCTGATTTACAAAAGCTTAGTTAGGCCAGAAAAGAGATTGTTAGGAAAAAGTCTAACAATAAAGCGTAGTCTGCAACTGAAAAAGTGCAACTGATCATTTCAAAGCAAAGCTTGCACCATCTGAACAGTAGCCGTTTTTCATGCAATTGGCTCTCTTCTGCAAATAGCAGCCCCCAAGTGACGACCAGTAATTGTACAGCATCCCTCTCCATTAAGTGTTTTCCTTCCAACTAGTTGAGCATGTTCGAGGGCCATTTCATAACTTTCTTGCTCATCTTTAGCCCTTTTAGCTTAGTCTTTACATACAGTCGTTTGTTTCAACGTTCCATGCAACACTCGACTTTCTATCGTATACCAGTCAAAGCGAAAGATGCGTGCAGAAACATTCTCCTCTCCCCTCAAACAACGTGTCAAGTACAGCGTATCATCATCTGTAGATGCTCCTCTCTCTCATGCATATCTGATTCCCCCTCTCCTCTCCTCTTCTCCTCCACTCTCTCACTAGCCATCCTCACTCAGTTCATACCCCAAGGGGCGATCACATGAGAATGGAAGAGAATCCAGGGGACGAATAGGAGTTGCGAGAGAGAGAGAGAGTGCAGAATGGAGAGAGGACGACCCGAATCTCGAGTTGGTGAATGAAATGGTCGAAGCCAGCTGAGTCAAGGGGGAGAGATGGTTAGTCTGAAGAGGAGAGAAAATGTCAACTCCAGCCAAAATGTCTTCTCCATCCTTTTCTTCTTCTTCTTCTTTCTTCACCTTTCTTCTCCTCTTCTTCTCATCCTTTCTTTCCATTGTTCGTGTTCATTGGGAGGAGAGGATGGAAGGTAGAGAGAGAGAGAGAAAGCTGCAGATCAGTCCTTCCTTCCATTCTGCATCTTGCTCTAGCATATGTCTGCCGTTGAGCTATCATTTTGTTTCCCCATGACTATCTGACAAATTTATTTTTTTGAACTTTTTCCATGCCTCTAGTTCATTCGTTTTGCATATTGAGACCCAATGCATCCATCACTTCGCTGTGAGCGGTCTAGCGACATTCCAAAAGTGCAGCAGCCCCCTCATCATCCCCTCCTCTCCTCCACCAGCAGCACTCTCAGCTGCACCCTTCCCCCTTCTCCTTCCCTTGCACTGACCCGTGTATTCTCTCCCTCTCTTCTCACTTCATTCCCATGGGATCTTTCACTTATTCCGAAGCTGCTCAACACATCGAATTCGGCCCTTCTCTTCCATTGACTTGTCAGCGCCCGAGAGAGAAGAAGCCGCTCTCTCGACTTATCTCCTTCGCTCATCTCCAGTTCCTTTTTTTGTATGCGCATGAACTCGTCCGAGACATTTTTTCTAAGTTTGTGCAATCGTTTCCCAACGCACAATTTGCCGTTGCTTACTTCGATCATCTTCCGATCACACTACGCACGAGTTGTCACATCCCTATACCCTCTCAATTAGTCCCCATCCTCAACTTCGAGCAGGGGTCGTTCGAAGGAGGGACGAAATGGAGAGAGAAGAGAGCTGACTGGGGCTAAATTATTTCCAGTAGAGAGGACATTCTCCTGAACGGGAGAGAGAAGTGAGTGGGACTGGCAGAAGTTGTTGGATTTCCGCCCGAATACTCCCGCTGCTTTCGGCCTTGTAGAGTGACGAGTCGTGGAGGAGATGGGGATTGATGGGTGTTCGTGGAGGTCTCACGCCATTTCGTCCCGTCTTCCGTCTCTCCGAGTCTGACTCTCTCCATTCCCCATGCTCTCTCGCCCTGTCTAACCTCCCAGAGATCAAATGAAGTGGAGAGACCCTCCCTCTCTCTTGATGGGGATCAGTAGCGGCACAAGCATGCATCACTCCCTCTCTAATTCCTTTCGTTTTCGCATCTGGAGTTTCTTCGGCCGTCAGTTTTCTAATCCCCTCCTTTCCTCTCAACTTTCGCGCTCTAACTCATGCTGTTGCACAGCGGTTTTCCTGTTTTTACGCTTGCAAAATTCTGGAAATTTCTGCAATCGCTGCGCATTTATTCTTAGAATGGATTCATTGAATCGCCGAATCGCCTGACTTCTCCGTCTATTCCATTATCTCCCTTCCTCTGTCTACAACCGCGTACTCTAACTGAATCAACGGGCAGAAATCAGCAGTCGAAGGAGGAAACAATGGCTGAGTCTCTCGAGGGATCCTTCCTCCTTCTCCACTCATCTCTCTAATCGAGTTGCTTCTGTTGTCCCTCGTAGTCCTTCTGTTCTCACTTCGTCTGATAATATCATGTCCTTCTCCATCCTCTATCCATCTATCAGCCCCTGTTTTCGTCCCTTTGAGGCCCTTCGTACTCCTTCCCCCAAGAGACGAATTCGACTATGTTTTGACGCCAGTGAGAGAGACGAGTGACTGGAGATACAATGGGATTGGATTGAGGGAGGGAACCAGGGACTGTCTAGAACCACCCATCAACACTTTTTCACGCCCGCCTCGTTTAACTTCGTTCTAGCCCGTGAAACTTGTTTTCTAGAGTAGATCAAAGTCCAACTAACTTCTCCATAACATTCTTCATGGTTCCTTGGTGACTCTTGCTGTGCCACGTGTTGATGAAGAGAATCTTCGATGCGAAGACAACGTTGAGAAGAGAGAGAAGGAGGAATATCCGATGCAGCATCTTAATTTGCATCATTATAAGAGCAGGAAATAGAGAGTACCTAACAATGAGCGTGTGACTGCGTAAGAGTGATCTGCTTATCAATCAGTCTTTCTCTTCTCTTCCTTCTCATCTTCGCTCTCCTCTCACTATCAACAGTCCTTATCAAAGGGCGACTCTTTTCTGTGTCTCTGTCTGAACCCAAGACAGGCACAATTTGAAAGAGAATTTACTGATGAACAGTGATCACATTGTCATCTTTCAAAGTTTGTGGTGATTTTGAGTAAGAATCTCGATTCGAACAGTTCTGGAATCCATACAGAACACGTAGGGAACCAGGAAGTAGAGAAGCAGCTCCATTTGATTGACAGTCCTCATCTGTCAGGAGAACATTGATCACAATGTCATCATTCCTTCTTCTCGGATGATTATTCATCAATTCCATCCAGAAGCGCGTGAGACAACCCGGAAATAAAAGAGAGGCTCTCCACTTGATTGACAGTCTCGAAGCTGCACAGTAACTACACAAAGACTGCATCATCCTCAGTGTTCCTTCCAGAACACTCCATCCCCTCAATCTCTCACCCTCCAATTCAATCCCACTCCATCGGGCCCCGATTCCTCCTGTCATATCACATTTCATCCCATTCCTTTTGTGTTCCCTTCCCTCTCCCTTCTCTCTTCTGACACACCACACTGAATTCAGTCTTCCTCTCTCGAGACTCATAATAATCTCGCCCCCAGTCACTCTCCATGTTTTCCTCCTCCAGCCTTGTTGCGGAATTCGACCGGCTTTTCTAGCCATCCTCCTCCTCCTTCCCCTTCCTCTCCCCTACAGCCTCCTCCTCAAGCCGTGCGACTTTCCCAGAAACCATTGCGATTCTCCGCCAGTCTAATCCGAGTGATGATTGAGAGAGCGGCCAGAGACCACGCGGGAACTTGAGTGACGCTGGCAGCTCTCGCTATCGGCCCATGTAGTATAGTGGTTAGTACTCCACGTTGTGGCCGTGGCGACGCTGGTTCGATTCCAGCCATGGGCAACTCCTTTTGCAGCTTTTGATATTATTTTTGCAAGTGTGAGAAAGCTGAGAATGAGTGGGCATCTCTTCTCTCGCCTGTGTGACTTGTTGATTCCTGGCCAGTGGCAAGCCTTCTTCCCCTCTCCAGTCCCCCTCCTCCCTTCTCCACTCTTATTCTACTACTTCTACTCCAGCAAACACGAGTTGAAGTGTGAGAAGGAAGAAGGAGGTCGTGAGTGAGATAGATCTCTTTCTCCATACAAATCCCATGACTTTCACTGTTACTCCTTTCGTCTTATTTTCGTAGGATTGCAGTGATTTTCATACAGGTTATCACAAGTTTTCATCTAAGAATCGTGATCCTCGATCTCATGCTAATGACGTAGCATCTCCTCTCCACCTACTCATTCTCTTTCTCCTCTGCAACTCCGTCATCTGACCTGGGAGAAGTTCTCTAATTCCTTCCATTCTTGGGTCACTTGTCTACCTCTTCTTCCTTATTCTGAGAGAGAGGGAAGGGGGATATCTGATATGGCAGTCGCATGCCTCACTAATCCAATCCTCCCTTCCTCTCGTTATCTTATTCTCTGTCCATTGGATTGGTGGTCGTGAGGATCAGCACGATCAACGAAGAAAAGGTGTGAGAGAATTTCGAAATTATGAATCGGATCAAATTTCGAGCATTATCTCGTTGGCTTACCTGCATCCTTATTTGTTCCCTTTTCAAGACAAGTCCTCTTGCATTTTGAATCCATCTTAGTACGAGTGGGAGGAAGGTCGCCCTTTCTTTCTCCTAGTTCTCCCTAATTCTCTCCATTCTCTCCGTGTCATCCTCAGAACTTCTCTGACCACTGCCACTGTTTATGCTTCTTTCCCTCATTGTTTGGTCCATTCTCAGTCCTAAAACAACCTTTTTCTTCTTTGCTGACGTATAAATCGTCGATGGAAAGACGTTCGAATCGCGTGGGAGAACTCATTAGAGAAGTCTTCGCTCTCTTTTCTCTTCTCGTCATGGAATGATAAATGCCCTCCCGACCATAAATTGACCTGTTCCTTCCTTCCTTCTCTTCGTCTCTCAACTTCTTTCCCTCTCTCATCTCATCATTTCTCTTCTTCTTTCCTCTCAACAGATCAGCTGTTGATTTGTCGTGTGGGCAGAGAGTGAGAGAGAGAGAGAAGGGAGGGATAAATAGAGAGAGGACCCTTCCCCATTTTTCAGCCTTAGGCCTTCTTCTCCTCACACCTTCTCAGATTTCAATTTCCTACTATTTGTAACAGTTACTGTTAGCCAGGTCTTTGATTGTATTACAACTGTGATTTTTCTACGAGTAAACAATACTCATTCGAAAATATTGAGCCAACTGCTGTTAAGAAAACTATCATTGACCTCCCTCGACTTCATCCCTTCTTTCTCTTCTTCCTTCTCCATCCTCCTCTCTTCCAATCTTAACCATTTTTCCTCAAAGCCGTTCCTTCAGTCAGCCTTCACATTCCTCCACCCCCATTCCATTCCACTTCACTCCTTCCTCCCTCCCTTCAGACTGCATTCTGATTAGTCTACGGTTGTTGATGTCTACTGTCATCAAAATGATCGCACGCTTATGAGTGATGCAGAGTGCTGCTGCAAGATGTAGTGACGCACCCTCCATCATTAATCATTCGATCCGCAGTCCAAAAGCAGTTGTGCTCCTTCTGTATCCGTGTCTGAGTGGTGCAGAAGTATCTTTAGGCATCGGAGAAACAAGGCACGGAATAATTCACCGCGTGCGCATAGGCTCTAGAATATTCCGTGCGAGGCCAGCCATAGATCGTGATACTCTCCTCCCCTTTCATTCCGAACAAGCGCTAGTCATGAAGCTATTGCCTATCTACTCGCTTTCCCAGGTACCGTATTCGGTTCGTGGAACGTCAATTGACTTTCTAATTTCCATTATATTGCAGAAATGGTCATCGGGTGTGGATGAGTCTCTTCCCTCTGAGGCCGAATCGACTCCGAGACGAAAACGAAGAGAAGAGAACGGGAATCGATCGAATTCGAGGAAGAGAAGTCAATCGAGAGAGGAAACTGACGACGACGACGATACACTAGGCATCATGCCTGAGGTCATCATTCTTATCTTTTTATCAGGTTGTTGCAAAAGTCTTTGCCGTTTTTTGGTCTCCCGAATTTTCGTCATAATTTCCTTAGGACTGGCCCAATCAAGCCATTCTTTTTTGGTAATTGTATGGCCTTGGATGCTCTACATGGACCACGGGATCATATCACAAGCTGCTCGTTTAGACGTTTGCAGTAGTGGGCCGAAGTACGAGTACTCGTGTTTCATCCTCTTCATTTATCGAATTGTATTTCCTAGGAGAGCCGAGCAATAGCCCGGCAAACTCCACCGTTGAAGAGCATGAAGATTAGTTGTCACATTTCATGCATTGCAATATATCTCCCGTATACACTCTTCCTAGACTAGCGCCTGTTTCCAAAAATATTTTTTTCTAATTATTTTTTAACTACATTATGATGCCGAGAATTCTATTGAAAGGAGCTAATGACTTGAACTGAACAAAAAATTGAAGAACCTTGTATTTCAAGGTTAAATTCCTAGTTTGAACATTTTTCACCTATCCATTCACTAGCTACATTTTTCAGAAAGTTTGCACAGAATTTCAGTCTTCTAAAATTGGACATTTTTATTTTTCCCTCTCCCGTGTCAGGTTGAGAGTTGAATCTTTCGTGTTTTTATGAACAAGTGGACTCAGCTCTATCACTCCCTGAGCTGACAAATTTTGTCGATGGTTGGTTTGGAAAAGATTGATATTGGTAGCGAAGTTTTCAAAGTGCAAATTTTTTCTCGAATTTTTCCATTCCTACTTTCGAATTTTTTTTCTGCCGTCCTAGGCTTTTGCGAGTCCACTTGAACATACGATTGTGATACCACAACATTCCTCTATAATAACACACAGGTGAATTTGGGCCAGGATATGCACGTGAGCCGGGTATTTTAAAAACAAATCGGCAAAAACTTTTACAACAACCTAATAATTTTACTTAATTATTATTAAAATTGCAAATAAAATTCAAGATTTTTGTACGGGAAGCGTTGATCATATCTGAGATCCTGAGATTGGCACTCCTATCTGCCCAAAGTTCGTGCATATTCCGAGGTCTTTTTCTTCCCTCGTCGAGGGTGGAAAACAAATGGCTCAAAATAGGATGGAGGAAGTCACGGCCAGTGGAAGATTGCGCGCGCCTTCCCTTATCTTTCGGGCTTTCATGGCATGAGTCTCATGTCAGCTTTTTGGTCTCTGATAATGCAAGAGGTCATCTAGGTTTTTTTCAAAGGGTTTCTTGTCTCCAGATGCCCCTTGAACACCACCTGATGAAAATGTGTAGGAAATGATTGAGCAGCGACAAATTACTGGCAGATTACAGCATTGAATGACATTGTTTGTCGAGATGTCCAGGCTGTTGTCTGTGAAACGGAGTCATAAAGTGTCCATCTACCTTTACATTTACTCATTCTCCCTCTCAATACATCCCATCTTCCTGATTTATGACATTACTAGTCTCAATCCACCCTCAACAGACAAATCATCTGCTAGAGTCGAGGGACGAAGAGGCAAAGAAACGTTCAGTATCCAATTGCTGCGGACTCAAAAGAATCTCTCAACTCGACGGATTGCATTAGAGGTCCTTGAAAATTTTTGGATCTAAGATTTTCCGGAGAAATCGGGGGAGATGTAAATTGAATTTAGTCCGAGTTGGGAGAGAGGGACGTCATGCGAAATGTGATAGTTGGGGGCGATAGAATGGGGAATCGGATGGGGGACCAAAGGAGGACAGAGAGGGAAATTGAGGGTAGGAGTTGAGTGGACACGTAGATGGATAGAGTACACGTGTTGAGGGAATCTAGGACTAGGTATGGAGGTGTGCTGGATCTCTCCACATACTCATGCACATTTCCTGGACCTGAACGAGTATTTCGGTGAAGTGAAATAAGCATGTGTTCAGAACAGGATGATTCTAATTACTCTGTAGGCAGTTGGATGAGTTGCGGAGTATCTGACAGAGTAATAAGAATCATAATTTTCTTTCAGTTCCAAGACCGTCTCGAATATCTCGACGAGAGGTACGAACATCTGAAGAAGCACATCAAGATGTTGAAGCAGAAGATGCAATCACTCGAGGTGAAACACGTCTTTGATCTTTGATCTCTTTTCGCTTCACTGCTCATCTCTCCGAAATTTGAGCTATGACCCGTATGAAGGAAGTTAGATTTAGTACAGTTCCCTGTTTGTTTGGTCTCTCTTCCCTCGTTCGCCTTTGAGATTTGGATGAAAAGCAACTGCATAATGCTGAGAGGGTGCTCCAACACGGAAATTTCGTGTTGTTGGATAGGAGAAGCAGTACAGAGATTGAGGATGAAGAGATGACTGAAGTAGAGTGGACAGG
>LS494433.1:403564-431679 GCA_900490845.1 Pristionchus japonicus | reverse complement strand
AAAACTGTTGTCAATGAGATGCATTCAGTGATGGTTTCTGATTTTGTATGTATTCGAAGTTAATGCTACGATATTGTTCGCAGACGATTCTCCGTGACGAAGCAGCCATTATCCGGGGTGAATTCAATCAGGCGACATACAAGGAGGAGGGTCGACTATGCATGAGTGGTCAGTTAGCTTCTCTCTGAGGAGACGTGCGAATCTCTTCCGGACTCCCTTCCGATTGTCACCTTCACTCTTCGTCAAGTTATGAGTGATCAGGGGCACTTATGACAGGACTTCCCCTTCACTTGAACTTGAAGGCTTTCGAATTATAATATTTAAGATTTAATTGATTAATAATAACAAAAAAATTAAATTATAGGCGATAAGCGCCGTGCTGAGGCCGAGGCAGCAGCCCGTGAGAGATGGCTGGCAGAGAGGGAAGAGAGAATGGCGAGAGAAGCGGAGGAGAGGGAGAGGAAGAGACAAGAGAGATTGAAGGAGTTGGAAATGATCGAGGTTCGTTCCATTTTGTATTGTATCATATTTTGGCTTCTTCTGTGAAAGGCTAGTTAGATCGGAAGAAAAATAGGTTGATGGATGGATTTTCTCACTTCCAATCTCATTCGAATGACTCAGACTGACGTTCGTTGAGAAGAGTGAATGAAGTGCAATCAAATTGAAGTATGGGAGTGGGAAGATTACGGGAGATTGGATTCTCTCCTTTCTGCGCGTACTCTCTACTCTATTAGAGCAAGCTAGAGACTGGGAAAAGTAAGAGATTTCGGATGAGGTGGCAGGACAATGAAGTAGAGGAGATTGATAGATGTGAGAAGAGTTCATTCGAGCTCTCTCCATTTCCCATACTCTCTCGCCTGCTGAGAAATGGAAATTATCGAAGGAGGGTTGGCCAATGAGTGATAGGCTGTGAGATTGGTCCCGAGGGGAAGAAGAGAGAAAGGAGAGATGAATGGACTCGAAGAATGAACGGAGTTCAGGGAAGGGAAAGAAGCATGGCAAACTAGAAATATGAAGTATCGAAAAATAACTAAAAACATTGAAGGAAGAGCAGCGACGGAGGGGAGAAATCGACAGACAGAGAGCTGCTGCAATGGACAGATTGAAGAATATCCATTTGTATGAGGTGAGACGATCAAAGATCGAAATTAGGGATTTCAAGATAGGGAGCATGTTCTCTCTGTTGCCGGTTTGTGCAACGATACAAAGATTTGCGAACGTAATCGAGTAACTAAAGGAATCTAAAGAGTTAGACGATGGATGTTTTCCGCAACCGAAGAAATCTTGTTTTCCTCTGTTTTCCTGGAACCTTGCATTAGGTTAGATTCATTCTTGCAGCAAGCTGAGGCTGCAGCTGCAGCGGTTGAGAAGGAACGGCAAGAGAAGGAGGCTGCGGAGCAAGCGACCATTGTAGAGATGCAGGTATGCTTCAAAGCTATTTGCATAATATTGTGAACGATTTACAATATTATTTATTCTAATGTTGTTTCAGCTGCGAGCAGCCACCGCTCCTTCTCCTCCCATCCGTTCTCCCAAACGGAATGCCCTCTGCTCGATCCGATCCTTCTTCTGTCGAAGTCCGAAGAAGACTGCAGCAGCTGCAGCTGCGATGAATGGAGATCTGTCTGCCAAGGTTCCCCTTGGATGCAATGGATGCAACGGCCACAATGGGTCAATCAATGGCCAAACTGTCATTGGGAATGGCCATGCGGGAGCGACCATTCTCGCCAATGGGAATGGAATTCAGAATGGACATTGAATGGACCAATGATCTCTCTTTTGCCCCTATCGATACCCTGCAATCAACGTCAGCCAAGCACATATTTATGTACATACATGACCTTTCTCTAATATTTCCCCAGCAAGTTTCTGTGTACCAATTCATCGAGTGTGTTTTTTTCTAGAAAAGTGAATAAATCTTGTGACAATCCTTCAGAATCGAAAGTTCACATGGTAAACTCCATTCGATGTAACTCAAGACGGGCAGAATTGAACTTCGGTTCATCGAATTCAAAGAATTGCGCAGAAAGAGCAAACAATGATGCAATCACAGTGGAGGGCTCTTGAACAACCATTATTTACAGACAATCGATCACTCATTTGATCAATCACTGAGCCTTGGCTGATTTGTCCTTCCAATATCGAATATCGTAGATGAAGGGAAATTTCCTGTCGTCGGGTTTGATGAAGACGTCTTCTGAAAGAGAAGAGACATTTCGAAGATCAGTGGAATCCCATTGATCTCGTACATTCATCTTGAGTAAACACTCGACAGTTTCATTACTCGACTACTGCTAGGACAAAGATGAACACCACCCTCAGATTACTGTGCAAGAAGTTGTTAGTAATCAGTGAAACAGCAGTGGGAGGAAGCGCTAAACTGTTGTGATAACAGATAGAGTCAGCTGACTTTTCTCCTTCTCAGATACTATCCTCCATCTGGTTCTTTGTTTTCTACTCACTGTTTTCGTCTTTCTTCTTATCCTCTGGAATCAAGAAGGTCCGAGGGAGATGTTCCATTATTTTATTGAGGGCGAAGTGTTTGAGAGCTTCCACGGAGTGACTGCTGCCTGAAGGAATGGACCCATTTTCAGAAAATTCAAGTTCAGAAAATCACCTCCGCCGGCCTTTCCACCACTCTCCTGGGGTGAGAAACCAGCAATGATCCTCACATCCATTCCAACCACTCTTCCCTCTGGAGACTTCTCTGCTTCCTGCCTCAGTTTCTCCAGTAGATCGAGGGGAAGTTCGGGAGGAGGAGGACCGAGGTCACGCATCGAGTACTGAAGGGCCTTCTCATTTCATCACTTTGACCTTACCAACCTTCGATTCGGGACTGCCCACATCTACAGCGTACATGAATGGAGTCTCCGGACTGTACGATGGCTTCTTTTCCACTTCTCGGACTGAAATAGATTCACTCACTTCATCAACTACCCTTTCACAATGTGTTTGTGAGACTTCTGTTGCTTACTTGCATCCGAAACTGTACCCGATGACTCGCCTTGAGAGAAGAAGTTCACAAATATTTGTGTCAATCGGAAGGAAGAGTAAAATGTGAACGAGAACCGACGTATCGGATGTGTGTTTTGATGCACTCTTTTTCTATTACCATTCAAAGGACTACCAGAAGGATTGGCTACACTAAACCATGCTATCACCAAGTGCCGTTCCCTAACATTCTTGAGCTTCTTTCTTTCTTCTTCTTTCGAATAGACTCCTCTTTTCTCGACAGTATTGTACTCCTTTCTACTGCTTTCTCTATACAAACAACACGCAAGCAGTCGACTTCTCCTTCCCGCCACACTTCAAGGCAGATTTACCCCTTCCATCGAGCAGTAGATTGAGATTGCAGAGGGAATATAATCAAGGGTCTGACTCATTGTCAGTGGGAATGAGAACTTTTCGAGATAATGTGGTAGCGTGTGAAACGCAAATTGTTCTCTAGATGAGTCAACGAGCAAAGAAATGAGAAATGCGTCAGAACTGTCGAGAGCTTACTTGTGATTTCAGTGAGAACTGATGGAAGGAGAAGAAGGAGGAGGATGAGCATGCCAACCATTCCAGAGGAGAGTGGAGGAGGAACACTAGTGGGTACATGAACTCATCTCTTTCATCCGGATCATACAATAGACTGCATTGCACGCTACAAGAAGTAGAAAACAATAGTTTATCTGCAGAAAGATACGAAACACGTTTGTTTTCAACCGAAATGTACACTTTGGATGAGGCTGATCTACAAGAGAAGCATGGCAGCTGCAGAGGAGAGAAGAGCGAGAGAGGCAGAGACGGGAGAGACAGAGTTGAAGAAGACCTGGCCTGAAATAGAAAGAATGATCTTTGATCTTTGCTAAAACTGTTCGAGAAGCAAGCTATTTCCGTTCCATACTTCACTTTTTGTGTTAAATCCTCAAAGAATCGGAAGCAAATAGAGGCGGTAAAGAGGTCACGAGACAGCTTTGAGTGGCAAAGTTGAGAGACAGTAATGGTAAACTTGATGAAGCTAGCGCCCCTCAGGCGAATTCTGTTTGTTTCGAATGATGGGATAAGTTGATCTACTCGAGATAAAATGATCTTTGATCTCTCACCGTTCTGGTCGTATTGCCTGTTGAGGTTGCTGGTCTGGGTGTTGGCGTAGTACGGGGACTGGGTGGTCTGGAAAGAGTGCGATAGGGTACTGTAGATTCAGTTATCGATTACCTGGTACTGGCCGGTCTGGGGGTTGTAGAACTGCTGCTGCTGCTGTTGCTGGTTGTACTGAGGCTGCTGCTGGTACTGCTGTTGCTGGTACTGTAAGATTACGGTAGAGCATCGAGTCAATCAATGTTCAATCTGGTTACCGTACCTGGTTGTTGGCGTTGGTGTACTGTCGGTACTGGGTGGTCGTAGGCTGGGGGAACTGCTGCTGCTGACCGTACTGTAAGACCGTGGTGTGATAGGGCGAGGAATGGGAAAAGTCTCACCGTCTGGGCGCAGATCACAGCGAGGAGTGCAGCAAGAACGATGCAGACGGCGTTCATTCTGGAAGATGGTGAGGGTTACGGTAGTTGAATGAGCTTAGAATACGAATCGAGAAGTGACTCGGAGAAGCGAAGGTAAGTAAAAGGGGTGGAGTTGCCGGAGTCAGGAGAGTATTTGTAGATGAAGAGAAGTTTGTTGAGAGAGAGAAGGAGAGGATACAGATGGCAAAAGAGAAGATATTTACAGCTACTATCTAAGCAGCTTACACTCACTGGTGATAATTTTACCCCTCTCGGTACGCTTGATTAGACTGGTTCCGAGGATGATCAGTATGATCTTCAGTGATAATGAGGATAGATCAAACAGTGCCGAGAAGCAGTGGAGTTGAGCATCTTTGCAGAGCCTGTGAGAACAATTGAATCATGGGAATGATTCTTGAATCGAGAATGAATGAAGAACACATTTTAAAAAGAATAATCAAATTACAACTGAAAATAGCTGAATAGAAAAATAAAAGACCTGACCGAGTCATACAGCCCAGCTCTAAAAGTCTTACGGTAACTCACTTTCCGGCTCACGTGCCCGGCTCTCAGCACTTTTGTCATTTCGTTTTCGTTTTCTCTTTAGGGTACGTTACTCTCTTTGTTTGGTTTCAATTTGTTGTTCATTGATGGCCATTATTATGCTCGTACTCTCTGCTCACTCTCCCCCGTTCGCCCTCCCCATGGGTGTTGCCCCCTTTCCGTCAAAACAGTCGCATTCCAGTTGCGGGTCAGATAAATGGCATCGAGTTCTGGACGGGTTTTCACGCTCGCGCGTCGTTGTTATACGGCAGTCGCGTCGTCTCTTCCGACGTCGTCGACACCCCAGACTCTCTATCTCACTCACGTCAAGTGGGTCACTGGCAAGGGTAAGTTACTTCTACTTCCTCCTTGTTCTCACTCGTTTCAACTGTTTGTCAGCTGGTGTTTCATCTCTAAGATGGCGTGATTGCAGGGCAAATCGAGAAATACTTCTCTCGATATGGCGCCATCCGCAGCATCGACATGTTTTTCGTAAGTATTCGCGTTCTTCGCGGTTTCCCCCTCTAACCTTGTGACGCAGAGTCATGATGATGTAATAGTCACATGGGATCCGGAACTTGGGACTCGAACTTTATTTCTTCTAGGTCAGCGATCTAACTTTTTTAAACTGCGTATTTCAACATCACTACTCCATTCCTTCTCTTATCGTACTGCAAAGTACAAGTACTGATCAATTGCGTAGTAACAAACAGAGTATAAAATACCTATGTCATGATCATACACTCGTACTTAAGTACAAATCGTACCACTAACCTTCGATTCGAGCGGTTTAGAGTGATTCAAAACTGAAAATGTGAGGTCACTATAAAATATATAATTTGTTTGCTATCACTCCTTCTGAGTAGTTGTAAGTATGTGATTGTCATTCATATAACCGTGATCCTCCTCCTCTCAGGACGCGCAAACCGGTCTGCATCGTGGATTCGCCTCGTTGACCTTCGAGAGAGCGGACAGTGCGGCCAAGGCACTGCAGCAGCGGCCCCATGTCATTGATGGAGATAAGGTTAGCTGTTACTGCTCTCTATAAACTTTTAATTCTAGTTGTTAGATCTGTGTTTATGGATTAGCAAAATGGTTACGCCCATCTGTGTTAGCATCTCTCAGGATTGGAGTATAGTGATTAGTCACGTGATGAAAATATTGCACCTTATCTGTGCGGCATCTTTATGACTGCTATACCAAGATGCTATCGTTAATCCTCTGGGAACGTCTGTTAATCTCATCCTTCGTCAGGTGGACCTCCAGCTATACATTCCACTCCACTCAAAGACGAAGATTTTCACGACGAAATCTGATAGAAGACAGAAACAAGTGAAGGAACCCGCTTAAGAAGAATGGCTTTAACAATCAAATCCTAGTGTCACACAATGATTGTCTTTGTTTAGCGCAATATTTCTCAATTCCCAGGTTCATAGAGCTTGTTCGATACCTCTTTCAGCTAAGTAATTCATTGTAAATCGAGTTGACAGTTTTATCGATCAATATCGTCAGTATCTTTAAATCCCGGTTGGCGTTAATGTAACGACTGGGTACCCATTCTAGTCCACTCTCGACTTTCTCTATGGAACTCTTGCATTTATATGTTCTCTTGTCTTCGTTATCATACTTACCGTAAATACCTGCTATAGGACAAAGTAGTAATCGTTGCGTTGTAGTCGATCGAAGGACTCGGTAGATCAAAGAGTCACTTGTACAAACGTTGTTTCTCGCTCGTTTCCCCGTTGTGTTTTCTCTCTTAGAAGGAGAATAAAGTCTAATATAAGAATGATATTCAAAGCAACATCTGGTATGAAACCGCCGAACTATTTTACTATCTAACACATATCCTGTAGTCATAGTTAACTCGCAGCCTCCTAGGGTAGAGCTGTCGAATGGCTGTTCCATCGGCAGTATGCATGCTGCAAAGCAGTCGCACACTGATCGGTGCAGCAAGAACAGCAGTTGCAGTGAAAGGAGTACAGAAGAGGAGAACCTCTGACGTAAGCATGCCTCTCTTTGACCTTTCACGTGTTGACGTTCTGCATTACACATGCTTGTCTCCAAATCATTTTGGTTCGATCAATTGAAAGGATTTATTCGTTCTTCCTCCAGAATGCTCCAACTCGACGAGGGAAGCAGAGCGATGAGATCATCTCGCATAAAGTGAAGGAAGGAGAAACAGAGAAACCGTGAGCATTTCTCGTTCACGTGGTCGCTAAATGACCAGAGAACTACAGTTGTTTTCGCCAAAGATGATATATTGCGCTAGTCTGGCCAATTAACCTCAAACTTGTCCCTTTTCTCAGTTCTCTATTCGGTGGATTCGGAGTGCCCATCAATATCGCCTTCCCCAACCAAAAGGTGGGAAGTCTACCCTTTTAAAACAGCAAACTCTAATGTCATTTCAATACAAAACCTATTGCTGATTGTAACGCGATTTATTTGAAGCGTTAAATCATCATTTTATTTAATTTAAAGTAATTACTTTGTCCTCAGGGTGTACCCGGATGGGATGATCGAGAACAGGATGTGAAGGAAGTGATCAAGGATGGACCTTCCTTGCTCAAGAAAGAATTCAAGGTGCGAGAGGCAATAAATGACACGAAAGGAGGGAAAATCACATGTTGAACAGTATCCGTTAATGATGGAGACATACCAAGTTCATTATAGTGGAGCTATAATGGAGAACAATCAAGCTCATTTCCAGAAACTGGGGAAGGAGATCGCCTCAATCAAAGGATCAGTCGAGAAAACAGACATTCTGGAGACACTCGGAGGACTGAAAGTGAGTGAAGGAGATTGCGATGGTTGAAATGGGAAGAACTATTTCAACATTGTTCATTGAAGGACGACGAGGCACGAGCGGAATTCCGATTCAGGACGAAAGAGGTATGGTAAAAATTCGAAACGTGAAGCTTGAATCAATTTGGTTCATTCGGGAATTCGAATATCTTCAAACATTGCAGGAGCTTGAACTATGGCACACTGGTTGTGATTCCGATTGGAAGGAAGGATTCTCCTCCGTGAAATTCACGCCTACTGATAGAGGAACTGCTGTATTCAGGTAGGTGTCCCTGGTTTATGGAATAATTGATCAAATTAACTAATTTACGTTGTCAAGTCATCTTGAACCAATCCATGAACCATATTTTAGTGATGGTTTTAGTTATAATTATTTTAGTGGTAATCTTTCATCGGCAATAATGAAGGATGGACGAATAGAGAGGGCGGGATGGGCTTCCATCAAATTGGAGGATAAGGTGCGCATTTCAATTCTCAAATGAAAATGACAATCGAAGACTACTGCAGGCAGCTTTCAATCGTCGCAAGTATCTCTCTCAGTGGCACAACTACTCCCATCTAATGATAAAGGTACAGTCTTCGTAATTACATTGGCTTTATGAACATGACTTGGATCTCAAATGGTGCATTCAAGTATTTTTTTATCACTGAATGGATGATACCTTTTCTTGATTGATCTTGTTGCAGTGTCGCGGCGACGGTCGCAGCTACAAAGTGATGTTGCACTCTCCTCTCGCATTGGATATGACATGGGGAGACTCGTACTCCTATCCACTCCACACTCACGGAGGACCATACTGGCAGTATGAGAGGATACCATTCAGCAAGTGAGTACTGTAGGGGTTACGGTGACAATTATCGATTACAGGTTCTTCCACACGGTAGCAGGCCGCATTCAGGATCGACAGCAAAGTGTTTCTCTTACGGATGTTAGGTGAGGGTTACTGTAATGACTTCTGCAGAAGAGTTGAGTGATTCCAACGCGAACTGATTCTTTTCAGTTCGGTCTCGATTGTACTAATGGATCGATTGGATGGTCCATTCGCCTTGGAGATTGATTGGATCGGAGTCGTTCACGATAGATCTCATATTGAAGAAACAGCCTACGAAACGTACACTCTTCCACTCTGGAACACCCATGGAATATGAGGACGGTTAGAATAGATAACGGTAGAATAGTGATGTGATACTTGTAAATAGAGACGTAGTAATTGTTATTGTTTGATGTTTGATAAATATGTGTCCCATAAACAGTTAGTAGTGATTCCAATCACATTTATCAATGATCGTACTCTCTAGTCTAATTCTAGTAGTACATGGATGGTCTTTGTTAATCTTCCATTACTTCTTAGACTTCTTCCTCTTTGCATACTCGGGTCGCATAATCTCAAATGAGCCAGTTATCGATTTACTTACCGTAGTCTACCGTACCTTGAAGGTGCACTTGAGAGAAGCATCGATTTGCATTACAGCAGCGGCATTATCGAACTGTCCACAATAGTGAGGGGCGGAGAAGATGGTCACCTTCGAGAGAATGGGAGTAATCAAGAGGGGGCGGAGCTTCCTCACCAGTTTGCGATCGCAGAAGAAATCGTATCCATCCTGGACGACTTGATGGGCTCTCACGATAAGATCGATGCCGTGCTTCTCACAGAATTGATTCACGATGTCTGGACCTGTAGACTCCGCCCATTCAAACACACTGTTGCACGATTCCCTCACCGAAGGTGCACGATACTCCGCGGATTGAGTAGTGGAATCCCTTGACACTCGCGTATGGATCAGACCAGAGTAGATCGAGTGGCATCGAGTTGTTGGGCGGGTCCTTCAACGTGCGTAACTGGGTTACGGTAGCAGAATCTCCCTTCGCGTCGTCGATTATCGATCGACGCCTTCTTACCCCGAGCGGTCGACGAATGTCATTGAGCGTCTGGTAGAGGTTCGTCGTCTCCATTAGATCCTAGATTACCGATTTATTGATTGATTGAGGGATATGGTAGATGAGTTGCACCTTCGATAGTCCTCCATGCATGCATACAATGCGTTTGCTGATCATGGCCGATAGAGGCATTACAGTGAATACTTCCTGCAGATAGCAGGGTTACGGTGCCTCTTGATTATCGAATAATCTCACTGAGAATGCATTGTAGACGCGCTCACTGCCGTATCGCTGCATGATATTCTGAGAAAGATCAAAGATCAGGTCTCGTCATCACTAGGCAATCCTCAATACCTGATGAAATCCGTAGATTCTGTTGACAATCGTCGTTTCATGGTTGCCTCGAAGGAGGAAGAAGTGGAGGGGATACTTGATCTGTTATGGGAGGGTACGGTAAGTGTACGGTAGAGGGGATTACGGTACCTTGAGTGCCATGAGGAAGAGCATTGTCTCGATAGAATGAGTGCCTCGATCGATGTAATCTCCCAGGAACAGATAGTTTGTCTTAGGAGGGAAACCATTCTGATAGGTAGTACGGTAATTGGATAATCAGTTGTCGATTGATACCGTCTTGAAGATGCGAATGAGATCGTTGAACTGTCCGTGAATGTCACCACAGAGGGTGAGAGGAGGCTGTAATTAACATCAATAGCCAATCGATTACCGTTTCCATACCGTCAACTCGAGACACATCGGTTGAGACATGAACATCTTGTAGCAAGCCTCGAGGAAAGTGAACACCTCCTGAGTACGGTAGGTTGAAGATACGGAAATTCGGAGTATTGTAGGGTTAGACATCGATCAGATCACGGTCATTTGGTCACGGTAATGAGAGTAATATCGTACAGGTTCTGTCGGGTCCTTGTACTCATTCGTCGATATTTTCATGAGCTTCTCAAGCATTTTATCCGCTTCCTTCAAATGTTACAGTATTCATGGGAAGACGAAGCAAGATTCAGACCTTGTCATAGTCGATGACCTTGTCTACTGTAGAATTCGAGTATGTTGACATTGCTGGAAGAGATCATTTGTGGATACGGTAGTTAGATCTTTGGATCGATTCCGATTCATAGAGTTACGGCAGAGCACGGCAGAGCACGGCAGAGCACGGCAGAGCACGGCAGAACATCACATACACCGTATACGGTATGTGAGATCATCTGAAGGGGTTAGAGAGGGGGAGGGGATACCTGTCTCGAGTAGAGGCGAAACGGCGAACCGTTCCCGGAAACAGCGAGAAGAAGAAGTGAGGGGAAGAAGTGTGGGAGGAAGGGAAGAGAGGGAGAGAAGGTAGGGGATCTTTACATAATTGAAATGCAAGGTGGGATTAACTTTGCAAGAAATAAGAATGAACACGTAGCCCAAAGAAATCAGTTGATGTTGACGGAAGCCGAGGCTCACGTAGTATCCACTATGATTCATTTTCAGAGGTTTCAGGCATCTCCAAGCTTTCTGTTCTAGGTCTCTTCTGAACATACGACAGCAGCTTTCAAACATTGTTATTTGTTATTTTTGTGAACGATTTTGACACTTTCTTCCTTCTATTCTCGTACTATCTTCTCTCTTCCCCACTCCTCTCTCCCTCTTCAATCATAGCAACCGTTCAGAGTCAACCCTCGCAGTCTTTCTTCCACCACTTCTCTCTCCTCTCTTCTATCCTCCTTCCTCTCTCTTCTTTCTACTCATCGCTAATGCTCGCAACAAACTAGGACCCGTTGGGCATCGAGAGCTGTACGAATATTACCCTTTTCCATTTCACAATTCGTAGCTTGGAAACATAAGTAGTTTCTTCTTGTTTCATGTACACGCATCGATCGCATTGTTTCTATCGTCTACGCAGCAATTTAGAATCTTCTTAGATCTCCCTCCTCACGTATGATTCGTCTTCCCCTCTTTGGATGTCTCTTCCCACCACCGTGATCGGCCGATCGATCTTCATCCTCCTTCTCGCTGCATTGGTAGCAAGGGGAGCAATCGTGCAGAGGGAACAGACCAAGGTAATGAAGATAACTTCGATTACTGATTTCATGCGGAGCATTTGAACACATTTTGTTGGTGTTTCAGTGCACGTGGCCCGACACAGACACATTATTCATCGTTGATTCTACACTGGGAATCTCATCGTATGATCACGTTCTGGAGATCAAGTTCCTTGAACAGGTATAGTTATCAAATGTAGTTTGCATGGAGTCGATGGAATAGTTGAACAATGTCTTGCAGATTCTGAGTCTCATGCGCATCTCCTCCAATCAGAGTCGCGTAGCGTTGGCGCAATTTACACCGCAGGTATGCACTGCATTTTCATACACTATCAGATAAAGCATATTCCAGTCTAAACACGAGTACTCTCTAGCGAGTGAGGGAAGGGAGAGCGCTTTTGCTGCTGTGCAGGTTGGTTTCGACAGACACTTTTATTATGAAAATTCGGAGAAATTGATCATTCATTCTTTTTTTCAGCGTCTCCAACACATTGGCTGCGACTCTTCAGTGGATCGAAATGGATGCCAGCCAACTGCCAGTGTCAATTCGATAGCTTCCTTCTCATTGAGAGTGAGCAGTTATATTCTTAAACCTTGAAGCAATAATCATTCTCACTATTCGCTGCAGGAGGGAAATCGGAAGGCAGTTCCAGACGTCATCGTCGTCATTTCCTCGTCGAAATGGATGATTCCTGAATTGGTTTGTTCCTTCATTAATGATGTAGTACAATTACGAAATGTCATAAAAACTTTGCATACTTCAATGGCTTCATTCCAGCGACCAAAGGAAACGCTAATGTCTCCGATCTCTCCCATCCACTCCTTCTACATACTCGTTGGAGCAAGCTCCGCACCGCAGGTTCCTTTTATTTTCACATTTTTGCGCAAGAGAAATAAAAAAGTTACTGCATTAGAAAAACAATTTTCAGAAACGGTTCGAGCCTGCGGCCACTTCCATCATGCTCACTGCTCTCGACTTCTCGTCCCTCACTCAAATCGTTGAACCTCTCTGCAGATCCGTCAACGATTTCGTGTTCTACGGTATGATTATCGATTGTCCATTCCATTCGCGACTATGAATGGGTACGAACACACCTGTTCAACTATACGAAAGAGTTGCGTCCACACTCTTCGTTGCGCCCCCACTCATCTCTCCCCTCTATCCAGTCTTTCTTCCGTAGTCAAGGACTCCTTCTCACTATAGTCCCTTCTTCTCCTCTCTCTGACCATCCTCTCTTCTTTCTATTCCCCGGATGAGTGAGATACCGGATCTCTCGTGGTGGAATTATCTTAATTGGAACATCTCCAAGTGCACGAGATCGAATGCAGAAGGAACCGTTACGTGGACTGAAGCTTGTATGGACATTCGTTTCATTCATGTCATGATGTGGTGTTGATTTTGCTTGAAATTTATTTGATAGTGAACAATTTTGTCAAAAATCTTCATCGTTGCAGGCACACCAGGCAACGTTCCTCCTCCCTTCACGAACAACACTGGAGGATGGACGAAATACCCTCTCTATCCAGTGAATGTTCAGACGCCGAAACCTGATCTGCGTGAGTAAACATAATTTTATGGAACGCAAGTAAACCGTTCCATCACAGATGTTCCATGGGATCACTTCTCTCCTCTCGCATGGACAATCACAGCCCTTCTCATTCTCGTCTTCTTCATTATTCTGCTTGCACTGGGGTTGGCAGTCTGGCAGTATAGAGATGAGAGTAAGTTTCACTCCTAATTAGCCTTTGTGTAATGATGGATTTTATTTGATGCATTGCAGACAATCGTCTCAAACGTAAACTCTCTGAACAAGAAGGACGGATGCGGCAACAGAACGAATACTTCACGGGGAAACTGCACAAGCAGATGGAGGCTGAGATCGCTGTACGTTTTGCCTCCATTTTCGAAAATCAGATGCAATTCGGTCATCAGAAAAAGATGATTCTTCCAGGCCCGTGACAAGTTCGAAGAAGAGCTTCGCAAGACGGAGGAGAAGCACATCCACCATGCAGAGAGATTGGAACGAAGACTCGAGAAGCATCTCGACGCTCCTCGAGAGGCTCCCGCTCCTCCTCCGCAGCCTCCCCCTCCACCTCAACCCATCATTATTCCCGCATTCTTCGGAGGGGCGAACAATAATGGTACGGCTGACGCGCTTCTAGAGTACGCGAGGGCGACGGGCGCACGAGTGGTCATGCCCCATGAAGCACGTCAACAGCATCCACAGCAGGGAATTGATGTGGGTGAACCGCACCCTTCTGTTACCCATCAGCATCTCCATCCAACTCAACCTTCTCATCCTCAACCCCATCATCCTGCTCCCCACCCTCTTATCCTTCCTCATCTTGTTCCCCCTGAGGACCCAGCCCCGACGACCAATCTTCCTCAAGAGACTCCTGTAATGGGAGCAGTGAGTGTCCCACCCAGCAGACCTTCCAGACCCTCAATAGCTCCCTCTGCCGACTCACGACCATCACGAGCCCCTTCTAAGAAGCAAAGCATCAAGTCAGAGCCCATTCCCACTCATAGGAAAGATAGGCTTCCTCCCATTTGAGTCCCTTTCAGTTGTTTTTCCTTCACAGCCTCGTGTCTTTCCCTTCCCTCGTCGTGTGCTTACTGTATAATTTCCCTCCCGATCGATAAATGTCGTGAGATTGCTTGCTGTGTTGCTGTGGTCACTTTACAATGCACGGATGCTTGGATACGAGGGAGGGGAGGGCTAAAAAGAGGCACCGACTATACGAAAAGAAAGAGGTGGGAGTGAGGGTGGACTGAACAAGAAGGATGACTCATCCATTGTAGAGAAACCGAAGCGTTCTTCTTCGTTGGAGACAGCAGAGTTGGAGGAGGGAAGGAGGTTGGATCGGGAACTTTAGAATCTTAGGAAAAATTCAAATTGTAGGCATCGCTCCGGTCGACGTAGATCTTCTCTGGACATGGGGTCCGCCTCGACTGACCAGTCTAGAGTTGGAGGAGGAAAGAAGACTGGAAGAAGGAAAAAGAAGGTATGCAATTGAGAAATGACGAATTATCTATAATGATAAACTCAGAAGGACGATGAGCACCTCGACAAGTCCATGATAGTTCTCCCGTCAGGAAGGCGGATACGAGGTTCGCTCATGATTACTATTTTCGAAAGTGAATGAACTCAGGAAACCTGAACGAGCTGATCACTGTGAGGGAATTGCACGATTTGGAAGAGGAGTTGGAAACGAGTCGACGATTGGGTAAATTTCTTAATTCCTTCATTAATTCCCTAATTTTCGAGATCATTAATATGATACATTTTTATGTTAATATGATACATTTTTAGGTCGAATGACGGATCGACTCAAGCTGAAGAATGAGTTGAGCAGATTGGATCTCGCCCTATCGCAGACTGAGACTGCATGGAAGAGTGAGTGCTTACCGATAGAGCAAGTTTGAAAAATCTATAATTTAGGTTATCTCGCCAATCGTCGTCGGTCTTCAGACGACAGTGGAGTGAGCGTGGAGAGGCTGGAAGGAGGAAGAGTGGTGCACTATCAGGTAAAAATGATGAATGTCATACTTTGATCGATTGCACTGGACCAGGACAAAAAAAGGTGAAAAGCACTAAATGATGCAGGGTTCGCTTCCCTTCGATCACCCAGCACGTATCCTTCCTCCCATCGATCTTCTCTTCCTCGTTGATTCTTCTTCCTCCATTGGATTGGTCGCTTTCGAGCAGATCAAGCAGAATATCGATATTCTTCTCAAGGATGTCGACATTGCACCGGGAAGATCGAGAGTGGCCATGATTCAGGTTAGAATTGTTCTTCTCACTTCTAATTGCAAGACCGTAAAGTTTCAGTTCGCTCGTCAGCCTTCAGTCGTTTTCGGCTTCGATAAATACTTTAGTGCAGAGGCAGTGAAGAGAGCCATCAATCGGATGCCATACACTGGAGGAGCGACGTATCTGGCGAAAGGTGAGTAGCTGCCGTGAGTAGCTGCTTATTCCCAGAGTTTGGGTAAGCACAGTAACTCCAATTTCTTGCAGCCCTCTCCTTCGCTGCTGGGATCCTCTGGCACGAGCAGAATCTAAAGGAGGAGAAGTTGGAAGCACTCGAGAACGCGCCCATTCCGAGGCATGATCGATTACAAGTAAGTAACCTTCGGCCTATTCTTTTATGGCACCTTGATCATCGAAGACATCTGTACTTACATGCGCAAGAATCTCTTGTTAGAGAAGTTTCCCATTGCAGATCCTGATGGTTGTCTCCGATGGATCCTCCGAGGACAACGTCGATAGAGCGACGGCTCAGCTTCATGAACAACTTCAGGGCAAGTGTTCGCTATGAAATGGATTCCCATTTCCTACTAACAATCTTTCTTTTAGTGAAAGTAGCTGGCCTTGTCACTCGCAATCTCGCTAAAGAAAAGCTTACTGCTGTAACTCGATTTGATGGGGCGGTCTTTGTGATGGATCAGACTGAATCGATCAATATCTGGTTGTGGAGGCAACAGGTTGGTTCTTCTATTGCACTGTTCCTTCTTTATTCTGTAGTTGAACAACAACATACAAGAATTCTTTATACGATTGGTAGAAATTTTTTAATATTTATTTTCAGCGTCTGTGGATGGACAATTACGAGCAGTATCTAGAGAGGGAGAAGACGATTATTACTGCGAGAGAAGAGAGGAAGGTGAGAGGAACGTTGAGAGTTGATGGAGATGAGTTCATTCAGAAACGCGGTCAAAAATCTCCCAAGAAGTCTCCAAAGAAGCAGATCGGCAATGGAAATTCAGCCAATCAAATGAGCAAATTGAAGTTGAATTCGAGTCTTCGAACGGCTCGAAGCATCAAACCACTTAGTTTTCTGTAAACCCCAAATGTTTTTCTACCTCAATTAACTGTGTCTTTCAAACCGAATAATTTGTCTTTCTCGATAAGTTGATAAATTCATGTTTCCGTGATTGTCAGGTTTGAAGTGTTGTTCAGGCTCATCCAAGAGATACGAGCAACTGCTGCTCCAAAAAAGTTGTTCTTTGGAATGGCGAAAGGAAGTCAGATGACCTGAGAAGAGATCAAGAAAGTTTATGTGAGAAAGAAAAGGTCTCCAGTATTCTCCCGAGTTTCATCGCCTCATTCTCTCTTGAAAATTAGTCTAACATTATGCAGACCCAATGTGTACACTCTTTCTCAACTCGACTTCTAGATAGAAATGTACGACTCTTTTCAGTGCGTCTTACCCTCTGTCTACGCTAGAGTCAGAAGAAGAGAACTAACGGGCAGAGAAAAGAGAACTACCAAGGGGACAAAAGTTGATTCACACTCTTTTGACACGAGAGAATCAGAGGTTCAAAGGACGATTCCATGCTTGATCTGCAAGGGAAAGGGTTGGAGTAGTGGAGAAGGATGAAGACTAATCATCCATCGTTAAAAGGAGGCAGTGATCGCTCTTTGGAGTTAATGCCCATGAGATCAATGGATGGGTAAAAATCATGGAATAAACATGAATCATGCATTACTAGTGGAAATATCTTAAGGAAGTTTCAAGGTTCCCTCTTCAGATAAACAACTCGAAGCTGTAAAAATATATTACTGAATTAATCTTCACATTTCCATATAAATGAGTATGAGAAGAGCATAAATGAAAGGAGTGTTGAACAATTCTCATTCTCCATCTCATTCTCCATCCATTCCTATCATTTTCACTTCTCATACTCGGTCGCTTCTCTCCTTCAAATGAACAATCCCCCTCTCCTCCCTCGTCCCTTCCATACGAGACAAGGCGAAGTGACTAGAAAGGAAGTGTTCGGCAACCAGAAAGGAGGGTTCGTTCTCAAGCATTCTCAGATTTGTCATTGTGTTGTTCCAGTCAATTCATCATATCAAACTTCCCAATGAAGAGCAAGCCTCTTGATAGTGGCTCGTTCGGAGTCGTTTACCGTGCGCAATGGAAGAAGTCTCATTTCACTGTCGCCATAAAGGTTCGGTTCTTTCGATTATAGAGGTGTGATAATACTGTGATATCGATAAAATTGTATTTTTCACATATACTGTGGGTCACTCTTCAGAAACTCGTCAAAGACGACTTTGATGGGATGGAAGAATGTGTTGTGAACGAGATCAATGTCCACAACGGCCTGAGGTTTTGCTCTCATCATGTAAATTGAGTGCAGTAATCATTGTTCAGCCACGCAAACATAATCCAGATGTACACAGCTCTGTGGACTAGAGACCACATCTACATAGTGATGGAGTTCGCCAAGTGTGGTAACCTGTATGACGCTTTAGAAGCTTTGAATGGCCGCGGGTTCGATGAAAAAACTGCTGGCAAGGCAAGAAATCACTATTACAAAGTGATCTTTGATCTCTCTTCCCTTCAGTACACTTACCAAATAGCGGATGCTCTTCACTACTGCCACTCAAAGTACGTCATCCATCGCGACATCAAACCGGACAACATCTTGATTAGTAATTAGTTTCATACCTTTCTTCTCCTATTCCTTTCTTTCATCTGTGAATGGCACTCTCAAACTGGCGGATTTCGGATGTTCTGCAGACTCGAGAAAACGGTGAGCGAATCATTGAAGGAATTCATTTAGTAACGATTTACAGAAACATTGATCCGGTTGGTACCACGATCTACAAAGCACCTGAAGTAATAAGAGTGAAGGCTTACGGAGAAGAGGTTGTTGAATCCAATTGTTAGATGAACAATGGGAGTTGTCTTCAGGTCGACTGCTGGTCACTGGGAGCTGTGATACATGAACTGATTACGGGAAGAAATCCATTCATTCGTGAGAGAGATCTAGATCGATCCATTCCTGTTCAAGATCAGAGAGCAGAGGCGAACATATTGAAAGTATGTATATCCATGGAAATACTATCTCTACTTTCTACATGTTTCAGGTGAGCTACCGAGTTCCTTCCTATGTTAGTAGAGGAGCGAGAGATCTCATCAAGAGTCTATTGAAAGAAGACCCAAGGGATCGAATGGCAATGGAAGATGTAAGAATAAAAGAAGTTCAGTCAATCCTTTCGATTGATTGCAGGTGATGAGACACGACTGGATCACTCAAATGATGAATAACTGAAGACGTGCAAATAACAAGACTGATTACAATGACGAACGATCTACTAGACTATACTGATTTCAAATGACTCACAGCTATAATAAATTGACTTGAAAACTACCTTATTTGTTCTGACATCGTAAAATTCCATTCTCTAATATTGATTCGTACCAAAACTATTCATTATCGATATAAACTATGTATATTGCGCAAAATGTAAGAAGAACAGTCAATATATAGAGCGAACATTCATGATGGACAGATAATGGAAATTCCACGAACGAATTTTTTGTGCTTTTCACAAGTTCCTCGGAGGCAGTATTTTGCGTGCCGCAACGGACGAGCAATGCTTCATTTCGGACCGCAATACGTTGTCAGACCATATTTGTCGGACCGCAATAAAGTGCCGTTTTTAAAGTGACAATATATTGCGGAAAAAGACACAAAAAAGCCTAGATAAACTGACCAAATTTGACGACGAAATGTACACAATAAATTTTGGAAGAAATCGTGATTTTTCGAACCGAAACGAACCACCGACCACACGTTTCGGCTTCGGCGCATTTTGTTTGGTGACACAACGTGAACGCCATGTGAAGGCAGGACAAATATGTACGAGTGGTCGACGTGAATATCGATGCATTTCCGAACCAATGGAAGAGAACTCCTTCCGTGCAGAATGGAAATCGATTGGGAGTGCACACAGAACGATCGAGCATCCATTACCATTCCATTTTCATCAATATTACTTGTCATATTTAACTTTCAATACTTAAGAATATGAAATCCGATTCCGACGCGAAGTCGTCTGGAGCCAACGGAGGGTCGAAATGCAAAAAGGGTGTTCATAACGTCATCAGCACCTTCGAGAACCCCAGATCACACCGTTTCAGAGCATTTACCTTTTAGGGGGTTGCCAGACCCAGGCGGATTTGTTCGACTCTCTCGCGAACGGCCTCCTATCGACTTCCTACATGCATTATGTGTATAATCGTTAACAATATTGTGACGATTCCTGAATTAGGTATCACTCATCGAAAAGATACATAATTTAATAACTAAAAAGAAGCGTTTTTTTGGAATGGAGAGAGGAACTCAGATGACATGACATGGGACGAAAAGGAGAAAGGAGAGAAAGAGTATAAGAAGGAGATCCCCTCACAACTCAGAGGACTTCATAGCCTCGAGAGGTATACCTCTCTTCATTCTTCTCATTCTATTTAATTCTTGTATAGTTCTTGTAATAGTTGCTGCTTTGTAAAATATGATTAGTCTTTCAGAATGCGATTTCTTCTCATTCTTCTCCTCCTTCCACTCCTCGCTGAGCCAGCTAATTGTTCGAATTTATACATTGCTAATTTGCTCACAAGCTCAGCATAATAAACAGTTTTAGGGAGATGCATGCAAGATGACAAACTCGAAGAATTTCGTTGTTTCGCGTATTTTCGCATGTGGAAATACAACAAGACATCAGGTTCGGTGCTATTCATTTCATTTCTTACAACCGATCTCCATCTCTTTAAGGAGATTGTGAGGAATTCACATATGGAGGATGCGGAGGAAATTCAAATCGATTCAAATCTCGCATCGATTGCAAGGCCACTTGCGACGATCCTTTGAAACTATACTACATTGCAAAGAAAATCGGCGGTTGGCTTGGATTCTAACATATCGGCTTCTTCCGTATATTTTGTGAATAAATGCATTTTTTTGTGAATATCTCATGTTCACGAGTTTGGTTGACTCATCCATGAAGATGAGAACAACTGCTTGTCCGTTAAAAAGAGTTCTTTGGAATGACGTTTGGAATGTAACTCAGATGACTTGACAATGACGAGATGGAGTGAAGAGACGAGAAAGAATTATAAGAAGAAGACCGATCTCCTCTTCACTCAGTAGTTTCTCAAAAATGATCCTGATAGATCAAAAGTGGCAAAATATTTTCTGACACCACTTAAAAAAATTCGAACAGTTTTAAGAAATAAATATTATTTATCAAAGCAATGTCAATGTTTCGAGTGGGAAACGAGATAAATGCACACAGGGATATTTGATTAGTGAGGTATCACAACGGATCAGATAAATAGAAAGTACCCTATTGAGTATCTGAGTAGTCATCGAGAGAGAGTATGACTAAGGCGAGATTGAGAGGGAATGACTTATCCGAGAGATGCGATCTCGTTTGTGACCGTCTTGAAGGGCAATTGGGCGATTTCTTCTTGAGTGAGTGGTCGATTCGATTCCTTGACTGAATAGGGAACGGAGGTCGCCCAGACCATCACGAATCTGCAAGGGATCATCACAATTTCTTTTTATGCGGTATTCGTACACGGAAATCAAGCAAAAAGCACTCACTTTCCATCGACAATCGTCTTGCACATCAAATTATCTCCGAATTGTGCCTTCATTCCGAAATCAGAGGGACCAGCGAGTGATTCGAACGATCGGCCGAATTCGTCTTCTGCTGCTCTCTGCAATAATTTACATTTGCAATCTCACTTATTTCAGGATCCCTAGATTATTCTCTCATACTTGAGCTGCATTGGCGAAGATGTGGAAGTTGCACTTGCTGCGGCCGAGGGCCACCTGAATTGGTTTTTCAGTGTTCCTGCTATCAGAAAGTAGCGAGGCAATGTACTATCTGAGGCCTGAATGAGAAGCGATGTACCTGCTCCATCAGCGCCGTCTCTAGGACTTCCTCGAGACGAGTGTCGCAGCACGCGAGTCCTGAGGAGAAGGGATTGTAGAGGGAGGAAAGGCAAGGAACTCTCACCCTTCTTCGTCCTGTAGCATCCCTCCAGTCCGAACTCATTCGGGGTGGTAGTCTGCACTCGAGGAGTCGTCGTGTTGATGGGAGCAGTGATGATCTGAGAGTTGTGAAGGTTGAGGAAGTTTAATTTCAACAATCTAAAATATTGGAATAGAAATTTTTGATAAAGATTGATACCACGTACCGGTCCTCCCTCATTCGGCACGACTCCGATGTTTGCACGCATGGAAACGTTCTGGTAGGGCTGAAATGACAGTTCATTGTCTGAAAGATTCGTGTTAGTCAAGCAAACTCATTAGATTACACCGTTAGACTGAACATTCACACTGGTTACACACAAACACAAGAGAGGACGACGGACTCACCATGAATGAAGGAACCCGACACCCACAAGGAATTGGACAGGGACTACGAGCAATTTGAATAAAATAATTAATATTTATTTAAATACATGCACAATTCAACAACATTTGTTAGACACGAGCAAATCGTAGTCGACGTACAACATATGGGTTGTCGTATTCCGGAGCGGGTGCGGGATAGGCAGAGGGAGGAGTCGTCGTCTCCTGACCGTAGCCCGATCCCGATCGAGAGCCTCCATTGAACTCATGCACTTCAGTGAGAGAAGGAGTGGGCGCTGAGGGTTTGGACGAGGGATAGGCATCGTAGCCGGGGGTTCGGGCAGTGGGATGAGGGGTTGCTGAGGGATACGAGGGTCTGTTTGATCCGGGAGTGGAGGGAGCGGGTCTGGCAGGTTGGTCGTATCCATTGGAAGAGGGAGCGAGGTAGGGATTGAAGGGCGGTCTGTGGGCGGGCTCCGCTGCATGGTAGTACACTTTGGTCACGGGAGTTCGGGGAGTGGAAGGGGCGGTATTGTCGTATCCATTATTGGATGAGGGAGGGGGAGTGGGACGGGCAGTCGAAGTGGGAACGAAGGTGTGATCGTGATGAGTCGGAGTATCATATCCATGGCTGGATGGGGCAGGAGGAGTGGGTCCTCTGGGGTTCTGGCCAGGTCTGTTGGGTCCGTTTCCACCTCTGCTAGCGAAGCTCGAATCGTATCCTCCATTTCCCTCGGGAGTCGTAGGCTGGTCGTATCCATTGGGTGCTCCAGTGGTCGGTCTGGAAGGAGAAGGCCCTCTTCCTCCGGGTCCTCCAGCGAATGAATTCTCATAGCCTCCGTTGCCCTCAGTCGTAGCGGGGGCAGGGCGAGGGGTGGTCGCTACTGGGATGCTGTAGGTAGCGGGTAGATGAGTGGTTGTGGGTCCATCGTAGCCAGCAGAGGGAGAGGGAGTAGTCTTGGTCGATCCCTCTGAGGGAGTGTGCAGACCCTCGTAGTAGCCTCCGTTCGGATTCTGATGGGGGACAGCGAGAGGAGGAGAAGGCAAAGAGACAGGAGACTTGTAGGAAGGAGTAGGCGAGGCAGGAGTGTCATAACCAGCCGAGGGCGAGGGATAACCAACGGTCGATCCTTGGGGTTCTTCTCTATCAGCGATGAGCTCTTCCGATGCAGATTCAGAAGAGGAAGAAGTGGAGGTGGGGGATCTTCCAGGATGAGTGGGTGATCCATATCCATCGTAGCCGTTGTTTCCATTTCCAGATTCATATCCAGTTCCATCTCCTCCATTCTTGCCGTCTCCACCATGAGCACCCTGTCGGTTTCCGTGATGACCGGAGCCAGAGCCAGAGCCAGATCCGGAGCCAGAACCGGAGCCGGAGCCAGAGCTGGAGCCGGAACCGTTGGAGCCGTGACCTCCGTTGCTTCCATGTCCTCCGTGAGATCCAGTTCCGTGGTGTCCATCTCTTCCGTGACCTCCGTGAGCTCCGTGAGATCCATGTCCAGAACCAGAACCGTCGCTGCCATGACCAGAACCAGAGCCGTGAGTTCCGTCTCCAGATTCAGAACCGGAGCCAGAGCCATGACCTGAATCAAATATATTTATCAAATTATCTTTGAAAAGTATTTACATCACCCAATCAGTAATAAGCCAATGCTCAAAACAACCACCTCCATTCGAGCCTCTTCCATTTCCAACTCCATTCCTATCTCCTCCATCCTTTGGTCTCCCACTACCAGAACCAGCACCAGTTCCACTAGTTCCATTCGATGAAGGGCCATTCCTATCTCCAGCATTATTCCCTCCCTTCTGTCCAGCTCCACTCCTTCCCAATCCACTATTTCCTCCATGAGGCCCTCCAGCGTTTTCATTCGATACAGAAATGGCACCAGGACCAACTCCAGATTCATTCGTTCCATTTCCATTCTCTGGTCTATCACCATCTCCACTCGATCCAGATCCACCATCAGTTCCAGAAGGTACGAGTGGACGTTTGGTAATGCCTCCACTCCATTCGGTAATATCATTCGGACCCGCTCCTCCATTATGCCCTGCACCATTCCTTCCTGTTCCAGCATTACCTCCAGTTCTAGGCGATCCAGTTCTAGAGCCACCCTTCTGCTCATGGTTATTCCTTGCGGGAGGTCTGATTGCGGGTCTACCATTGCCATCGGTAGATCCGTGAGGCCCGCGACCAGCATTTCCTCTCTCTTCAGAAATATCCGATCCTCCCTCCTTCTTCCCATTCTCAGAAGCATCAGGCCTATCTCCAACACTGTTCCTTCCAGGTCCAGAGTTGTCGTTCGAAGATCCATTAGATCCTCGTCCAGAGTTATCTCTCCATTCTGAAGTAGCATCGGGGCCTGATCCTCCATCATTTCCTCCATGGCCATCAGATCTATCACTATCTCCATTCATTCCCGGTTCGTTATCACCAACGGGAACATGTGGGCGCTTGGTAATACCTCCACTCCATTCGGTGATATCATTCGGACCCGCTGCTCCCTTATTCCCTCCCTGGTCAGTTCCATTAGACCCGAATCCTGAACCGGAATCTCCAGTATTCCCATGAGGTCGTTTGGTGATGCCCCCACTCCATTCCGTAATGTCGTTAGGACCCGGTCTTCCATTATTCCCTGAGTTGGTAGACCCACGTGGTCCAGAGTTCCTATCCCTTCCATCAGTACCTCCTGGAGCACCATGAGCTCCATTTCCAACGTTGTTATTCTTTTCCGAATTATTTCCAGGACCCTGTCTCCCACTTCCATGTCCACCGTTCCTTCTATCATCATTCGTACCATTCCCTGGAGTTCCTCTTCCACCGCCTCCGTTTCCACCCTGTCTTCCTAATCCAGACCCTCCATCTCCACGAGAACCTCCATTCCTATCTCCTCCATTCCTCCTATCAGATCCATTTCCACCCGATCCAACCGAACCTCCATTTCCATGTCCTCCATTGTTTCCTCCGTTTCCACCGTTGCCTCCTCTTCCATCAGATCCAGAGCCAGATCCCGAACCAGAGCCGGAGCCGTCAGATCCGTTTCCACGTCCGTTTCCGCCTTTGGAGCCGTGTGATCCAGAGCCAGAACCGGAGCCGGATCCATGAGAGCCGTTTCCAGATCCAGAGCCGGAGCCGTTAGGTCCGTGTCCTGATCCAGAGCCGGAGCCGTGAGGTCCGCTTCCAGATCCAGAGCCGGATCCATGTGAGCCGTTTCCAGATCCAGATCCGTTTCCAGAGCCGGATCCATGAGAGCCGTTTCCAGATCCATTTCCAGAGCCGGATCCATGAGAGCCGTTTCCAGATCCATTTCCAGAGCCGGATCCATGAGAGGCGTTTCCAGATCCATTTCCAGAGCCGGATCCATGAGAGCCGTTTCCAGATCCATTTCCAGAGCCGGATCCGGGACCTGTTGAGGGACGGGACGGGTGGTGACCACTCGTTGACGAGGACTGCAAGAGAGATTGAGACCATGCAAGTGATTTGAGGGAGAAAGGACTAATCGTGAACTGAGTGACTCAGATAGACGTTTCCATGTAACGAAAAGTGTTCAGAAGAAAATTCATTCTACATCTAACATAAGACTAACATATTCGACTAAACCCTGACATGACCGGGGTTATATTGCACTCCAAACAACAAAAAGGAACAGAGACAGGGGAAGATATCAACATAACCTCGGTCCAGCCGGGAACAACTAAGTGCTCATGCTAACTGAGACTAGCTCATGCTCAGCCTCATTGCTTAGTGCGCAAACTCACAGATCCAGGGAATCCACCGTCAGAACCAGATCCAGAATGAGAACCATCAGAACCAGAGCCGCGAGAACCATCACCGCCTGATCCGGGGAATCCGTGACCATCGGAGCCAGGTCCAGAACCGTCAGATCCCGATCCGGGGAATGCTGATCCATCAGAGCCGGAACCAGACCCAGAGCCGGGGAATCGATCGCCCTGGAATGGTTCTCCATGATGGGTGTGCAGTGAGTGGCGAGGAGGGAGGTTTGGTGCTGGGTGAGAGGCCGAATCATCATCGAAGCCTTCGTCGGGATGAGTAACACTCGCGAAGCCGTGTGAGTGCATTGGAGGATCAGTGGGGCCGAAGCTTGGCTGGGCAGGGAAAGTAGCAGACATTGGAACCAGTGATTGGGAGATGTCTTCGTATTCGTATTCAGGCAGTGCAAATGAGGGTAATTCAGTGGGTTCAGTAGGCTCAGTGCTGTCAGAGACAGTGGGGAATACCGGATGGAATTGCCCGGCGGGATTGAGAGGCATCTGAGGAAGATCGGAAGGAGGGAGATCATCGAGGGAAGAAGGGGGAAGTGTGCTAGGGAAGAAGGAGAAAAGGGTTGGATGGGTTGGATGAGGGCGGATTGAGGGAGGATGGGTGGTGCTAGCGAAACCCGAAGAGGATTCAGACTGGAAGAAGAAAGCTGTGCATGAGGAAAGACTAGCAGTAAACATACGTGTGATCCCGTGCCAGTTGAGGGATTGGAAGGAGTGCCAGAAGAAGTGGATGCGTGCTCAGACTGCAAAATTAACGTGCTCGTGTGTTTTCCATTCAGTTATGTCAGCTGTTTATGGCTGATTAATGAGTGTCCTAGTGTGATGAAACCTACATGAGGAGAACCAGATCCGGAAGATGCAGGAGGTCTGAGACCGGGGAATGTTCCATGCGAGCCAGAACCGGAAGCTCCAGGAGTGCTGGAGCCAGAGCCAGAAGAGCCAGTATTCGAACCGGGGAATGATCCATGAGAGCCTGATCCAGAATGTCCGGTGTTGGAACCGGGGAATGCTCCACGAGAGCCAGAGCCGGATGGTCCACTATTGGAGCCAGGGAATGTTCCATGCGATCCAGAGCCGGATGATCCAGTGTTGGATCCGGGAAATGATCCATGAGAGCCTGATCCGGATGATCCAGTGTTGGATCCGGGGAATGTTCCATGAGAGCCTGAGCCGGATGATCCAGTGTTGGATCCGGGGAATGTTCCATGAGAGCCTGAGCCGGATGATCCAGTGTTGGATCCGGGGAATGTTCCATGAGAGCCTGAGCCGGATGATCCAGTGTTGGAACCGGGGAATGAGCCATGGGAATCGGAACCGGATGGTCCAGTGTTGGAACCGGTGAATGTGCCATGAGAGCCAGAACCGGAAGGTCCATTTTTGGATCCGGGAATGGAAGTTGCAGGCGTGTTGGAATCTGGAGATGCGCCTCCATTCTCGAAAGCTCCTGGTGCAGCGGGTACCAACACCTTAGGATGTGAGCCGAGGAAGGATCCAGATCCGTCTGAGGGAGCGCCATGAGGAATGGGAGTGACCACTATGTTCGAGTGAGGAACTGTGCTGGGTGACTCAGATTGAGATCCAGTGCCATGTGAGGGATGAGTGCGAGGAGAGAAACCGGGTCTCGAACCAGAAGAATGGGGCTGAAATATGTGATTCGTGGTGGATAAACACGTGATCAAACTCAATCAGTGACACTGCAAACAGCTCTGAAATATCTTACGCCATTCGTGCCAGGGAACTCAGAGTGAGAGCCTGATGATCCTCTGCCATCATTGCCAGAACCGGGATGTCTTCCGTCTGATCCAGAGCCGGGGAATCTATCGCCGGAGCCAGGATGTCTGCCATCAGGGTGACCATTGTTTGAGCCATGAGCACCATTGTGATCTCCGGGGAAGTTCGAGCCTCCATGTGAGCCGTTCTGAAGTCGAAGAGTGCTTACGGCATTCAATGCGTTTGTGTGGTGGTTATATTTGTGAGCAACTCAGCCATGCATATCACATGTTACATGTGAACACACTTACATGTCCAGGGCGTCTTCCGTCTGATCCGGGGAAGCGTCCATCAGAGCCGGAGCCGGGAGTTCCATCATCTGGGCTGGAGCCAGGGAAGTGGCCATTAGAGCCGGGGTGTCTTCCATCAGAGCCAGCTCCGGGGAATCTGTCACCCGATCCGGGGTGTCTTCCATCAGATCCAGAGCCGGGGAATCGGTCGCCGGAGCCAGGGTGTCTTCCATCAGAACCAGAGCCGGGGAATCTGTCACCAGATCCGGGGTGTCTTCCATCAGAGCCAGCTCCGGGGAATCTGTCACCCGATCCGGGGTGTCTTCCATCAGGGCCAGAGCCGGGGAATCTGTCACCGGAGCCAGGGTGTCTTCCATCAGAACCAGAGCCGGGGAATCTGTCACCAGATCCGGGGTGTCTTCCATCAGAGCCAGATCC
>LS494433.1:334439-403464 GCA_900490845.1 Pristionchus japonicus | reverse complement strand
GTCTTCCATCAGAGCCAGATCCGGGGAATCGATCGCCGGAGCCAGGGTGTCTTCCATCAGAGCCAGATCCGGGGAATCGATCGCCGGAGCCAGGGTGTCTTCCATCAGAGCCAGATCCGGGGAATCGATCGCCGGAACCGGGGTGTCTTCCATCAGAGCCGGTTCCAGGGAACCGCCCATCGGGCCCATCAGGTCCAGTCCAGGCGTGTCCATTAGATCCGGGATGTTTGCCGTCAGATCCAGAACCGGGGAATCGGTCTGAGTCATCGCCCTGTAAGGCATGCTGTTAGAACGCTGCTCAATCCGAATTTAGTGGTGTGCTCATGCATGATGCAGTTCGTGGTGAAAAATATGAGATATGTCAACGTACGGGGAATCCTCCGTTCGTTCCAGATCCCGATGAACCTCTTCCTCCTGATCCAGATCCGGAACCAGGGAAGGCATTCTGTAATGAAGATTGTTGAATCATGCATCAACCACTAATCCAAAAATGAAAGAAAGTACTCGTAGGGGCGTGCTAGTGTGATCAACATCGTGAGGAGTAGGAGGACGAATAGAAGAGACTGTCGTTCGAGAAGGGACAACCGAGGTCGTTTCAACGGGGTTGAAACCAGAAGTGGGGTTTGATGGGAGATCGGGAGCGACGGACACACGGACAATGGGGTCGGAAGGGTTGGGATCGGTGGAATGAGTGGTGGGAGGAGGACGAATGCCTGGGGCTCGAGTCGTTGAATGGAGTCTCTCATCTAAATGGTCATCGGGGAGGGATCCGGGACGAGAATGAGAGTCGCCAGGATGATGACCAGATGAGGGAGGAAGAGCAGGAGTGGGAGGAAGGGGAGTAGGAGTGGGTGGGCTAGAGGGGGAATCGGGGTTTGGTGGGAAGGGAGAGATTGGCACATTCTGTTGATCGGACTGAAATTGAGATCACTCGAGATGTGCTCACTCTCAAACTGCACTTCTTTAACTCTGACAGCCTACTTATCACTCTCATTCACTTACTCTGCCTGGATTGGGAGTGGTCGTGTGCTGGGGGAATTCATTGACTGCTACAGTGGGAGCAGGGAAGCCTTGGCGGTCATCGAAGGTCGAAGAGGGGGTGGAGGAGGGATTGGGGTTTGATGTGTCAATTCTGTTGCTCGTGCCAGGGAAGGTGTGAGAACCGGGAGTGTGAGTGCCAGAACCGGAGCCGGAAGTTCGGCCGCCTTGGCCGTCACCTCGGGTCCGATCTCCATTATCAGAAGGAGCAAACTGGAAGGTGATTGAAAGGTGGAAGATCACACTCTTCACAGCATGATGCGCTTGTTCAAATTACTCACGTTATCGTTTCCGTTGTTACCAGAGGATCCTCCTCTTCCATCAGAGCCAGATCCCGATCCTCCCTGTCTGTTGGGTCCGAATCCAGGGAAGCTTCCTCTGTTATCAGATCCGGAATTACCTCCGTTGCCTCCTGAATGTAGTCGTGCATACGTTTTCATGCATTATTTGCGAGCACTGCATTCCACTTATTCATTCAACTTAGGACTTAGCTCATCTCGGAATTAGGACTCATTCAACTTAGGAGCAAATTAGGAAAATTATGCGAAAATTAGGAATGATGCATTAGAATAGTGTGCACCTCTGCGTTCATCGGGTGTTACTGGTACGATGGTGCGTCTGTCTCCTGGAATTCCTCCACGGGAAGATCCGTCGGAGGCAGGAAACCCAGTGCGGATCGAGGGAAACTGAGGTTGGTGAGAGGGGTCGAAGTCATCGGGAGAGATGGAGGGGGCGGAGGTGGTGGGGGAGCCGAACTCATCGAAGCCAGGAGTGGGAGTGCGAGCAGACGGCGTGAAGTTAGGTCCAGCAAACTCCGGATCGATTGGGTGCGTACCGGGGAAGTTGCTGCCTCCAGGGAAGGAGTTGTCAGGGAACTCAACTGAATGAGGGGATTCATGCGGTTAATTTTATCGGTTCTTTGTTATTTTCTGCTTCATGCATGCATTGGTTAGTTCGAGAATAATTACCGTTGAATTTGTCATTGGAAGACCCCTGACCACGGTGCTGGCCTCCTTGACCTCTCTGAAAGATATTTTTTCATCATCAATGCGCTTTTTCTTATTTGATTTGTTTCGAAAAAGTACAAGCAAAATAGCAAGAACAATCAGAGGGACTTCAACGAACCTGTCCTCCGGGGATTCTGTTTCCATTGCTATCGAACTCATCGGGAAGTTCTCCTCCACTGCTGAAGGACGAATCAGATCCGAAGTTGTCTCCTGCAATCTGGCCTCCATTGGGTCCACGACCCGGATTGAGGAAGTCACCATCCGGTCCCTGTAAGTTCGATTTTCGACATGTTTTAGAAAATCCAAATTATGAAACTCACGTCGAAACCATCGCGTCCTCCTCCGGTTCTTGGGGTGCTGCTGAAGCCTCCAGAAGGATCCTACAATTTTATGATGATTTACTTCATTTCACTGCATGTTTCAACAGACCTGCCCATCAGGAGCGAATGGAGCGAGAGTCGAAGAGGGTGATCCACCTTCAGGAATCACAGTCGCTACGTCAACCTTCAATGGTATTATGGTCTTGATTATGATTTCTCATGCTAGCATAAGTAACAGTTAGTGTGCAAAGAAACGAGTCAAACGATGAATCCTCACCTTGATCTGTCCTGGTCTTCCTCCCTCTCCGAACTCTCCATCATCACCAGACGTGAAGTCGATTCTATCGTGAGACTCGGGGAAAGGAGTGGTCGAGATGATTTCGGCGCGACCTGAATATTGCAGATGTTTGAGGTGGACTGATAACGTTGTAAGGTTGCAAAAGTCGATTCAACGAACCGGGAGTGGTTCCAACAGTAGTGTGCACAGTGGGGTGAGTGAGAGTGGGTCGGGGAGGTTGAAGCCTGCAATGTGAAGATAGAACATCAAATATCTTCCTTTTCCCAGCAGATCCAACAATGACATTAAAAATCGAAAGAACTAACTTGATGAGATCATCCTCGTTCTCCTCGTGAATTCTCTGTCTCGAAGGCGTCACCTTCTTCAGAGGTCGAGGAGTCGTTGAGACAAATCTGTAGATGAACCTTGTTCACTGTATCCTACATCAACAAGTAGGGTCACCAACCTTCCGGGTCCATGGGGTCTTCCTCTCTCCAATCCCTTCTGATTCGTTCTGAATCCAGGCTTGGGCCATCCAACTCTGTTTCCAGGAGGAAGAGGACGATTGGGGAACTGGCTGAAAATATCCTTTGTTTAGATCAATGACCCTTCTCCCTGTTGGTTTCATTTCCTCCATTGCTTTTAAGTTTCTACTTTTTCTACATCTTTCTTGCGCGATCATGGTTGCGATAGGCTGCGTAGACCAGTATTACACTTCTACACTCGAACACTTGTCCCACACCGCCAGCAATAACTATGCCGCGCCGTTCGTGGTTACAACCATGCGCTGTATTACACTTCAGTGCAACCTTCAAGCTGTTGCTTTGATCCGCATGAGGTCCTAATGGTAACGACCCCCGTCCCCGCATTAATCCTGATTGGAACCGCATTTGAGAAAGTGAAGAGCGTAATTGAGTTCGAAATTCAAATCACACTTTTACAGTTCAAAGAAAAATCGAATGAAGAGGTCCAAAGTACTCACTTGGGTGCAGCCACGTATCCTCCAGGGGCGACGTGATGATGAGAGACGGGAGCACGGATTCCAGGTGGAAGAGGACGAGCATTGGGAATCGGCTGAATGATGGACACTTATTTACTAGCAGGCAGCATGTTTTGCGAAGAACTGTGACATAAAATAGAAAATGGATTTACGAATGCGGGAGCAGTGACGTATGCATTTCCCTGTTGAGGGTACTGGTACTGTGGCTGGTAGACTGGCTGAGGAGGCTGCTGCTGTTGGTAGTACGGCTGGGGTTGAGGTTGGTAGACAGGGCTGAAGGAATAATTCGTTCATGCTCAACCGAATGGTTTTGAAGATTGAGAGGGACACGTACGCGTATTGGGGCTGGTACTGCTGCACAGGAGGCGGTTGCTGCACGAACTGAGGCTGCAGCTGTTGCTGAGGTCGGATGTAGCTGTTGTGAGGACGGAAGGACTGAGGGCGCAGTTCCGGCTACAAGTTCATCTTAACCCTTGTTAACCGTAAAGCGATTCATCAAGCATTTCAGCAAGTTAGTGTCAAGTTCGGTTTTGGAATTCATGTTATATGTTGCAAGTACTTTCTGGTATCCCAACATCGAATTCGAAAAGGTTAGGTTAGGCAATTCTTAGTACCCTGAATCCGGGGGCAACGATGATAATGGGAGGCGGGCATGCAGCACGAGGGGGCGGAGCCTCGTATCGACGACAAGTTGCTGGTTGCTGCAAGACTCATCGAGTAAGGGAGAGAGGGGAAGCCATGCTGGTTACGACCGATATATCAATCAATCAAAGCATCAAAGGATCGACTCACCGCGCAGGGAATTGCGTATTGAACGCCTTGGATGTCCTGGAAAATCGTTTATTCATTCATTTCTGATTCGTTCTAAGTCTACTACAAATGTGGCATGAGTGCCCAAGTAAGCTTCGAAAGAAATAGGTTAGTTGATCACGGAACGGTCTCGCCTAATCAGGAAGAGTTCCCCCAGGCAGTCACGATGATTCGATTTGATTGAATTGTAGGAAAGGTCAAGACAACAATCGAGGGTAATTGCTTACCTGTAGACCGCAGAAGCGCTTCTTTCGACTTTTCTGCAAGAAACGGCATTGTTTGGTGTTCTTCCATTGATTTTCGAGCAGATAGGCAGCAGTATTTTTTTTCCAATTTTCTCAATCGCGAAGCGTTCTTTTGGCTCATTGTTCCATTCTTCAGCCCAAGTTTCAGCCATTGCAAAAACGGTAGATGATCGGTGTGTTAATTGATATCTTATCTCCGGTTCTTGCGCAATCATGGGAAAGGAAAAGGAAAGGATGAGTTGGACTGGATGAGAGGGAAAGTTCAACGCGTGGAACAAAGAAGGACAAGGAAGAGGGAGAGATGAGGGAAAAGTGAGAGACGGAGGATATAATGGGGGTGAAATATTGCCAAAAGCAAGTTCATCCATGAAGAAAAGGATGGGCAAAGATGTTTCAGATTGGCGAAGAGATCAAAGAAGGAGAGGAATAGCCAATGGGAGAAGGGAGCGCCTTCTCGACGGGAATGTTGAAAAGATACCTGTCAAGAATGAATACTATCGAACTTAGATAGTGAAGTAGCTTCACAAGTATTTCTTTTATTGTCACGCTCTACTGCAGTGAAGGTTTGCAGAAAAATGAAGAAATGAAACCGACCTCTTCATCAGCTGCATTAACTGCAGCTGCAACTGCTAGCAGCAGCACTGCTATCCTCCCTGTGGAGAGGAGTCGCCTCCTCTGGATTACCATCGACCTGCAATGATGGAATGGACATGAATAATGGAGCTACTACTTTTCTCCAGGTAACACAGTTAGAAATGATCAGCGAGCGTGGAAATATTCCTGACGGACACTACGAGAGATGCATAAGTGGCAAATGCAAGAGACCAGCATTCGACCAGAAATGAAGGAATGTTCTGCGCTACGGTTCGAAAAGGCTCATGCCGACTCAATGGCATCCCATCACATAAACTGTTACGCGTTGCGCTGCGCCAGATTATTAATTAGGCTAATGATGGAATGGGGGATCGGCGCGCGACGCAATAAGTTCGAAAGGGGGAGAACTAAGGGGGGAGGAGGCCGAAAACCGAAATGATCCTCCGCCCGTGTGCCATTCCCAATTCCTTTTCTCTCCTGCCCTAGGGCTCTCTATCTCATCTGCCCATCTCTTCCCTCTCTTCCCTCTCCTCTCCCTTCTCCCTTCTCTCTTTTTGGATCTCTCGATGGACACCGTTCCACATAGGGCAACTCCCATTCGGACGGAGAGAACAATGAAGGGGAGGGGCTGACGGGTCTGGAAGGATCGAATATTGTTGTGATCGGGGAAGGAGGAAGTTATGCAATGAGAGGGGTCGGTGTAATATGCACAGATATTCTTGTAGGTTATTATTCCTTATGCAAAGTTATACTTGTTAGGTCTATTTTGTGCGGAAACATACGAGATCTGTGATACTTCTCTCTACATGACTTTCCCTTCTCGTTTCAAAGGTCGAGACGAAAAAGTTAGGTTCGAGCGAAATCTTAGCTGTTTTTGTGCACTCTTGACGCAGGTTGTCTGGGAAATATTTGGAAGAAGAAGAGATATGATAGAGATACACTGAAGATTGCTAGGAGACCGCCTCTCTCCTTTTATCATTCGGGCTTTTCTTCTCATTCATCTCCTACTTAGAAATACTTCGTAGTAGTCAGTCAGCCTCTCCATTCTTCTATTTTAATGTCATTATCCTTGAGTCTAATCAGCTCTATGCCAATTACCATATGGCATCATAACTCTTGCTGCGGACCTTAAAACTTTCATCTCTCCGACTCATCCTCTTTCAATGAAGAACTGTCCTTGTTCCTGCCTGATTGCCTCCCTTGATTCCCTCCTCTCTCACAACCGCCAATCAAATATCAAAGCATCTTATTTTTTGAGAACGTCCTTGGTCCGGCCAGTTATCAATACGCTATTGTCGTGCCCTTACACCTTGATTGATCGCTTGTCTATCTAGTCTCATAATACACCCTGTTAGACTTCCTCGCATGAAACTTCCGAGAATGTTCTGATTACATTCACAACTGTTCGTAAGTCGCCAACTCTCCCTTTTGTCTCTCAACTTTCACTGTGATCGAGTGACAATGGGAAAAGGATGCGCTGGTGATTTGGAATAATGGGGAGGAAGATATCCGTTCGTAATTGATGAGCAGAACTGATTATCTCCGCTTTGTTCCAACTGCTTGCATCGTACGATGGGGTAAACAGGGAATGGGAAGAGATTCTTCCTGACACGCATCGAAGCATAAGTTCTTCTACTCCGAGAGCAATAGTTGCACATGTTATACGGTGAACGAGTGTTTCATCAAAGAATAATGAAGTTTATCCAACTGATCGTCACCACTTCACTTCTTCTGTCGGAGATAGAAGCCGATTCCAATGACGAAGACAGAGAAGTAGACGATGACAATGAACTTGAGTACCTAGAAAGAGATCGTATTCCACACGGATCAGTTCCTTTCTGGGTTCCACTAATATTCGGCTACTATCCAAATCCAAGGCATAAAAATCGATAGAACTATCACCTTGGTAGCGAAGGAAGGGGCGCAGTCAGTGGGGGAGATGACGTGCTGGTCGCAGACACTCCTTCTGATTCCTCTTTCTTCCGTCAACGACGAGACGATGTTGGTCCTTCCCTTCACCGGATCGTAGACGACGTCAACGGTGTGAGGGGCCTGAAAGGAGAGAATTCTGTAAGAAGCCTGAAAAGCATCAAAACAATCTATTATATTTTTACCGGAAAGAAAACTTACCATTCTACTCCGACCCATTTGATCGATGAGAAACCGCTAGCGAGTGAGGAAGATGGAGGGAATGATTGGGAATGAGCGTCGACTATTCATATTTAGGGTCTTGTTTGTCTCTAGTTTGCACATTCATTTCCTCCGATTAGGTACTGTCAAATTTGTCTTGCAAGCGGTCTTCCTCTCTTTCGTGAGATCAAATGTTTAGACAGGGGAAAAATACTTCCTAGCACGGCTTTGTTATTTTTCTTTGAGGCTTCAAAAATAGCGTTGTCGTGTTTACGAATAAGTTAATGCTTGAGTAGACCCATCGAAGTGGAATGGATTATGAGCTGTAGTTGTGATCAGTCTTACAATCTTGTTACGTCAATCTTCTATTCCCTGTGCAAGCATGTCGGTCGGTTCTCACCCTATTTCAGCTCGATTTGCACTTCTTCGGGGAAGTTGCTTGGGAATATCGGCCTTCATCTTCTCTATCTTCTTATATTTTCTAGTCCGTAGTTTCGATGAATTCGACTAACGTCATCTGAGAATAGGAGAGAATAGGATGCATCCACGCACACTCTGAACTCTTGAATGTATGAATGCGGTTATTCTCGGAATACATCTCTATCTGTCTCCTGTTAGACTACAGATAGAGATGCATTCTACTTGCTTCGGATGTATCCACATCTTTCTCTGATTCTCCTTCGACTCTCATTACGTTGAATCAGTTTGCATGTCTCCAACTATCACTGCATTATCACTGAATACGGTGTAATCAGCTACTATCATTGTATCAGTTGCACAGTAATCTTGCTTCTTCTTTTTTCTCCAGTTGTTTTCTGTAATCACCGACTGAAAATTCTGAATTGTGGATGTCCTCGTTAGAGTACCATACAATCTGAATGATTATCTGTTATCGTCAATCAACTCTTACCCTTTTTCTCCATTCATAACTTCGGAACATTCTGCGTTCTCTGGCTAATCTCTTACTGTTATCACACCACAAAACAATCAGTTTCCTTTTATTCGCTTTGTTTTCTCTTATTCTTTATAACTCTTTCTGGGTACAAGAATGGAGGTGGGGGAGAAACTCTCAGTGACACTCCTTCCCACGGGTGGGAGTCGAATTCGTGCCACTCTCAATCCCTCAATTGATTCCAATGAGTCCTCTTCTCATTCCGTGCTTGGCCCAGATCTTCTGATGGGGATTAGAAGTATCTGAAATCCCTCTCCATTCGTGTCTGGATAGGGAAGACGTTATGATCACCAAACCATCTCCTCTATCTCATTCACTCCTTCTCCAGCATTCTCTGTTATCGCTCCTCTTTCCCATTGTGTGCAAGGCGTATTCGTAGTAGAGGAGAGTAGAAGGAAGTAGTCTGCTTCTCCTTCTTCGTCCTTCTCATTCCCAGGTACTTCCCTCCCTTTCCTCCTCCCATCCCCTTCTAAAAGGTCGGATGGACTCTGAATGAGAAGGCTCTTTGATTCCTCCCTTACTCACTACCTATCAGAATCTGCGTTGTTATGATGCACTCAACTACCAGTCCATCTCTCACTCTCATCTCTAGGGGTTCGTCGTATCTAAAGAGAGAAAGGGAGAGTCTCTCACACCCATTCAATTATTCACATCTCCCTCCCTCTTAGGTTTCCTTCCTTCTCCTATTGTCGATGTCTACGACTTCTCTCGGTTATGAGCTAGGTTCTCTTTTCACTGGTTAATTTCCCCATGTCTCATGAATCATTCTCTGACTGTTATCGCCGTTCGTAGAATGTTCTGTTCGCATTCTTGTGCCTGTATTCGCGCACTATCCGTACACTATTCAGTCCCATTCAGATGGGAAAGACTGTAATTCCTGACTCCGAGAGATGGGCTGTGCCCCGTAGTCGTTCCACCTTCGATCTCAATGAGGATGGAGAGGAGAAGAAGAAGAGCTGTGAGTGATCTTTGATCTATGCCGCCATCTTCTTCTCTAACCCGTCTTCTTCAGCTCTCGGTCGTTGGTTCTCCTCAATGAAACTGAACGAGGATGACGACAAAGAGCAACTCGTTGACAAGGAGAATAAGACAAGAGCTGTCAGTTTTCCGTACAATATTCAACGCTTGAGAATCGTATGCAGCTACAACTCGATCTTTTATGGATCGAGCGATAAATTCATAGAACCTGAAATGTTTTCAGCGCAGCAACTCGAGAAGGAGAAGCAGCATCAAGGAAGATATTGTCGTATGTTTTTGACTTAATTTCTCCATTTTTTGAAATTTTCAGCTAAACAACACGAGCTGAGGTAATCCCAAATTCATTTCAGAACTTCTTCAATCGTCGTCGTGGATCCGTCCCCGTCACTCAGCTTCGTCCACCCGTCAAAGAAGAGAAACCGAAGCCAATCCCCGTGCAGATGCCAGTTCAGATCGAGGATGATCTCGACTCGGTTCGTTTATCAAAACTTCTGATCTTCCGATCTTGGAAATTTTTGGAATGTCAACATTTTGCCATGAGAGAGTTTCCTCGTGCGTGCCATGCGTACCTCTCCGTTCTCTAGGAATTCACAACAAACTAGGGTATTTTCGTCCCGTGTCTGTTCTTTGGACACGACGTGGTTAATTCAGAGTGACGTTGAGATTAACTCTCGATTTCGAAAATTCCAAGCATTCATTCTAATGCAAGACCCTAATCTCAGTAGCGAAAACATTCATGAGATCAGTAGTACGGAGGAATAACAAAGCCTCTCGAAATATCACGTAACGCTGGTGTCCGTTGAACATTAGTGAGCTATTGAGCTCAAGTCATTACCTTTTACTCGTGAGATTGTTCAAAGTAGGAAGTGTATTAATGGTAGACAAAAAGTCAGAGAACAAGATCAAATTAAGAACGGATCTCGTGATAGTGGATGACGATATAAACACGAACCCTTTTTAATACTTATTTCAAAACTTAACTTCTTCCACTCTCTAATCTTCCCATTCCAGGATGATTTCTCTCTCTCATCTTCTCCTCCTCTCGCTCCATTCATGATCGTTGATCGATCTCTCCTTCCTCCTCCTCCCGTCTCAACCACTCGTCGATTCTCCCTTGGAAACTTCCTGAAGAAGCAGTAATTCCGAAATTTCGAAAAACAATCCGCAGTTTCTTCATTAAACACACTGTCTCACTAATCCGAAGCTCTGAACTCAACATGTGCGAGCTACCCGAATTTTGAAATCTCCATTCTTACGTGGTTAATTATAACTTTGTTGTCAAGCCAATCAATGCGGTTCCCGTAACTAACAAATCGTCCCGTAACTTTCATGCTTTACTGATCTCATTCCCACTGATTTGGAGCAGATTCTCACGCCTTCACATTTTGTAGTGTGAATTTTAAATTTAGCAGATTTGATGTGAACTTCTCGTTCTCTTCCCTATTGTGATAATTCATTCATTTTCTTCCCCTGTGATCCCTATAATCCCTTCCTTCCTTCCTTCTCTTCCTTCTCTTCCTTCATGATATCACATCAACGTGCCGAAATTCATAGGAATCTCTCGTTTTATTCAACAGACAAGCACGTTTTACACACATTATTTCTCAATTTTGACGAGCATGAAAACATTCTGATGTCAATCTCAATCTGAATAAATTTACACTGGAGAACATAGTACTTGATAATCTCTATGAGACAAATGCGTAGAAATCTGAATGAAATGCGTGACAATTCTGTGTAAGGCCTCAATTGCGTGGTTCAATATGCACAATTATTGCAGTAGTTTGATAGGTTAAAGCACGTTGGTGATGAGAAAATGCCAATAATAATCAATATGAGAAATAACTATAAAGAACTATGATAACCGGAGAGAGAAGGGGGAAAGATTGGAGCGGAGAGATACTATAATCGGGGAGAATTCAAGCAAGAATGGAAGAGTAGCAATGACTGTAGAGAGGGGATCGACCGTAATGCCAATCAGGTAGATCGGGATGAAGGGAGAGAGGGATACGGTATGCAGATTGTCGTGGTGGGAGACGACTCACTCGGCCTTGGCTGCTTGCATCGCTGCGGATTCGAGGAGCTGAAGAGATTCATACAATATTTTTCGAACTCTCGCTACAAAAACTGTGCCATCAACGTTGAATGAATGCAGTACCTGTTGCAAGTTGAAGTTGAATGGGAACGACGAAAGTAGTCTCTGATTGTCTTCATTCTTCGCTCCGGCAAGAAGGGCTGATGCTGCCGCGCCTCCTGCAATTAATTTAATTGATAAAATAATAGATTTGTATTTTACATACATGTAATCATTGTGATCAGAATACGTTCTTGCAACAAAGGTTATGTTAGAAGGCTCCACACAAAGTCAGTGTTGGTGCATGCATGGCTGGACGTCGTGAGTCTCTCTGTACTCTACCGTCATCGTCGTTGGAATCTGAAGCATCGGGAGCGTAGACGACGCCTTGCGGACCAGAGAAGATGACGCTCCGCCCCTTATGATCCTTGACCACCTTCGGTTTCACCTCGGGCGATTCTTCGGGTGAATAAGCGGATGCAAGTGCTGAGGTGAGAGAGAAATGGAGAGAGGAACTAGAGGAATCGAGGTTACGGTAGATCTACGGTGGCAATCGATAACTACGGAATCAGCCTGCTATCGGGTGTGGATTGAATGGAAAAGCAAGCGGGTGATGGAAGTGTGAAATGAGGGATAGAAGAGAAGGAGAAGGAAAAGATCTTAGAGAAGATGCTTACCAGTCATTAAGAATGGAGCGAGAAGAGATGATGGGATGACTGGTTGGGGTTGATGGGTGGATGGGCTACCTGAAGGAGAAATGGATAGTAAAGCGAATAGATACAGCTTCAGAAATTGAATTTACGTTGAAGAAGGATCTACTTGATTCTAACTTCAAACGAAAAAAATACTGAAGTGTGCGTACCATTAATCTTCCTCTTCTTTGCAGCAGCGATACTCGCTCTGTTGTTGGCTGCAGCCTTGAGAGCTTCCTTGATCGTCTGCTGGAGGGTCGTGGCCGAGATATCTGTAACAGTTGAGTTTCAATCGGTCTGGTTAGCGTACTTCTTTTTCCACAAATGTCTAACGTGTTTCATGTACACTTTTATGATTATTCAATTTATGCGTGACTATCACCACAATGAACGAGATCTCTCCATTTCCGTCATCATCCCTCTCTTCTCACGCCCTCTCCCGTCTATGGCGCAATCCCTTCTCAGGTTCTCTCCCGGAAGTGCGCTTCTCCCCCATGGCATTGTGTCTCAAAAAGCAATGAGATGCTACCGCGCATCGAAGAGAGAATGAGGAGGAGGAGGGAGAGATCAAATAGAGAGAGAATCCGCCTGGAGGCGTCTGCCCTTGTCTAGAGGATGGAACACTTCCTGGCTGATATGATAGGAGTGATTGCATGTTGTAACAAAAATTAGAAGCTTTCAAGCTTCAAAATCAACGAGTAGTAAAACTGACAGGGTCTTTAAAAATGCTGAAAATACATTCACACCTTCTTTACTTGTTGAGTTCACTCTTGCCTACATCAGCCTTTCAAGTGATCCCTCCATGTGAATTCCCCTAATGAATCCTCCTTCTCTTCCAACCTATTCACCCCTTGCCATCCATCCATCTATTCAAACAGCCCTTTCACGTTCAGTCTCTCTCCCCTCTCTCCCTCCCTCCTCGATCCCCTCCTTCTCTCTCTCCCCCGCTCGTTACTCAATATTTGGCTTCTCCTTCAGCCTTCCTTCCTATTCTTAGGAATGCCGTCCCTTCTAAGTAAACGTCTCTCTCCACTACACGTCAGAAAGACACATGATTGGATGGATGGAAAGGAAACACTTTCTACCATGAGAACATACTTGATCATGTGAGAGTATTTCAACATAGAAAATATAAGAGCACCGAAGGCCGAAAAAGATCAACAAGGTCCGAAATGATTCGGCAATAAACTCACCCTTCTTATTCTCATCATCGAGCATTTGCTCGTCGCTCTTCGAGTCATCTCCTCCATCCTCTGCCTCCGAGACGTCATCAGAGACATCCTGCAGGGATCAAAGATCAGCACCAGTCTAGAGATGAAAGATCAAACCTCTTGATAGTCTTCGTCAGTGTAGGGATGGAAGAGGGAGGTGGGCACCATCGTGGGGAGGAATGAAGCGATTGACTGAAAAGGGCAAGATTATCGAATCTGATAGCTGAACGCTTCATCGTTTCTCTTTATCTGTACTTCTGATTATCGAAGAGGGATGATATATGTTTCGCAATACTTTCCTAACTGATCATCCGACCTAGTTCAGATCCCTTGTCTCCTTCTATCCCATCTCTCCCCTCTCCTTCCTCTCATTCTTCTCCACTTTCGTCATTCTACTCGATGGGTTGTTGTTCCCTTCCGTTCCTTCTTCCCTCTTGATTCCATGCTGCTTCCCTTCCTCATCAATCGATCACAAGACTGAGGAGGGGATCGAGGGGCCAAAACAAGGCACTCTTCCCCTTCTCCTTCTCTTTCTTTTCGAGTGATTGAGACAGACGCATTCTCTCACAACAAGGCAATATCGAGAGAGGGAAGGAGGAGGGGAGGACTCATGCTTACACCTTCCCTCCCTTCTCATGGAAAAGAGATGGAGGGTGTAATACACTCTAAAAAGAGAGTCAGAGTAGATCCCTCGAATGGGATTGACTCTTCCCCCGAAGAGAGAAAGAGAGGCTTTAAAGTGATCAATTCCCCTTCCTAGGAAAGGCACCACATGTGGGGAGAAGCACCAAATGTGGGACTTCGGCACTGACTTTAGGATCCCCTTTCCTCCCTCCTAAATCTATCCGCCCCTCCCCCCTCTCTCTCCTTCTCTCGTTCACTTCCCATTCCTGAGAAAGAGGTCATTCCCCGGACTTCTTCAGTCATCTCCTCACTCTTTTCGAAAGTGGGACCCGAAATGGGTCAGGGAAGAATACGGTAGGGGAAAGGAGTCCAGGAAGGGGCGGAGTCTGCATGGATTGCCCCATTTAGAGAGTGATCCATGTGACTACAGTAGGAAGAGAGAGGAAGGGAGGGATTAGGCCCCGCCCACTTTCCCTTTTCGGGGAGGATTCTGTAGGGAGTGTGCGGAAGTGTGTGGATCAACGGATCGGATAGAAACGTGATCCGCGTATCAATGAGATGGAAGGAGGGGGTTGAAATGGCATGGGCCTTCTCTCATCTCTGCCCATCTCTATTCCCCCTTTCAATTGTTACACAGAGGAGACTTCGTATGGGAAGAAGAAGGGAGTAAGAAGGGACTAGTGCCATCTATACTCTTTCCCATTGAGAGAGAGAGAAGTCTATTTGATGAAGAGTTAGTTGCAATCCGTCCTCCCGTTCTGAGACGATACACGAAACTGGAAGAAGAGGAGAAGGGAAGACAATAGACGACGTGATCGGAAGAGAGAGAGGGAAGAGACCACGTAAGGGGCACAAGAACGGAGAGAGAGAAAGACAATACGCTATGTTAGTGACGTCATTTCTAGTGATATCGCAGTGATGAAAAAGCGCATATAAACAGCAAGTGCACGACAAGAAAGGAGTAATGAATACTCACAGCATCAGTATCCGAGTTGGTAGTCGATCCAGCGGGAGCTCTTCTTTTCCTCGATCCACTCGCTCCCGCATCGAAAGTGAACTCACTCCTGTTAGGGGCCACGTTGTTGTCTGGATCTGAGAAGGAATGATTCACTATGTATGCAGTCGAAAATAGTGAAGATGATGCATTGCATGGTACTCGAGGCTCCTAATGAAGTTAGAACATTCGAACTTCTACAATGTTAGCAGTTGAGTTCTGCATCATCATCATCCCATCTCTCTCTCCTCACCATCAGGCTGCGACAGACACTGCTGTATCAAGCTCTTCCCCTGCTCGGAACTGATCATCGGAGTCAACTTCTTCGTTGCAAATGTATACACGTGACCTGCATTTACTCACTTTAGCAAAGATCAAAGATCAATCTCCTCACCAGTCTCCGACGCAACCAGCAGCATCACTTGTGTACCCGTGAGTGTGGAGAGCTCGTATGCCTGAGGGTTCAAAGATCAGGAACTGAAGGAAGGAGAAAGGCTCGAACCTTCTTCATGATACCCGTCTTTCGCTTGGAGAAGGTTGTGTAGCGTCGCAGTTTGTTGGCAATGTATTCCATCTTGATCTTTACCCGTCCTGAAACCATTCGAGATTTCGTAAGAACTTCCCTCAATTCAGGCATGATTTCGAAACGATCACACACCTTTGGTCTTCTTTCCATTTGGCAACAACCCGCTGGATGAATGAGTCATGCTCGTCGTTTCCTGTGAGATCAAGGATCAGAAAGATCAAAGATCAGAATGGCTAATCAGATAGTTGATTACTAACCGACGCAGAGTTGCTGGGAGAGCCAGCGGCCATCAGTGCAGCTACATCAACAGATGAGAGGATGGCATTGAGAGTGGGCGATGGAGGTCCTTCCATCTGGAGATCAAAGATCAGACTGGCGAAGAGATCAAAGATCAACAATAGGACAATGGGGCGACGCGGAATGAGTGATTGGCAATCGATGGGATGGGAAGGAGATGTTTATGTTGAATCGACTCGCGCTTTCACCATAACAGAAGAGTAGTCCAGAGATAGAAGAGGAGAAGGAGGGAGAGGAGGGGTGGGGGAATGACAGTAATGGAGAGAAGGAGGAGGACGATCTAGGGAAGAAGAAGTGACTACTCTTTCTAGATCTGGACCCCCAATTGAATAGAGAGAGGAAGGGAGAGGAGAGGAGGGAGGGTTGGATGTGATTGGGGGTACTAATAATGAGAAGAATCGACTGTCCCCGACTGGTAATGGCGTCTTTTTCGATGAAGGAGGCTCTCTTCCCCTTCCCCTCCGTCTTTCCATTCTTACTGGAGAATGTCAATTGAGAGAGGGAGTGATAGGAGAGAGAGACGTGAATAGACGTACTGTAGACCGGTTGAGGAAAGTGCCATGGACATTTGGTATGATGGGAATGGGTACGGTAGAGTTACGATGATGGAATCGAGAACTGATCGAAGGGATGGGACGAGGTAAGAGAGTAAAAGGATGATTGCACCTATCAGCTGAGAAGGGGGCCGTTTTGTCACTCTGTCTTCGAGGGGAGAGAGGGAGGCAGATCTAACTCTTTCCCTATTACAACATCCATCTACCACCCAGTCCTCTCCCTCTCTTTCCCCTCTCCGCCCCCTATGGAATGTTACCGCATTCGGAAGGAGTGTAATGGAAGGATGAAGTCAGAGGAGAAGGGATAGATCTAATAACAGAGACCTAATAAGAAATGAGGGGCCAGACTATGGGGTCAATCTCGATTGAATAGAACATGATCATAGGGAAGTTGTATTAGTCCTTGAGTAGTACAAAAAGTGTCAATTGAAGGATGAGACTGGAAATGAGTGAAGATACTTCTCTAATGAGTGAGAGACCGTGGAGAGACGGATCAATGAATTGAGTGGGTTGATCAAATGAATTGGGAGAGAAGTAGAAGAAAGACGGAAGCTCGAGAATGGGAACGTGATGAGACATTGGCAAAGTTTGGAAGGGAAGAAGATGAGGAGATGCCAAACAGAGAGAGAGACGACTCCTGAACGGAAGAAAGAACCACGATGGAAAGAAACGATGCAACCAATTAATCCACCGTACCCCCACCGTATACTGGAGTATCGTAGACTGATGGGGAACAAAGAAGACAAGGGGTGATTGAGTATAGGGATAAGAGAGAGCCCTTCTTCCTCCCCCTCTCTATTCTCCTCCCTTCTAAATTCCCCCCTTTTGCCTTCCTTTTCTCTCTTCTTGTGATGACTTTACACTAAGAAGGAAGGCAGGATCGAGAAATGAATGGAAACGGGAGCAGAGAGGGGAAAGGGAAGATGAAGGAGGGGAAGATGATCGCATGACTGATCAGGGGTGATCAGGGAATGAATACCATAGTCATCTAGGAACGGAGCAAAGCAACAACTTCATAAGCCTAAGGTGCGAGTGATGATTACTACTACGGACCCAAGTGATCTCATGGATTATAATTATGAAGTTGCCATCGATGAGAGCTCGAGGCAAGAAGAAGGAGTGATCGATAGACGATAAGTGACTAAAATGGTTGGATTGCGTGAAGCCTTCTCACTGACTCCTCCCCTCTCTGATCCGTGAGAGAGAAAGGGAAGAGCTACCGAATGAGTGGAAGAGAATGAGACAAAAACCGGAAGAAAGGGATGAGACACACGCGTGTATTCTGAAGGAGAAGAAGAAGGAGAAGGAGAGGGGAAGAGCCGATTTGGAATCTGATGAGAACGAGACGAACTTCCGGGATAGGAGAGAGAGAGACTTGATAGGAGTGGATCAGATCAAGATCTACAACTGATCAAGAGGAGTATTGTTAGGGTTGAGAGGTCTGCGTTTGGACGAGACATAGTTGTGTTTCTCGAGCCGATCACTCTCAAGAGAGAAAGATGCTAATTTAGGATATGTGATGAAACGACTAAATCTCTTCGGAAGAAGAAAACGCCTCAAGTCTTATAAAGAAGGAGAACGAATTCAACAGAACTCACAAGTAGCAAACCACCGTGATTCCAAATGGTCTGATCAGAGAGAGAGGGAAGGGGAAGGGAATGGGAAAGGGAGTCAGCTTCGCACTCTCTGAATGGTGCTACTCCCAGACAACATGTGTTGAAGTTAGGAGAAGGAGAGGTTAGAGAGAGGAGAGAGAGTGGGTAGATAGAAGAGATGATGCCGTAAAGAGAGAGAGGATCACTTCAAATGACCACTCCTCCCAGAGGAGAGTCTGCTAGTAACAGGGGGTATCCATATATGGGGTAATAAGAGAGAGGGCTTTGATCTAGTCGTAGAGAAGCAGACCTCTGTGGGAATGAATCATATTGGATACGGTAGAATGTTCCTCTCGAAGGAGAAGGAGGAGGAAAAGGAATGGATCCTCTCTCGGTTGTAGTAAGAAAAGACCTTTGAGAGAGAGCGGAGAGAATGATCTGGGAAAGATGAAAAGAAGCAGAAATTGGGGAAGGGATGATTATATAATTACACAGGGGGGCGAGAAATCCATAGAGATCGATAGATGAGGTGAGGAATGGTGACTGAACTGGCTGGGGGGAGATATTTCCTGATTGGGAGTCTCCCCCCCCCTCCCTCCCCCTCCCTCCCCTCTCCCTCTCTCTCGTAAGCTTCGTCCCTTCTGTGTGTTTATCAAGCGGAAGCTGCCTGATGAGGAAGAGATAAACACGTCGAATCATTATTAATTAGTGCGCAAATGAGTGAGAATGAATTAACATTCTGGCGAAGACCGTCCAAAGTTGACTTGGATTCAGATCAGTGAGAAAAGATGTGAACGTAGGTGGAGAAGAACTTCAAATAGTTATGTAGTCGAAACATGTCTGAATCAATCAATTTCACAATCCATTCGCTTATCCGATGATCTCTCTTATTGGAATGACTAAGGGAGAAAAATGGAGAGGAGATCTCAGTCGATGTAAGAATTGTGATTCATCTGAACGAGAGGAAGAGAGATCGGACCCTTTTGAGTAGATTCGTGCCAGTCTCTTAAAATATTCACTGCAACATCTGAACTTCTTCGCTCAATTCCCTTTATAGGTACCGCTTGGAAGAAAATTAGATGGGAGGGCAGAGGCACCTTGAATAGATCAAAGGTCAACCGGTCCTTCGGTTTGCTTCATCATCAGTTTCCTACTCCTCAGCACTTCTTCTGATTCAGGGAGAAAATCATCAATGACTAATTCATGGATTCATCTTCAGTTTCTCTCTCTCGAGTGTGATGAATACTCCACTTTTTGCCTTGTTTTTTTGCCCTTGGAATTCTCGTGTTGGGATAGAAAGGCGTGTAGAGGAACGAGTGATCATTATGGGAGGTCAACGGAGGGGAAGAATCATTGAATTGAGTGGGTGGTGATACCTCTCTCTCACTCTTGTCATGCCAAAGTGCGACTTCCCCCTTCTATCAATCAGTCTCACTCTGATCACTCCCTCTTCCCCTCTCCCTCTCCTTCTTCCCCTCTCTTCTCCCCTCTCCTTTCCTGCGTAATGGAATGAGTGTAGTAAGGAAGCGGCTGGCGTCTCAAATTCAAGTCCATAGAAGAGGAGAAGTCACTGAAGTCAGATCGAGGGATGAGATCAGAGGAAGATTGGAGCTTTCTGATCATTTCGAAATTCTTCTAGGAACGGTTCAACATGAAGGCAGCATGATAAACGATTCAAATGTTTGAACTAATAAGTGCAAAAGATATGGCAGGTTTATCGATTGGCAAGGCGAATAAATACTAGTGGGTTATCAGATCTGATTATCAGTGCTCAATATACAGATAGAGTTCAGAGAGTGGAATGAACGGTTTCTTTCTCATTGAGGAAGATCTTCCCAGCTACTTCCCTTCCCATTGTGAAGGAATGATCTTGATTTGCGACCTCGTAGAGCCAGGAACCGAATCGGCCTGAAAGTGGAGTAATTTTGATCAAAGCATTCCTGTAGGGGTAGCAGTAGAGTCAAAAGTTCGAGAGATGGGGCACTTACCTCTCGAGTATATCCTATGGCTCTCCATCAGATTCTGTGTCTGACTGAGTACTTCATCTCTGTTCACAGTTGGAATGGGGTATCCGTAGGGAAGGATGTGCACCCATCGATCGACGATTGATGAAGTGCCAGGAACGATTCCCTCGCTGATCAGGTCTGAAGTGGTCCATTTCATGAACACTCTACATCCCATTTTATGAACCCTAAGCACAAAATCGAACCTTGAATGGCCTTCTCCGTGATTGCATTCTCATCCACTTCTGCGTCGGCATTGCATCCGATTTCACAGAGAACCGACCTGAAGGAGTGATGGAGATGATTCGGAAGGCGTTTCTCACCAGTACAATGCAGCATTGGGTGTGAGGTGCTCGTTGAAGTTGGAGATGAAGGTGACTCTGTTGAGATCAAATTTCAGCTGAATCCTCTGGATGAGAATGAATCGAAGCAGTGATCTTACCGATAAAATACAACCTCGGGTTGGGGGAAATACACCCACGAGAGTGGTTCAGTGTGCACTGGTTGTGGTCGAGAAAGGCCAATCCCGACCAGAACTACCTGGAGTACGGTAAAAGATCGATTGATCTCTATATTGTGAGCTACCTTGGAATGCTTCAATGGAATCTCAGGAGCAAGTCCCGTAATCTTTCCTAGTTGATCGATGGGAATTGTAGAGATAATGGAGTCGTATGCCATACTGAAGCCGTTGGAGAGAGTTACCTGTAATGACCATGCCATAAAATGATGAAGGTAGAGGGGAAACTAACGCGTTTGCTGTCCGTTTCAATTTTGGTCACGGGCGAATTCAGTTGAATCCAATGAGAAGGGAGCTTTGTTACTATTTTCTGCCACACTTGACCAACTCCTCGCATTTTTGAAGGATATCTGCAATATGAGCTTCCTTATTTTGAAATTATATTATTCACGAAGGTCTCTTGTCCCACCTGAACACAACTGCAGAAGCCCTCTTTCCATTCAGTTCTGTATTCTCATTCTTATCTTTCTTCGCTGGTCGTGGAACTCTTCCTTCTACCCAACACGCACCCAGAGATTCCAGTGAAACTGTCCAGATCTGAAGAGAGATCAAAGATCAAACCCTTTCACACTCTTCAATCACCTTCTCATTGTAGGGTCGGATGAACAACTTTGTGAGGGTCTCCCCGAATGTTGCCAACGCAAATTGACTGAAATTGGCGTTGGAGGAGGATTCCTGAAGTAGCTTCCGGATTGTTAGAAAGAAATTAAGTAACTACTTTTGATGCTAGTTCATCCAGTTCTCTCTCGCACTGATCTCGAATAGGGCCGGGAAAGTGAGAGATCGAATCCTGAATTCTTCAATTCTTATGTGGTGTTAGTTTTCTGGAAAAAAGTCAGGAAAATGGAAAAATGGTGTTAGTTTTGTGTTTGGAAAAATCTCGGAAAATGCTACATTTTTGAATTCCCGCCATTATCAATTTTCGGTTAAATCTCCTTTCCCTTGAATCAACCGAGATGCGAATTTGTAACGATGCAGATCGCCGGTCAGAAAAACAGATATCTTATTTTTGTGATAACTGATTCATGGAAAAAGTAGTTATTGCCGAAAATTGATAATGGCGGGAATTCAAAAATGTAGCTTTTTCCGAGATTTTTCCAAACACAAAACTAACACCATTTTTCCATTTTCCTGACTTTTTTCCAGAAAACTAACACCGCATTACTGTTATGAGCACTTTCTCGACAAACCTGTACTGGATAGGGAATGAAGCACTCTTTAGGCTCTTTTCCTTCGAAAACATGATGCATACTGGCCTGTCAAGGACGATTTCTACAGCGAGATCTACAGGGAACATACTTTGACGCTTCTCGGAATGTAGTTCCACTCTCCTACAGCTTCATCAATGATCCTCAGGAATTCTGCAGCAATTATCGATTGCGATACCGTAATCTTCTCTTACCATGATATTTCGACTGTCCCGTTACGTGAACACCCAGATCGAATGTAAATCTGGAAGATCAAAGATCAGATCGATAGTGAACACGTGTCTACGTACCCTCGAGGAGTGGTCACTGATGAGGCCAGTCCTCCAACTCTATTTGCTGCTTCGAGCATCACTACCTGCGAATCAGTTTACAATAATTATCGGTGGTACAACTACCTTACTTCAGCACATATCGTTCCTTCGTCTATCAACTCCTGCAATCGGAGTGCTGCTCCTACTGCAGTTGGACCGCTTCCGATGATTACTACCCGATGGGGGTTGTCCATTCTGAGGAAGAATGGACTATTAGAGGGTGAAAGTAAGAATTTCGAGGAAATCTAATAGCGAGAACGGAAAATATCTGGAATGAAAAGCCGCAAGCGGGCGAACAGAAGATGATGTCACTTCAGATCAATCAACTGTGTATGAACAAGCGAGAAAAGCGTGACTTCGTGCGAACACGCAAAGAAAGGAGGAAAACAAAGTGGTTCGTGTTCGAGAGTTCGTCAGTTTGAAGGGACAGAAAAAAGCAGTAGTAAATCGGAGGAGGAATGGAGAACGCGATAGTGAGTCGAGCGGGATGAGAAAGTGTTTGGTCAAGGTCGGAATTTCTTCCCGCAATCGTCCCGTCGGCCCATCCGCTATCGCTACTTTATCAGCACTGATACGGGTGAGAGGTGAGATGACCATAAATTGAGATCGAGAGAGAAAAAGTGCAATGTGATTGTAAAATAATGTACTGTAGTCGTAAAAAGCTGACCTGGTTGACCTGCGTGACCTATTGAACTCCCGTGCGACGCGTGTCGCGTCGCGTCGCCCAGACGTCTCCGACATCGGACGTCTCCGATCTAGCTTTCGTATTTCTTCTGATTCTAGGTCATTAACGTCTCTTTCCTAGCTCCAAACCCTCGCTTAACCACCGCTCTACATCACCCTATCGATTGAAATCTTTATTTTCCCTTTCCTCCAGTGCTTACCACAAACATGACCTGATTTACCGCGTCTATTTTTTGTATACGCTTGCATTGTTCATTTGTTTATATATGTATTTACTTATTTATTGTTTGTTTATAGCGCTAAAAGATGACGGGAGCTTCGAGCTCCGAATCGACTCCACTCCTCGGAGTCAGCCAGCCGATCTCGATGGCCAAGCCAACCGAGAAGGAGGTTGTCATGTCCGATCAAGTTAGTTTTTGCTTCTTTTAGTGACTCCAATCGTATTTATAAGGCCTCCATATTGGTTATAAACATCTGAGATATCTTTATGAAACCAGTTTCTAAGGTAATAATATTTTTAGCTCGATGCAACTCTGAAGTCATTCAATTTGTACGAGTCGGAAGAGGAGATGGAGACTCGTCTCGAAGTTTTGAGGAACGTCAATTCCCTCGTCAAGAGATGGGTCAAGGAAGTCTCCCTCACAAAGGTGAAATCTCTTTCTAATTATTTCGAAATTATATCAATTTGAATCAAGTGATCTTACCAATTTCAAATTATTTATTCTTGTTTTTAGTTCACTTTTTAATTCATAATCAATTAACTAAATTGTCAGATGCCTGCTGATGAGTGTGATAAAGTGGGAGGAAAGTTGTTCACGTTCGGATCATATCGACTGGGAGTACATGGAAGAGGTAAGCACTATAAACTACATTTGTTTACTTTTCGCATTCCTTTGAAATTCCTTTGAAATCAAGCTGTTGGTTTAAAAAAAGATTTATCCGGTTCATTTCAGGTGCTGATATCGATTCGCTCTGTGTTGTTCCTCGTCACATCGATCGATCAGATTTCTTCACTTCGTTCTATAAGATGCTTAGCGAGGTCAGTCACTCGATTTTGTACTTTCAAAAATGCCTTAAGGTTCTGCCCTCTGGTTCCACATGAAATTAACAACAAAAACTGAAACTATTTTCTATGGTTCGCGATGTGTGCTTCTTTCTCTGTAGTGAATCGACATGTTCCTCTGGTTTATCCTAATTCTCCTTTTAAATATCTAATCCCTCTCCCCTCAGGACCCGAACGTGACTGATCTGCACGCGGTGGAGGATGCATTCGTGCCCGTGATCAAGTTGTACTACAACAAGATCGACATGGACATCCTTTTTGCCAGACTCGCACTCAGGGTAAGCAGAAGTTAACGTTATTCTTCTCAAATTTTTTTAGGCAAATATATGTTTGAAGTTATCTAGTAACCGAACAAATAGTGTTTGGATGACATCACAATGCAAATTGCTTTCTTTGATTTAGCGGATTTAGATAATTTCCTTTAATAACCAAGCACTAGCAATTTTGCAATTACTTCACAAAGTTAAGCAAGTTGAAATGAGATGATTTGTTCGAATAAGATCAAGTTTTTCCTTTCAGGAAGTACCAGACGAGCAGACTCTGCATGATGACATGCTGCTGAAGAATCTGGATGAGAAGTGCATTCGATCACTCAACGGTTTGTTCCATTCATTTTCTTCTTCTTTTCTTTCTTTCTATTTTATATTCGTGACGTAATAGACGATTCTGGCCAAATTCGAAGATTATTTTCCTTCTTTTATTATATTTCCTATGCTTTACGAAATAGGTGATTCTGGCTCAAATGACGTTTCTTCATTTCAATATCGTGGTTGTTTAGGTTCTCGAGTGGCCGATCAGATCCTTCGTCTCGTTCCCAAAGTGGAGACATTCACGCTCACACTGAGAGCCATCAAGGTCAGCTTACTTGATTAATTCATTTCTCCATTCTATTAATGATGTTTCATCAACGATATCCAATCCTATTCTTTCAGTTATGGGCTCAGAATCACGGCATCTACTCGAACGTGCTCGGATTCCTCGGAGGAGTCAGTTGGGCCATTCTCGTTGCGAGGTACGGTAATATTGATTTTATATTTACTCGTTCTCACCGTTGTATTCTGTACTGGCAAAATCCGATTTTAATTCAACAACAAATTGATGATGTGTCATCTTGCAGGGTGTGCCAACTCTACCCCAACTATGCTCCATCCAAACTCGTCAATCGCTTCTTCATGGTCTTCGCCAAATGGTGCGAGTTGTGTTTCGATGATGCTAAATGTGCTTTGATCCGTCAAATAAATGTTGCTAATCCTGTCTATTCTTGATCAGAGTGAGAAATAATCAATCATTGCAGGGAATGGCCTCATCCGGTTCTTCTGAAGGACATTGACTCCTCTCCCCGTCCCGATATCTCCAGTCTGCACGATCTCGTGTGGGATCCGAGGACTAGAAGCACTGATCGGTATGCTAATTAACATATTATTAATTAATTAAATATGCATTCTATTAATTATCTTTGTTGCAGGTATCATCTCATGCCCATCATCACACCCGCTTTCCCCGAACAGAATTCAACGTTCAACGTGACGACCTCTACCAGGACTATTCTCATGAATGAGATTCAGGAAGGTGGGTGGACAAATCATTTGATATCAGTGAAATGGACCTGATTATCGCCCCGTTAACTGTGTGCAATACGGTTGAATTCTCGATATTACGAAATAGCATTCAAAACTCAATCATTTCGAAACGAACCCATATTCGATACGAGATTATACGATATTACACCTAGCTCGACTCTTATTTCGAAAGGAGGGGGGGTGGGGTAACGGGTTCTCCGTTTCTCCTCCTCAGCTGCCTAATTCCACACTCAATTGAGCTCATCTTCCCTTCACTACCTCTTCTATTGTGGAGTCACGAATTATTAAGGGCTCAATTGCATGCTTGCATCCAATCATTCTAGTTGATACGATATTTTCATTTTAGTTTTCGTTTTCGTTTTCGTAACCCTAGTGTGTAAATATTTATTGTTGTAGGTCTGGAGATCACGAGCGATATCATGGACGGACACGCGGAGTGGAGAGAACTGTTCGAGGAGGTCAACTTCTTCTCCCGATACAAGCACTTCCTCGGTCAGTATTACTCATCATTCAATAATCTCTGCCTTCTTCTTGCTGTTTATTGTATCATAATCCTTTCCATTGCAGTCGTGGTGTGTGCAGCCGACTCGGAGGAGCACCATCTCGTGTGGGAGGGAATGGTCAAGTCGAAGCTGAGACATCTCATCGGATCACTCGAGAGGTTCGATTCTACTAATTAATTCATTTTTGCATTATAACCGAGTATTCCGTGTCGATTTGTGATAACTGAAATATCGGACAAGCAGCAGACGCAATAAATGAATAATCTGCTCAGGAATCCGCGCATCACCCTCGGCCACATCAACCCGAAGACGTACAAACCGAATATGAACCCCTGCCCGTTCCAGATTGGATACGAGTGAGTATTCTTTCCTGTTCATCGTCTTGTTGAAATAGTTCAAAAGCAGCTCTTAATTAAAAAAAAAATCAGATTATCGAGTGCCATTCGAACGCAGTAGTTTATTTTCGTCAATTGCAGAAACCCGGTTGCGGAGATGTGGTTCGTCGGTCTCGAGTTCAACAAATCGATGATGGGAACAAAGAATGTCGTGCTGACGGAGGAGATCACCGGATTCCATGATACGGTAGGATAGAAATATTTATTGATTTGCAAAATATTGATCTACCATATGTGTGGAATCAATTATCGATTGATCTTTGCAGGTAAATCGCGCGACGCGATACTCGAAGGGACGAGAGACGTTCACTGATGATATGAAGGTATGAGTTATTCTCCAAACTCCACATAGTGTAGAAAGATATTCAAGATCTTATTCGATTTTTGGACCATTTTAAACTCCACATAGTGTAGAAAGATATTCAAGATCTTATTCGATTTTTGGACCATTTTAAACTCCATATGAGGCCGTTCGCGAGAGTGTCGAGCAGATCCGATTCGGTCTGGCACAGCTCAAAAATGTCGATATTCTGAAACTATGTGATTTGGGGTTCTCGAGGGTGCTGATGACGATGGACACTTTCATTTTTCATTTTGGGCCTTTGTCGGCTCCAGATGACGTCACGTCGAAATCAGATTCTCGTCTGTTACTCCGTCCACGTGATTGCTAAAATTAAGCCAGTATGTCTCCCCGGGCAGAATTCGATGCTGATCACGCCTGTTTACTTCATTTTTCATGAAACTTTTCTGCGATTTTTGTAAATGGAAATTTTCACAGAATCGTTTGCAAGATGGGAGACCTAGATAGATCGAACCGGCTTGACGAGAGGAATTCAAATCTATGTCTATGGGCGATCTAGAAGGTAACGTTTTCGAGATAGGAGTGAGATAGTGAACCGAAAGTGTGAGTCGAATCGCACGTTTCTCACTTGTTTACTCCGTGACCCCTTCCGATCTCTCTCCTCTTCTGTCTGACAGGCGAGGGAGAGACGAGAGAGCATGGGGAATGGAGAGAGCGCAGCCAGCGGGTATGAGAGGGAAGGGAGAGAGAGGGAGATAGGAAGGGGTCACGGAGTAAACAAGTGAGAAACGTGCGATTCGACTCACACTTTCGGCTCACTATCTCACTCCTATCTCGAAAACGTTACCTTCTAGATCGCCCATAGACATAGATTTGAATTCCTCTCGTCAAGCCGGTTCGATCTATCTAGGTCTCCCATCTTGCAAACGATTCTGTGAAAATTTCCATTTACAAAAATCGCAGAAAAGTTTCATGAAAAATGAAGTAAACAGGCGTGATCAGCATCGAATTCTCTCCGGGGAGCCATACTGGCTTAATTTTAGCAATCACGTGGACGGAGTAACAGACGAGAATCTGATTTCGACGTGACGTCATCTGGAGCCGACAAAGGCCCAAAATGAAAAATGAAAGTGTCCATCGTCATCAGCACCCTCGAGAACCCCAAATCACATAGTTTCAGAATATCGACATTTTTGTGCTGTGCCAACCTACGCTCGACTTTCTCGCAAACGGCCTCATATAGTGTAGAAAGATATTCAAGATCTTATTCGATTTTTGGACCATTTTAAACTCCATATAGTGTAGAAAGATATTCAAGATCTTATTCGATTTTTGGACCATTTTACTTGCCATTTATCGCACTAACTTCTCCTCTCTGCAGATGCTGCTGAACTACGTGGCTCGGAAGGACCTCATCAAGTGGGTTCCGAAGGCGGAATTGACGAAGGGACGAGCAGTGAGGAAGGCCGCAGCCTCTCTTCCTTCCACTCCCAAGAACGTCCTCGAGAGGAGGGAGAGCAGCAGTGTAAGTTACTCTACATCTTTTCGTGGCTTTCATAACATTAATCCTTTTTTCGCGCAGTATTCGGTGAACTTTCGCCTCATGAACATTGAATATAAAACAATAAGCAAATTATTGATCCTTCAGACCTCAATGGAAGCTACTACTCCAGTCACGACGACGACGTCGGCAGTGGACAGCTCCACTCCGTCGACTGCGGGAGAAGTCTCGTCGACGACGGCGTCTGATGCTGGACCGTCGAATGGAGGAGTGAAGGAAGAGAAGATGGAGGAAGGAGGAGAGAGGAGCAGCGCAGAAGTGATGGATCAGACGGTTGGTTTTTATTTCAATTGTTCATTCATAATTTGAAACAACCGAAGATCTGTGAAAGTACGAACTTGTTATTTTGCGTCTGCACGTGGTAGAAATACTACGAAAGTGATATCAATCTCTCTCATTCAGTGTTCCTCTTCGTCCGCTTCCTCTGATGCCGTGGTGACGTCATCGACTGCAGCAGAGACTCCGCCCACTTCGGCTACTGCTGCAGGAACGAAGCTCATGCACTCGACCAGTCTGCCCAATCTGGGAGGTCAGTACAACACTTCTTCGTTTTACCAGCCTATCAACATCTTGATGATGTAGTCACTTCTCATTTATGATATCAGAGTTCAAACAGGAAGAAAGATGAGAAAAATTTAAATCTAAAATCTTCATTGCAGCGAATGCGACATCGGACCGTCAGCCGGCCCAGCAGCTTCCCCTCTCCAATCCCGATGAGGCCAATGCTGCCAATCCCATTCCCACCGAGACTGTCAAGAATGAGTGAGTGACTCTTTCTCTTCTTCTCTCATTCACTGACCATCATAATAGTTTTTTTGCGATGTGGTTTCCAGTCCCAATGCAAAAAACAAATTTTAGCTTTTACTGGTAAAAATTTGAAAGAATCTCTGCCAACGGTTAAATTGAATATCAAATAATTGGTTGCAGTCTGATCTCTGGCCTGGACTCTCGTCTTCTCAATCGGAAGAGGAGTGCAGAGGGAATCATCGACGATGAGCCCACTGCTCACAAGACGAGACGAATGGAGGCCGTCTGATTGGATAAGGATGATGCAATGCCCCTCCGCCCTTCCTCCTCCTTCACTCCCGGTGTCAGTTTGCCCTCTCTTCTCGCTCAATCCATTCCCGTACCTGTACATAGTTATCCAGACTGCCCTGATGATAATCGCTATTCCCTCCTCTGGAGCTGCACTCTTATCTAGTGTATTTATTGATTTCCAATTTACTCACTGCGTTTAGTTGCTAGTTCATAATAAGAAAATTAATAAAAACGGATAAAAAAAATACGAAAAAATGGTTGAAGCCCAAAAAGAAGTTAATATTTTATTTGTCCACCGTCGTCGTTATTCATTAAAAGTAGTCTCTGTTCGTTGTTTTGATACTGATTTTATTGACCCACTTAGTTTTCTGTTCAATATTTTCCCAAATATTTTTGTAACTTTCAATCTGCCGTTCATTCGAGCTAACTTTGTCCTCCTCTTTTTTTTTTAAATCTCAATTCATTGAGTGCTTTCTCCTTTCTTTCCCCAGTAATCTTCCCTGTCGTTTCTCATTCCACTGATCGCATATCTCTCCCTCCTCTTCCTCCTCCCCTTCTCCTCCCCTTCCCCTGACTCCCCCCTGATGCAACTCTACTAGCCTGATTGCCTCTAGGCTTTGTCTTTCGATGAGCAGTGCTTATTGATTGTTTTATACGCCCATGGCTTTCCCATCTTTGTATTACCCAACTCGGACCTGGTTTCACTTTTTTAATGACTAAGTTGTGTCGCTTTTACTTTGGAGAATCTCGGTCGATAAACGAGTAGACACAAAAAAAATTAATACAGTGTATTGCGTATTATACAATGGACACACAATAACGGATCTCATATATCGACTTACAGGAACGGAAATGGGTCTAATTGTTAGGATTGTAGCATCAAGGTACAGAAGAAAGCTTTATAGAAGTACTGCTTATAAGGAAAATTGAACACGATATAGTTGATTTTGTAAATACTGATTTTGTTGAAAAATTTTAATTATCATAAAGCCATTGATTGGTATCGAAGAAAGTGACTGTAACGAGAGACAGAAATCGATGTTGACGAAATCGGTTCCTGAGGTAGGAACGGGACGGAGGCTGTGTTACGATTCTGACTGAATTTGAGTTGTCAGTTCGGCCGCATGTGAAAACACCAGGGAAATAAATTTGACGAGCCTGGAATTAGAATTTATAGAATCATGCAATCGCTTAATCGTAATCACCATCGCAGAATTGTGCAGTTGAAAGAATAAATAAGGGCTGTTGATGTGATCCAGAGTGAACTCCCATTCTCCGGAAGCTCTGTTCTTCGACAAACGCCTCTGAAAAGACAGCATTCAGTTGGTGTCTTACCGTTGTTTCAATATATACTAACGTTGACAGCTTGCAAGAATTGAGAATAAGTGAGAACAAGTTTGGAATGCTTCAAATATTCGAAACCATGGAAGAAATCCACGCTTCGGATACTGTTCAGATAGGATTCCTGGAGTTGGACATGCTTCATCAATACAGTAATCTCAACTGGACTCACTGATTCTTGATCTATTCGTAGACTCAATCCGTTCCTATTACGAGCGAAATTAATCAGGAATCGTTCATTGAATGGTGGAATAATGTCTCGATTTAATACAGAGAATGAGACATCTTTCGCCCCAGAATGGAGAATCCAACGGATGAATCTGTGAAATTTCTTACATCTCTATTAATCTGAATAATTCTTACAACTTTGGTGTGGTAACTTCATAGATTCCTTGAAATTGTATTTTCTGCACATTGCCAGTCATCTTGCAACATTGAATCATTGCATCATCCAATGAAATCTAAAAAAAAAGCGCGCATTTTATTGAATTTGATGCTCAATAGTGACTAACACCGTTGAATCGGATTTCTTCAAAATTGTTCATGTTAGTCAATTTCTTTATTTGTGTTTGAACTGCCTCCTCGATGGTAAAGAATGAAAAGGGATCAGCATCCAAGATCCTCAGACCCTGATCGTCTTTGATTGGGGAACGAGCAAAAGATATTGCATACCGTTAGATCATTGTCTTGTTTAGAAATATATTGCGTGTTCGTCTGATCAACATAACACATTACACTGTCATTTTCTGCAGCTGTTGCCACTACTACGCAACCAGTCGTGTTCTGAAACAGGCGTGAACTGAATGCTGCATCTGTATCCATCGGACTCACTCTGACTATCTCCAACTTCTGCAGAATTCGCTGTGTTTCTTCCATCTTCGAGAGCATTTGATTCACAATATAGTACATTCGTTGATTAGTCCTTGCCAGCCTTTCCAATGAAAATCTGAAAGATAAGAGATGTTTAGATAATCGTCAATGAAATCTAACTTGTCCAAGTGAGAAAGAATCTTGTATAAGCAGTCGTCCGGAAAATTAGAGAGGGTATCCTGCAGAAGTAAAATATTTGTCGGGATGCTCATTTCCAACGTTTTGCATTCTTTAGAAGGAATAACTTCCGGAACAAGGGGACTATCTAGACTAAAAGTTCTTACATCGTCGAGCCAACTGGGAGGATTCGTGAAGATAATTGGAGTACGAATCTTCTTGTTTCGAGAACGTGAATTCGGGTGTTTCCTCTTCATTGTATCTAAAATGTAGAGAAGATTACGGTAGATGAAGAGAGATTAGATAGACGACTTGACTGTAGAAAAGACATGGAGTCTACAGAATTGGACTGCTCCTAACTCGGTGAAACTCGGTGAAATTAATACTCCTATCTATACTGAAAAAAGAGTGTGGTTCAATCAGAAGAGACTTGAAAATGAAGGATACATGGGCCACCGTAGGCGACGAGAGAGTGGGAGGGCAGGTACGGTTAGACGAGATTAGAGAGTGAGGGTTAGTGAGAGAGCGAGAGTGAAAGGGAGAGTGAGGGAGCGAGAGAAAGAAAGGGAAAGAGGCGATTATGTGTGCAAGTGGTGAGAGATGATGGAGGTTAGAGAAACATAGACGACGAGAGAAGAAGAGAGAAGAAGAAAAAGGGGAGAGAGCAGAGAAGTCAGAAGAAGAGAGATGGAGAGAGTGCTCAAGGAATTGCGGTGAGAGATGGAGTGGAAATAGAGGAGCTGCAGAAGGAAGTTCTTAGGAAACAGAACGATAGAGATGACAACTTCAGACGATAAAGTGATCATGATCATAGAAGTGCTATGTTCAATTGTGCCGATTTGAAATTATCATGATCCCCCTTTCCTAATGTGTGCAAAATGTAAAGACTTTTCGGATAACTTTGAAATTTTTTTTTTATACAAGCATTTATAAAACAAAGTTGCACAAACTGCAAAAGGCGATTATGGGTCGAGAGGTATTGGAAGGGCTGGTCAGGTCGATCTACTCGCAGACGCTATCCGGCCACTGTCAACGCGCGCAACCTTTTGCCTGCTCCCTTTCGGGCCTGAGCCGTACGGTTGTCCTTAACCACCCGGGTTAAGAGCCCTTCCGAGCTCGAAACCCTAGTGACGCATCGCTTGGCACGGACGCCCGGTCGTCGTAGACCGAATTCCGACCAGGGATCCCTCCCTCACTCTCTCCACCATAATCTACGGCCTAGAAGCTGGCTCACAAGTGCCCGCCACGACACTCCTTGGTTTGCAAAAGTTAGAAGGCATACATAAGGGAGATGAAATGGACGCCTGTGGTCAAAGGAAAAGTGTGTTCTTGGAAATCAAGATGCATGGTTTTTGCAATCATGCTGAACTGAATGATTTGTGAGCAATGATCGTACAATGAAATAGATAGGCACATTTTCAATCGGAGAAGTCCATCAAATCAAGATCGGACAAAGAAACATCGCTTGGTGTTGGAATATTCTCGAACTCGAGCCATTCATTATTGTTGAAGAATTCTATGGTAGCTTGATGACAAGTGTTTTCGTGACATTGTGAAGGGATGGAAGTCGATTTCCTTATCGAAGTCGAGCGGAAAGAAATTTTGACCGAGTTTGAATTGTCCGCTCTTCCACACGTGAACACTCCTTCATTCAGATTGGCCTGTAACTAGAACTAGTGAGAAAAAAGTCTTTATAATTCTAACCTTCTGAATGTTTTTCAATTGGAATAAGAAAAGAGGATTATGTTTTTCAAAATAGAAAGAAATTTCCCAAAGCCCAGAAGCATTTTCCGTGGCAAGCCGTTTCTGAAAGAAAATCGTTCAATATTCATCAGAGCGAAAAAAGGATAATTTGGTGTACTCACATTGATACAGTACCGTAATTGAGAGACAGAGATTACGATTGAATGATGTATGAGAGTAGAGAATCTAGGCATGAAACCGGCATCGTATACAAAGAAATGGTTCTAAAAAGTAACACTTTTTGTGTTCATTCGTTCTCCAGGCAACTCACTATCTGTTTATGAATTGTGAGTCTCAATTCAGTTCTGTCTCCAACAAAATTGTGCAGGAATTGTTCATCGAACTTAGGAACAACCCAATGCGTTGTTGAGAAGGAAACATCTTCTGCTCCAGACTCAATGATCCATTTAAGAAATCTACAACATAAATTATCCTTAGCAAAACAAAACGAGTAAACCAACGTTTCATGGTTTTTCACTAGGTCGAAATCCACGTTGAAAGACATCTTCTTCAGCTTTCCGATGAGATTGGTCTTGCAACTTCTCAGCAAGTGCCAATCAAATGCTACCTGAAGATGATTGTGATAAAGCAATATAATTTTCATCTAAACTCACTCGGTTGAAACTTAGTTCATCAAACTGATTTTTCTTCATTAATTCTCTCATCTTGGCCCGAACTGTTAGGGGAATGGAGAACTTCGAAGTAGAACAGGGAGTCAGAATAGTCAATCCCTGAAGATGAGAATTGATGAATAAACTAACGTATTTCACTCACTTTAATATCTGTGTTGACTCGTTGGGAGAAATGATGGTAGACCGAAGGATCACTTTGATCAACATAGTAAATGAAGTGATCCGTATCGGCCCCTGAGGCTACTAGAGAATGACCAGTTGAAGTCTAAAATGCATCAGTGAAAACAATTGAATCAGTGAAAACAATTGGATTTGAAACACTCACTCTGACAATTTCCAACTTATTCAGTCGTCTTATCTCATCCGGTATCACAGATAGTCTCCAATTTGCAGTGTGTCTCATTCTCTGACTAGTCGAGGCTAATGATTCCAATGAGTATCTACAATCAGCAATGCCGAGTTGGAGGAAAGGATAGGGAATCTCACTTATCCAAGTGTCGATGGACCCGAGTCAAGCAGTCATTTGGAAGGTTCGAGAGGATATCCTTTAACATTCCGATTAGTTTTCTGGCGAAAAGGGTTCTATGGAAAGCTACTCACATCATCCCGCCAGAATGGCGGATTTGTGAACTTGAGATTGGAGCGCATCCGATAGTTGGAGTGTTTTCTCTTCATTCTACAACTCTGGATAAGAAGAAACACTTTTATTTTCGGAGCTAAGATGCGATAACATGTTAGAAAACGTAGATAGGACTCACGAAGTGGTTAGCAGAGAGGATGATCAAGTATCGCACTGACTGTTCTAGATTGGTCTCTCCTTCCTAGCGTAGTCTCGTGCCTCTCCTCAATTCCACCATTACTCCGCCCCTTTCCTCCCTACTGTGTAGAGGGAAGGAGAGAGAGAGGGGGGGGGGGAGGGGCGGAGTCAGTACCTCTCCTCCCTCTCGCTCTTTCTCTGACCCTGGTAGCCCCTTTCTTCTCTTCATCGTCTATCTATCTCGTGTCTGCCAATACCTCACGATGAAAGACACCCAATGAACATGGAGGGATTCACTTGTATCACATATCACCTATCACACAGATCGGATCCACAAAATGCTTGAATTGAAATGAAACCATGGAATCGAAATATACTGTGAGAATCTCTTGCTGTATTCTCTTCAACAAATCTGTTCTTCTCTAGTTTCCAGTTCCACCAATCAATAATCAATTTCTCATCATCTCCTTATCACTGATAGGACGGTGGTCCTCATTCCTCCCTTCTTCTCTCCTTTCTTCCCTCCCTCTCTCTATCTCTTCTGTTCTTATCAGTATTCGAACGCGATCGCTTCTCCTCACTCTTTCCTTCCACTTTTGTCTCCAATCCTGTCTCTGTCTCGTGATGAATTCCCCATCAGTCGAACTCGATCTGGTAAGGATACGGTAGTGAGGGGGTACTGTGGGAGGTACTGGTAGGGCTACAGTAACCCTCCTATCGCAGACTGAGGACGATCTCTCTCTTCGATGGCTGTTCGTCGAGCAAGGAATCAGAGAGGAGATCAACAACATCTCCATCTCTTGCTATGCCGACCAGAATTTGTAATTACTTTCCTTCATTCTGTGATTTCGGCGATAAGAAAGAATGAAAATGGTGTTTGATCTCTGCTCTTCAGTCTTGGAAAATGTTTCCCCATATTAGCCGAACGAGGAAGAAGACTCGTGGCTGCGTCGAATATGGTAAGGAGTTCTATTGAACTAACGGAACAGATCCATTTCAGCCACTCGCTCAATTTATAAAGAAAATCTCTGCTCTTCCTCGTACAAATCCTCAACAGCTCTCTGCCAAGTTGGGAAGCCCCAGCTCAATCAATGGTGGCATGAACAGCCAGACTCCTTCTCCGAGCAGTGGAACGGTAGGAGTACGGTAGTTGAAAAATTCAATCGATTGATTCGCAGGCCAATATCGCTGCTGGTGCTCCTGTTCATCTCTCATCCAACCCCGGTCCTTCGCAAACTCCGATCGCTAATCGTCCCTCTATTATCTCCAAGACCAACGAGCCCGTTCAGGTATCGATTCATGAAGACTTAAATCTGACGAATTGTTTCAGAAGCAGCCCAAAGTAGTGAAGTCTGAGGATGAGATGGAAGCCATCGACCCCGAAGCCGATATCGACGTCGTATAATCGTCTCTTCGTACTCGCTCATCCGTAGATCATAGATTGTTCTTCAGTGAAGATCATTTCTCTCCTCTGTGATATTCATCGATTGAACCCTTTATATCACGCGTTTCACGGTAGAATCGCAAAGTTTCTAGTGATCCCTTGCACATCAACGATGTGACCCCACCATCTTTTATCGATTTTCGGAAGCCCCCGTATAGGGGACCTTTGAGCCAGAGTATTGGAGGTGGTAGATCAAAGACCGCTCCAGAAGGCTACGTCAAAGTTGATCTTTGAGGCGCCGTTTTTCGCGTGAATCTCTCCTGAAAGTGGAGCTAGAAACTCGCCCAGGAGCTTAAACGTGCGTATTGAGCTGCTCTTCAAGATAGAACTGGTTGAAAATCAATTAGAATGTTTTCGTAAGCGATATGGGTAAACTAATCACTCAAAACAGAAACACATCTGGAAACAGGCTAGATCGATCGGGCTCGAAGAGAGGAATTCAATGGTATGCTGTTATCCATACCTAAAAGGAAGCAAAAGTGCTCTTTTCCTCGAAAAACTAGATCTGACAGATTCAACCGGAGGGAGCAGTGTTTACGAGCCAGAGGGTAGGGAAGGGCAGGGCGAGAGAGCATGGGATTGTGAGAGAGCGCAGAGAGAGAGGAGGGGAAGAGGTCAGAGGAGAGGAGGGAAACACATTGCTCCTCAGCAGAAAGTAGTTTTTCGTGCAAATGAGCACTTTCGCTTCCGTTTAGGTATGGATAACAGCATACCATTGAATTCCTCTCGTCGAGCCCGATCGATCTAGCCTGTTTCCAGATGTGTTTCTATTTTGAGTGATTAGTTTACCCATATCGCTTACGAAAACATTGGAATTGATTTTCAACCAGTTCTATCTTGAAGAGCAGCTCAATACGCACATTTTAAGCTCCTGGGCGAGTTTCTAGCTCCACTTTCAGGAGAGATTCACGCGAAAAACGGCGCCTCAAAGACCAACTTTGCCGTGGCCTTCTGGAGCGGTCTTTGATCTACCACCTCCAATACTCTGGCTCAAAGGTCCCCTATACGTGGGCTATCGAAAATCGATGAGAGATGGTGGGGTCACATCGTTGATGTGCAAAGCGGTATGCGATTCTACCCTGAAACGCGTGATATGCAGAAAAAATCCAGTTGGATTGAAATAAAAATGTTGAATTATAAAGTCAGTCCTTGATAGTACTCGCTCCTTCAACAAACATACGGTATTCACTCCCGATCAATCGCGAAGCTCCTAAGGTTTATCGACTTTTCAATATTATTTATGCTTCAATTTCATTGTTAGGTGAAACCGCTGAATTCCTCATTATCGATTTAGTCTATTCGTTTCTTCATATCACTACAATATGGCTTGTGAACTTCGATTTTGGACCAGCTTTGTTTCTCCCATTTTCGCTATTATTTTCCATTAGTGAAGATTATTGTTCTTTTCATTCTTATTATTTTTTCTCCTTCACCCTCAATACCCTCTAGGGCTTCTCAACACGAAAGTTAGCTTACGGTATTCAGTTCCGAGCGATTACTCATAGGCGATGAGTAGTGCCATTTCAAACATCACTTTGATGTCTGTATCTATTGCGGGCTGTCTATTTACCTCATAATATTTATTTTGTCAACTCAGTTAACCATTCCAGATCGGCATGGACTCAGAAGGCCGCAAGGTCATCGTTGTCGATAACGGCACTGGGGTGAGTCATTGACAGTTTGTGATGGTGCAAACATTTTTCTTTCATTACCTTTTCATAGTGAAACGATGCCTTTTCCAGTTCGTGAAGTGTGGATATGCCGGCTCAAACTTCCCCTCCCACATCTTTCCCTCGCTGGTCGGAAGACCTGTGCTCAGATCATCGCAGAGGATCAACAACATCCAGATCAAGGTTAATCCTCGTTTACTTTTGGTGTATTTTAGTTGTTTCATTGTCAAATCATGTGGTATGGCTATATCACGCATTTGCTCTTGTTAAAAAGTAGTGATTTGCAGGATCTGATGGTGGGAGAGGAGACTTCAGCCCTCCGTCAGTATCTCGATATCCAATATCCGATGGACAATGGAATCGTGAGGAATTGGGATGATATGGGACACGTGTGGGATTATACTTTCGGACCGGAGAAGCTCGATATCGATCCCAAGGTTTGAATTTATCTTGTATCTAACTAGTCAAATTACGAAATCGTAATTAATTCACTTGATTTTGGCAAGATAATCAGTGATTTTCTTTCAGGACTGCAAACTGCTCCTCACTGAGCCTCCTCTCAACCCGAAGAAGAACAGAGAAAAGCTCTTCCAGGTTTGAATTCGATTATCATAAAGTCTTGAAGTTGTTCTGCCTTGGAAACCTCAAAGTTGATCGTAAACCGCTAAATAAACAACAATCTCAAGGTGATGTTCGAGCAGTACGGCTTTCACTCGCTCTACATCGCCGTCCAGGTTAGAATTATTTAAATATAATAATATTCTTTAATTTTTATTAATTAATCTAATTGCTGATACTCTATGCTGATTACGGATAGAATGTGGATTGTAATCGAGAAATTTGGCTTGCAGGCAGTGCTGACTCTCTACGCGCAAGGTCTCCTCACGGGAGTAGTCATCGATTCGGGAGATGGAGTCACCCATATCTGTCCCGTCTATGATGGGTTAGTTTCTTTTCTCCTTCTTTTAACGATGCAACAAGAAAGTGAAAAAGGATAGAACGCCATTTCAAGTTACAGCATTACGTAATCGCAATACATCAATCTGTTCCTTTAGATACGCCCTCCAGAATCAGACTCGTCGTATTGACATTGCAGGAAGAGATATCACCAAGTATCTCATCAAGGTTTGCATCTTTATTCTTTAGCCATTCTTTTTTGATTGACATGTTGGATCTCTTCACCAATGATAATGATCGATTTCCAGCTGTTGCTTCTCCGTGGTTACTCCTTCAACCACTCTGCTGACTTCGAGACTGTCAGACAGATGAAGGTTCGTCCATCTATTGGCTCGTTTTAATTATCCGTTTGCTGCAAGAAGGAGATAATGAATCCCTAAATATTCTCTACATGGAAAAACACAAATGATTTCAAAAAATAGATATCATAATTGCCTGCAGGAGAAGTTGTGCTACGTAGCGTACGATGTGGAGCAGGAGCAGAAGCTTGCTCTCGAGACTACCGTACTCTCACAGACGTATACGGTATGCACATAATGATTAATTGATCCTTTTTTTTAAAATTGTCTGCTAGATAAGATGCATGTTGTTTAATTTCAGTTGCCCGATGGCCGTATCATCCATCTGGGAGGAGAGAGATTCGAGGCACCCGAAGTGCTATTCCAGGTATAATTTTAGGGCTAATTCTATAAGAATTTACTCCTAGTCTCTCATTTTGTCCTCCGTTAACTGTTCTTCTGAAACCTCAATTCATTTATTAGTGGTTTTTTCATGGTATTTGAAATAAGAAATCCTGGTTCCAGCCCCATCTGATAGACGTGGAGAAGCCAGGAATGTCCGAGACGCTCTTCTCCTCCATTCAGGCTTGCGATATCGGTACGCATTGTTCCTTTTTATCCTTGATAGACACCTTTGCTGTTTCAAACCACACTTATGTTCGAAGTTTATTAGAATAGGCTTCTAGCTTTCCTTTCTTTCATGATATCCAAGAGCACACTCTCATTCATCTCGATATTCAGACGTCCGTCTTGATCTGTACAAGCACATCGTTCTCTCTGGCGGCTCCACTATGTATCCCGGTCTGCCGTCGAGATTAGAGAGAGAAGTGAAGCAACTCTATCTCGAGAGAGTTCTCCATGGAAATGAGGAAGCATTCAAGGTACACATTATTACCATTCATCTGCTCATTCAATTTTTCTCCTATTAGTCTCATTTTACGACGTTTTGAATATCAAATTGGACGACATTCGTCGTGGTTTCCTCATATCTTGGATTCAATCACCAACCAGTTGTTCCTGTTTCAGAAGTTCAAGATCAGAATCGAGGCTCAGCCTCGTCGCAAGCACATGGTCTTCCTCGGAGGAGCTGTCCTCGCCAATCTCATGAGGGATAGAAATGTGAGTGACGGAATCGATAATGAAATGAGGACCGATTACTGTATTGCGAACCTATCGATTGCAGGACTTCTGGGTGTCGAAGGCGGAGTACGACGAGAGAGGAATCGACCATGCGATGGCACGACTAGGACTGTAGATTATCGATCGATGGACTACCGTAATCAGAAGGATCGAGAGTGACCTACTGATTCATCTCTCTCTTCAATGACCGCTCTTTCATCACAATAATTCACTTTGCTTCTCAGCTAATCTCTCGTCTGTGCGTTATCTCTTTCCTCTCTTCATTTCACTTATCTTCTCTCTATCTCTCATCAGTTTTCACACTGACCCTCGGTTATAAATAAGCATGTCCTCTCTGATTAACTGCTTTATTTATTTCCATCTATCGTGACGTTTTCATATTCCATTTTGGTCGTCTGCTCATTTCCACAGCCTTATCAATTCCCTTATCAATTCCTCCGCTTTCGTAATCTGGTAATTCGATTGTTATGCTGTGCTGTAATTTTGTAAGTATCAAGTAATTTATGAATTTATATCACCCTTACGCGCTTTTGGTCCGAATCTCAACAATTTGAGAATCAAAGACTACAATAGAGAGCATTTTCGAGAGTAGGTATTTTGCTATTCGCCCAGCTAATAAGTCTACTTCTTATTTATAACGTTCGACAATTGTGATACGGAATGTAAAATATCTGATAAAAATATTAAAATGCTAAATTCAATGGCGACATGCACAAAATGAAAAAATCTCAATGAAAAAAATCAACTTGCGTTAGCTTGGGAGTACTGTACCATTCGATAATATCGATTCCTACTGTAATTGATAGCTCTGGATTTCGTTACTTTCTTTGTTCGCTCTTGCATTTCACTTGTAATCGCTATATTTATCGTTCTCGGTTCGCCATCCTATTCTCCTCCCTACGCTGCTCCGTTATCACTCCGATTTTGCAGCATTATCACTCGTTCGTCCTTGAGTTTGACCGCTGACAATTTACCCTCGATTCTCGCGACATTTTTGGCTGCTTTGTCCTAATTTAATGGCTGCGATACCCATGGGCGTACCACCGTCCTTGCTCCCTTCCCCTCCCCTCTCTCATCTCACTATCTGCACTGTTGTTGACCAGTCTCTGCCGCACAATCAGCTGAGAATCCCATTTCTCTCGTCCCTTTTTCCACCCACCGCCGCCTGTGCTTTCCTTCCCAGTTGAACAACACCTCTCGGTGTCTATTCACTCCGTTTCGCACCTCCGAGTAAGTTTATCCTCCAGATTAGACGGACCCCACACAATAGAATCGTGCCGCGCAAAGGAATCTCCTCCCTTCTTCTTTCGCTCTCACCAATTGAATGGTTACTCGAGTGGATCGGCAGTTAAGTTCTCACACCGATTGGGTGTCGGCTTGCCTTTATCATCTCTCTTCTTCACACGTTTCTCGAGTGTCTTTCCATCTCTCTATCACTTTCGCTCCGTTCCCGGCTCAATTTCCATCCATTTCTCTGCGAGATCTCTTCTCTTTCCTCTTAGATCCCGTCCACTCTCCCGCCATTTCCTTCCTTCCTTATTCATCCGAGTCGTAATCATTATGTGAATTGGGTAATGCCTTAATGGTCCAACTCCGTGGAATCAACATGTTCAAGTTTTTATCGATCGCTTTTTACTCTGGTTTGCATCCATCTAATCAAATCAGAGTGATTCGGTACAGACAGCGCGGCGCTTCACTAGTCTGCCTTGCAATCCTCCTTTCCTCTTCTCCCCACTCTCTCAATTCTCTCAATCTCTTCCTTTCTGGTACTGACAACCTGCCATTCGTCAGAGTTGTAGTTTAGCCGTTGATGATTGTCGTGAGGGAGAACCACAACGGCCATAGTGACCGTTGACCCCTATCGAAGGCCCATTAATTCTGTGCAAGTCCCTGTCGCCTTTCTATGCAATTACATCATAGCGTTATCTATCTTTGTCGTGTTCATTGTTGAGAGTAATCCTGTTAGCATTAATCTATTTTCGAGTCATGAAATCCTCTCTTTCGCAACAGATCCATGTTGATCTCCCTCCTCCTCCTTCTCCACCTGTATGCTTCTCCCTCCTAGAGATCACATAGAAAGGAGAGAGGAGTTCATCTATTCTCTATCTCCTCCATTCAGCCTGTACAAACGGTGTGAATTGACATCCAAGGGAGGGAAGGGAGGGGCAGTCAGTTTTTCTCCCATCCCAGTCGCCACTTCCGCTTCGCGTGACCTAATCATTGCTATCGGTTCGTATTTAGTAGTTGGCCGTGCTCCGGAATGCATGCGTAGTCATAATCCGGCGCTCATTAGAGTGAGACAAACAAGAGCGGTTTATCAGTGAGAGGCACTCATTTTGATTGACAGAGAGGGATGAAAAAGTGCAGTGACGAGTAATTAGAGAGGAGTGGAGGAGACTGTCGAGCTACGAGGATACTGGCACCGATCTGCCTCCCCTCCCTTTCTATCTCCTTGATTGGGAGATGAATGACGGTTATTCACTACTATCCTCGATGCTTTTTTTTCGATGGTCTTATTCTGCTCCATTTCTATCCAGAGCGTTGTTGCATTCATAGAAGTGCTCCATCCCTCCTTTCCGTGCTGTTTCTTCCTCCAGCCTTCGAAATATGCTCATGATCACGTCCCTTCTCTGCTCATCGTAGTGACCTACTCGGGAATGGATGAAATGTCCTCCATTGTTGCGACCCAATCTTGCAGAGAGAAGACACGCGATCTCTCCTTGTTCCTTCCATTCCCTCATATTCTCTCGTGGTGAGAGAGTGGGGGAAAGTGAGAGAGCAGAGAGAGAATCCAGCAGTTCTTTGCAGCATCCTGTTGATTTGTTGAGTGGAACGGCTGCCAGATGCACCCATTGTCAGAATAAGTTGATTAGCTTGTCAGAATACTGTAGTGATCTCTCCATCTACTCAGTATCCGAAAGAGGTTTAGTTGTTTGTTGTGCGCGAGAGTGAGTAGAGGAAAGAGAGAATGATAAGGTGTAAGAGTCATCTGGATTTGTTGGCATAGCACATTGACTGAGATAGGGGAGAGTTGAGATAGTGAGTGAGTGCTCTACTTCCATGGAGGGAGATCGAGGAAGTTGACCCCTCTTCCTCCTATCAGTTCCAATTTCCGCAACAGTTTCGTGATGAGGGATGTTCCTAATCTGCGAAAATTCAACCTCTGTCTATTTCGGTCGTTATTGGACATTAGAATGTTAACGCGTTTCCGCATGTACCGTTAAGCCACGATTTTCCATCTTTCGTGATCTAGTAGACTTACTTACCTGAATACTTGCTAACTCGATTACCTCTTCTTCACTGGGAACAGGAACATAGATCAGAGTAGTTCAACTGGATGGTATGCGCTTATGATTCACAGTGGAGGAATGTAGACAATGCAGCAGTTTCGAGTCCCTCTTCATTCTTCTGATTCGAGTGGGTCATTTCACTCTTTGACCCCTCCTCCTCTCTTCTTGGAATGCAGATAGCGTTGATGATCACATTGTTCTGTCGTCGAAATGATGGACAGTCTCGGTCATCCTCTCTCTCTCTCTCTCTCTCTCTCTCTCTCCTCTCATCACTCAGTTGTTTGCTTCTTCCTTTGGCTTCACCCCTTCTGATCTCCTCCTTCCGCTCTCTGATTACTCCTGATAACGGGGGCACGAGCCACTCATAAATCCGTCTGTCGAAGTGATAAGAGTATTTATGGGTTACTTATCATCACTACTTGCTGCGAATCGTGTGGAGTATTCTGAAATTTGTTTGATGATGTGACTAAGTGACCCATTCTGATAATGATGAGAAATTGTCTGCTCTTATCTCTATCTCAACCCGCCACGTAGTTAATTCCTCTATTTATTATTGTAAGGATCAAGTCGGGGGTATTTTCGGCTTTTCCTCTTCTCTTATGGATTTTATATTAGCCATTTGATCAGTACATTGCGATGCAACTTTTCCAACTCTTCGATTTTTGATCATTCCGATTGTTTATGGCGCGTATCTGATTGCATAGCTTGATCTCCTCTGTTTGTCCCTAGTGATCTCCCCTCCAATCGATAATGCTTGCGTATCGAGTTGGGTGGTCGGAGAGGTGTCTCAATGGCTGGCCGATCTCCCCTATTCTGACTTTATCAACATATCATGGCCGCCGAGAGAGTGTGGGATGAGGAGAGGGCGCAGAGAAAGAGAGGGAGCGAAGCTCATAATCTCTTTCTCACTCAATCGCGCTTTGATCAATTCCGACTGAGGAGGCAGAAATGGTCGAATATCTCAGCTTGAGTCTCTCGCCCTCACGTGATTTCGTACTGAAATCGCAGAAATTCAGCATTTTTCTCTGATTTTTATCGGATTATAATTATCATGCAAGACTAACGCGCTTCGTGAACTTTGACCTACGTGCTTAATCACCTCTGAGTGACAGGAGGGTAATCAGATAGAGAAGATTCGTGGAAGGTGTGAGTTGATTGCATGAATGGCGCCGAGTTTGAGAGGGCGCCTGTGTTTCCGGACGACAGAAATCACTGATTATGACCCTCCTCTTTTTCTCCTCTCTATTAGTCCCTCTTGATTAGTACGTCCAGACAGATCCAACCTATTGTCTCTCAATCGACTCCTCAAGACTAGAGAGTTCATTGGGAATCTCCTCTCAATCTCCTCTCTTACCTCCTCATTTCACTCGTGAGAAGTAGCTGTGCCATCTCTATTTGCCACCTATCCGAGTACTCCCTCTCTCTCCATCCTGAGGAAGGAGCAGTAGTGCACCATGATCACTACTGATTGTCCCTCTTATACCTTCTATTCCTTCTCAAGGGGCGTTTCGTCCTCTTTCCTGTCTCTATTCAACACTACCCAATACTCCCCATTGCACCCATTGACAGTATTAGATTTCACATGAATGAATGGTCGTGTTCTCGCTGCTTCTTCTCTCCTTCTCTTCTCTTCGTTCCTCCGTTCGGGTAGGCACTTTTAGTCCCCATTCAGAGGAAGAATAGGAAGAGAAGGAGAAGGAGGGGTTTGATGTGTGGTCGTTCGTTTCTCATCGGGGTTTGACCAATTGATTGCTCTAACGACAATCAGTTCGATGTAATCAAAGAGCACCCTAGTGCTAACAAGTTTTGCATGTACGCAGTTGAGTAATGGGTACTGTGGCTAATGCGAGAGAAGAAACACTTCGGCCTTTGTGACGTAGACCATCTTCTTGTGCAACGAATGATCCAGATAGGAGATGAGGCCGTAAACTTCGTTTGTCATGAGCCCCCTTTGTCGTTTTCTTGTTCAGAGATAAGTACCAATAACGAGAGAAGGAGGTTATGAGTTTCGAGAGGAGATATAGGAGCAGCCATTAGAAAGAAGCATGTAGGAGGAGGAGGCCTCACGTGAGAGACCAGTCTTATCTATTGTCCACTTTTTTACGGGAATTGTTCACTCGTTCAGCGATAACATTTTCAAATTCCTTCCTAATTCTTGCCTAAAAAGGTAGAATTGGTCTTTATCTTCCCGCATGAATAGTACAGAGTGTGCAAACACACCATTGGAAGAGTTGGTCCTTTCTCATTAAAGTGATATCCGATATCCTTCTCTCTTCTGACGTCGAAGTGTTGACCTCCGAATTCCGTTGGAAGTTGGGAAGAAGGTGATATCACATCGTTGTGACACGCTCCAGCATGGTGTTCACTTGTCTTCCCTGTAGAGAGTCGAGGGGGCATCTCCATCCTCCCCCGTACTCCCTCACTGCTTCTCCCCTTCAATCCCTTCCTGTCTCTTCTCGTCGTGTGAACTCCTTTTCTCCTGCTAATCGACACAATTTTTGCTGTGCTACGAGAACAAATAAGTGTGAGTCAGTGGGCGAGAAAGGAGGAGGGAACACTCGCTTATCCGAAAGGAGAGTTATCACCTCCCCCACGAGTGATTGTTGACTGAATGGTTATCAGACTATGTGCAATCAGTGTGGGAGTCTGTTGGGGGAGAGAACATTGATGTTGCAAGAAGAAGTGTTTACGAAGTATCATCTCTTCCGTTTTGATTCCTCCAATCCAATCACTCGAGACGCCTTTTTGTAAGACCAAAGCGCAGTTTGCCCTTCGGATTGAACGAAGAGCAGAGCATCGTCCCATTGCTTCGATTTCATCTTCGTTTGAGACGAGTCGTTCAATCGATCGATACTGTATCTCGAGGGGTACGGTAGATGGATCGATAACTGGGTGATCTACCCGATCCCCTCCGTCCCTCCGTCTCTGCGTTTCTTCGTTGCTCTAAAACACACAGAAGAGGGGAGGAGTGAGTGATGTTCCCCTCTTCTACTGTCTGTAGCTAGACGTCCTTTCCACCCATCCATCCACATCCATTATTGTACCGTAACCTATTCGAATACCGTAATCCTATTTGTACCGAAATCTGCGAAAGTGATACTCGTTGACCCTCGTAAAAGATCTATCATCACTTGTTCTTCGATCTCATTCGATGCTCCACTAGAAAATCACTGCAGTAATCTATTCTATATCTATTTTGGACCCTGATTGCTCTCCATTCTTGTAACTGTTCAACATGCATCACTAACGTGCTATCGTTCACCCATCTATCTCTTTCACTCTAAATACTTCTTCTTCCAACATTTTTCGCTGTTTACTCGCTTCCAAACCGGTTCGCAGTCAGCTGATCTCTCACTAAATTTGGTATCTTTTAGTAGCAAAAATCGCTGGTTGTCCGGGTCGGACGAGCGAGAGAGCGTGGACTCGTGAAGAGACGAGCGAGAGAAGCAGAGAAGGCGGGAGGAGTGAGGCAGTCCCCTCCCTCCGCCCCCTCTTCCCTCCCCTCCCTCTCTTAGAAGGAGAGATACACAGAGTAGAGAGGTGTGAGTGAACTCAGTCTCACGGCCCATGCGACCACTATTGTAGGTGAGCCATTCTGCGATACTTGGAATACGGTAGGAGAAGGATTACGGTAACGATGTGCTTGCAGATCGATAATGGTGCTTCGATGGCGATGCGTAGTGGTACTGATGGTGGTAGCGCTCACGAGAGTAGTAGAGATGAAGGAGGAGAAGATTTGTCCAGAGGTCAGATTCATTCATAATCATAAAATTATGTTCATTCCATCAATTTGTTCATGAAAAATTCAATTTCTCGAGATTTCTTGGATTAGTAAAGGTTCTGAGTTGATTCTATTCTCATTTTTGCAGAAATAAGAAAGATAGGAATTCCTAGTACTTCTTGAGCTATCAATTCGCAGGTGTGTCCCTCCTCCTGTCCCGATGACGACAATCTAGCTGCGTGCAAGGATCGGACGAAAATCGACGAGTGCGGATGCTGTGAGGTCAGTGTACGGTAGATCTCGATTACGGTAGCGTTGAGAGTATTGATCGGTATCGTTGATCTATGTTGCCTTCTCGCGCATCTCACTCTTCCTGTGTATTTTCTTCTCCATCGTGAACTATCTGTCTATCAAGAGGGTCTTCGTCTCTTCCCTTATCTTCCCTTCCTCCATCTCGATTCTTTCTTCTCCTTGGATAGAAACACAACAAAGCACTCGAGACACAGTCTGGCGCCAGGATCAGCTGATGGATACTTTTTGTTAGGGCAACTTATGAGGATGACGTCATTCATAGGCAATCCTCTGAAGGTAGAGGATGGTAAACGGGTGTTGATCATAGTAGCTTCCTGTTGATGAGGGGAATTTGACCCGTGGTATCGAGGGTGCCGAAAGGGGTAAGGGACCCTTCCATTCATCGCCTTGTTTTGACTCGTCCCGTTAGTGGGAAGGTAAAGGGTGCGCGAAATGAGAAGTCATAAATAGTCAACGGACGAGGTGGAAAAAAAGAGGAGATAGATCAACAAGAAGATGTTGATAGGGGAGTAGTCACTGTTGTAGAATCGATGTTACATCATTCTTGAAGTGGGTGAATGATAATAGCTGAAAGAAAACGTAGAAAGTTCAGTTTTCCCGATTGTTGCATAGACCTTCTTTCCACTTTTCGTCACTCATCCATTTCCCGGAAGAGAGAGAGAACACCTCTGATCTACTCACTTCTCCTCTCCTCTCTCCATACCATTTCTCTGCACTCTCTCATTTTCCCGTGCTATCTCGTCCTCTTTCCTATCTCTGCCTCCTCCTCAGCGTTCCGAACCCTCCTTCTCTGATTCTCTGCACTCTCCTCGATCCTCACACTCTCTTCTTCTCTCTCACTCTGCACTCTCTTCATTTCCCGTTGTATCTCTCACGTGGCGTCCGAAAGTCGGAGAGGACGAAGCTTCTTCGTCTTTGTTTGAACGTCGAAAGAGACAGGAAGAGAAGAGAGAGAGGGGAGGTCCGTCCAATTCGATAGTGATCAATGGCGGATTCTTCGTTCAGAAGGGGATACTTTGAAGAGAGGTAGGGATAGAATTAGGTTGGGATGAGTCTGTTGGGATGTCAATACTTGCGCTCCTTCTTTTTTCAGAAGAATGCATCCAAAAGGGAGGAATCTGTAAAAAATCACGTGCATGGCTACTGTAGTTGCGTGAGAATGATTCTATGATTGTTGTATCATCTTTCTTTGGACTCGAACGAGTCTCTAGGATGGCTTCCTCTCAATGTCATTCTTCCGATTCTCAGAGTATCTTCGAGAAGGTTTCGAATCCTTGAGAGTGAGAGAAGGAAGAAGAGGGAAATGGTCTCTACTCCCGGTCTTTTCTCTTCTTTGAGTGCTCGCTTTTCGTGCGCAAAGCCAAAGAGTGAGAAAACATGAAATTTGATCTACCGCCCGGCTCTGGTCTCACCCTCTCTCCTCTCCCTTCAGTCAATGGCTCTTGCTCTTCATGAGCTGTCTCTGTCTCTCTCCATTCCACCCACTCTCTCGTCTTCTCTGTCTTCTCTCTCTCTCTCTCTCTCTCTCTCTCTCTCTCTCTCTCTCTCGGTCTCGAATCTCCTGGAGTGTTTGCCGTAAGTTGCGCAGCCATGGCAGTAAAAGAGTGAATCAGACGGAGAAAGAAGAGGGAAATAGAGAGGGATCGAGAGATGAAAGAGATGAGACGAGACAGAACACATTTGAGAGGTAGAAGGAATAAGAACCAGTCTCGACTCGACTCGATGTCATGACTCACAGAGGGAACACTTGATTCAGAGAGAACAGAGAGGAGAAGGAGACGAGAGAGTGTGTGAATCGAGGAGAGCAGGCTGAACAGAGTAATGGAAAGTTAGTGCAGAAGAATGGAAGGGATTTGTTTGGCCAGAAGCGTTCGCGCGTAGAGAGAAGAGGGGATGACGTTAATGTGATAGGGTGAACGAGAGGAGGAGAAGATGAGAAGTGAGAAGGTGAAGGAGGAGAGGGGTGATGGGGATCAGGAGGAGTGATCTGCAGAGAAATGAGCACGAAGTGATGCAGAGAATTGTGATGAAGCATCAAGTGTTGTCAGAAATATTCTTTCGAAATAATTGTTCGTACTGTAGGTCAAATTGCATGGATTGAAATGCGATGTAGGGCAAATTCATCATCTTCATTATCATCCTCACAATTTTGTATTCAGGTGTGCGTGCACCACAAGCCGGGCGTCGTGTGTGGTCTCTCGTCGGCCTGCGCCTCGCCCCTCCTCTGCGCTGCCAGGAACGACACGACCACCCCCAAGTGCATACAGCACGGTCAGTTGATGGGAATGTCGTTGGTAGTCACGGTTGAAAGCATAGTAGAGGCAAGCACGATAGTAACGCTGTGAATGTGAGTGGGAAGTCGTTGTGTAATCCGTTTCATCACTTGCTCTTTGGCGCGGGGGTAAAGTAATGAAGCAAACTGAAATGAAATGATTGATGTTATCGATAAGCTGTTTGATTAGACGATTAGTGGAGTAGAAATGTCATCATGATGACGGTTGATGAAAGTTTACATTACTCACTGGTGCTCAGCCGTTGTTTTGAATCCAGAGGAAGTCTGGAATGGTCACGAGGGTTAATTAGGGAAGAGGATCAGTTGATGGAGTCATAAAAGAGAAATGAGTATGAGACCCGAGGGAATGGATAGAGGAAGAGCGTGTGTAGATTGGACGAGTAAGGGAGGGATTTGTAAGCACCTGAGGAGGGTCATAAATTAGAAGTTCATCCGGGGAGGAACTCATGAATACTCGGCCTCTTTCTCCTCTTCGCCAGACCGTTTCCTGCTTCGGCCAGGCGGTCATTTAGTTCCTTCCTGTAAACGAGCCATTACTCGTCCATTCAGTCTTTGTGTAGGCGATACGCCCACTAGCGTGTAGTAACGACCATAGAGAAAGGATCCCCGGCTATAGAGAAGGGATTGTGCAACAGTCTGAGGGATGAGATGAAAGGAGAAAAAGACTACGCAAATTTACACAACTTCGCAACTTTAGCATAGTTGATGATCCAATTGTTGGAATATCCAAAGATTTCGTAGATTTTGTACGGACAAGGGGGTCCATCTGTTTCCCTCGTTTCCCCTGTTCCTCACCCATTATTTCCTCCTCCGTCTCACCTTGAGATGAGCGTGTCCGTCTCGAAATGATGAATGAGTGCAGAGATAAGAGGAGCGAGAGAAGGCGAGAGACAATGGGAAATGGAGAGAGACGAGAGAAGAATGGGAAGGAGGAACCGTTCCCGAGAATCATAAAGAGAGAAGAACCTTGTTCATTCATTGGTTCGGCCTCGTTTAGACTGCGTGAAATTTGACGCCTCCTATGCCAGTCGAATGTTTAGATTGAACCTCTTGCAAGTGATTCTCTTCCTTCAAAGGATTCGCTCATTCATTGCCGTATTCGATTCGGTTTTTGCCTTGCTTCTCGGTCTTCAATTTACTTGTCCACTTTCTATTCTGACCTTTTCAATCTTCGCTTCTCAGTTGTTTTTAGTCCACTCTCTTCCTCTTCCACTTCTTCTTCTCTTCGGTTCTCACTTCAATCTCCAACATTCTTCTCATTCTCATTGCTCATTCATTCTCGAGAAGAAGATCAGCTGACGGACACGGGATGAACTTTGAATCACACCGCTTGCTTCTCCATTCCATTTCTCTCCTCCTCTGGAAGCAAGATTGGGTTGGGGTCGGATTGAGAAAGAAAGGAGCACGCAGATGAGAGAGAGGTAGCAAAAAGAGAAGGCGTAGAATTGACCGGACCTCGTTTTTGTCTCCTTTCGATGCTCGAGGCTTTTTGTAGAGGAGGAACGGAGATTGGAGAGAAGAGAAAGGGAGAGATCAGACTAGACGAGATGGAGACATCTCTAGTTGATGCAACCTGCTTGTGCTTGTTTCATGTCATGCTTGATTTGATTGATCTGCGTGAAGTTGTGAGAGTCCCTTCGAACCTCTGAATAGGCTAGACTTTGTATCCACTTGTTTTTTCTAGCGAGTGCAGAGAAAAATGGTTGACATTTTTCTGGTGATCCTATCAGTATCGTCTGTTTTTCTTGCAAATGCCGGGCCATATGATAAAGAAAGTGGGTTCAAAGGGAAGGTTGATCGGGAGGGTCGAGATGTCCTCTCTCCCTCCAAAAAGGTGAACGAAGAAGTGACTAAGCTTCTTCCCCCACCCTCTCTTTCTTCCTCTTGATCCACCCACTCTCTCGACCTCTTCTTCCCATTGTTTCCTTCTTCTATCATCCATTTACCATTCCTCCTTGACTCCGCCCTCTCCTGGATCGTCCATCTCTCCTCTCAGTCAGACATCAATCGTCTCTTCTCCTCCGTCTCCATTAATTACCCCTGTAACATCTGCATCCAACTGATTAGCCAGTCTGTTGCCCCTCCATTCCTCTTCTTCTCTCCTCTGACTGATCTACTCGTGACTTACTCTTACTCCTTCCTCCTCCTCATTCCATTCTACATTCCTAAACGTCAAGTGATGGAATCTTCTCAGCTTTCCTCCTCCTCTCTCCGTTCTTCTTTACCTCCTTTGTTACTGCAGTTTTTGCCCCTTCCGATAGCATGTTTCCTTCTCCGATTTCACTCCTCGTCGAGAGGGTATTTCACCCTCTCTCTTCCCTCTCCTTCTCTGGGCTCTCCACTGATCGTCCCCTCTCTCGCGCACTCTCTCACTGAGTCAGAGTAGACACAACGACTTCAGAGATATGTTGCAGATATTGAGATATTATTGAGAAACAGAGAGCCAGAGAGAGTAGTCGGAAGGAATGGCTGGAATGTGTGAAGAGATCACGAGTCCGCTTCACACCCATTTAGTTTTATTGGATTGACGTGTTGATAGGTGGAACTCTATCTTCTCTTTTGGTTTTCGAACATCGGAAGGGATCGGATTGAATGAGAGAATGGTTGAAACTTGACACTCCCATGTCACACGACGAGAGGATTCTCACAAATAGATCACGCAAAGGTTCTCTCCGATTTTTCACGTTTGATCTATTAGTTCCCGTCTCGTGTTGTGAAATGAATTAGATCAGTTTCTTTCCGACCCGATATTTCAACAGTCGCCTGAGTCAGAGTACTAGATCAAGATTGGATAGATCAGATAGAGGAAGAATCTGGAATGACTCGGTTATTACAAAGATAGAGGAGGTGATAGGGAAAAATCAGCTGATTCGTTTCTATCTCTGCTCTCTTCTCTCTCGGTCAAAACATTCTGAACAATCCCTCGGTCTCGAGTTGTTTCAATTCCTCCTCCTCTCTCTTGTGACTGAATCTCAACTTCTCTGCTACCTCAGTAGTATGAACAATCACTCTTTGTTTCTCCCTGATCACTCATTCTGCATTCCTTCCATTCATCTATCTGTGTTCTGTGGAGACCACTCAGTCATTAGTCATTCTGGAGTACAGACTGAGAAGATGAGTGGTAATTAATCACAGCAGAGACTAGACAGTGCATGCTATTTTTCGTATTCTACTCACTACTTACCTGATCTTCATCGTATTATTGTCTCTAGCGTCAATAATCCGTTTCAAGTACTCCTATTATTGAGGAGGGGGTGGGGCTTGATCACGCTTCATTCGGTTCTCGAGATGGCACTGGAGACGTTCCATTCTCTCTCCCTAATTAGTCACATGCTTCTTCCCCGTCTCTTCCGACCTTTCCCCCTTCCACGAAACGTCAGTAGAAATGACGAATGAATGCGTTGAAGTGATTCCCCAATTCATTTCAAAGAGAACTAGTCCGATACCTATTTCTTCTTTCTTCTAACTGTTTCTTATTCCCTCTCTACGGCCATAATCCTATCATGCCCTAGTCCTCCTTCCTCATCTCAACTTGACTGGTCAATGACCAGTTAACGACCACCATCGATGCCCAATTTATCCCCCCCCCCACTCTAGTTGTCTGCCACTCTCTCGATTGGCAGTACTCTCTCATTGAAGACCCTCTCGATTCCGCCCACTATCTCGTAAGAGATCCCCTCCCTACTAATTGGCTGATTCGAACACAGTCGAAGAGAGACCTCCCGGAGTGATTTCCGATTGGAAGAAGTGGGTATTTTAAAGGGTGCTAAACGAGTGAAAGGAATGTTCCCACCGTGTTGTAGTTGGCCTCTAGGGTACTGTATCCTACTTTCCATCATTTGTGGGTTCAGGGAAATCGTCTCTTTCGTAGATATATCAATTTCCTCGTCGACATTTCGATGGTTTGCTATCTCGAATGTGCCAATGTTTTCATGAGAAAGACGAAGAATGAGAAGGGGAGAAGCTTCCCTTTCGAGTGGGTGGAAGAGAGAAGAAGAAAAGATGAGAGAGGGAGAGAGAGGTGACAAAAGGAAGGAGGATGGGGAGAATGTTTCTCGTGAACAATATTTCTGCAATGAAATGCCATCCGCTTCTCCTCAAGAGTTGTTTCTATTCTGGTCGCCGTACCGCGTGATATTCTAATGCATATTTCGAATTGATTGAACGTAACGCCCACTTCGTCATTCATATTGAATGCATAGTGCCTTCGAGTCTGTAGATCTGTGTTGGATTGTCTTGAGAAGTAGCCAGATGGACCACCCTCACTATCTCCTTCTCATGGTCGCTTTCATCCCCTGAGGGCATGCGAGATGTGACAAGATTGAATCAGCGATACTACATGCTTATTACTACTTGACATGTTTAGAGTTTGCAAGAGTAGAGGAGAGGATGGTAGTGCCATTTCGGGATTGAGATATCTCAGCATTCAGTCGGCCCCTTCTAATTTCGATCCAGATCGAGTGGCCGTCTGGCTTCTCACTCAGACTGGCTGTAAATCCCCTTCTCCTCTCATTATCCTCTCTCTTCTCTTCTCCCCCTCATCTTAGGCCTCAAATCTGGTAGGGATAATGAGTGTTGCCAGTAGGAGGGAGGAGTGGGTGGGTGGTAGGAGGGGCCTCTTGCATGACTAGTTTCGTTCATTCGCATTCACAGTAGATCCTACCGTACACCTCTTTCCACTTGTGTCAGCTTCATCCCTGTCCTAATGATCCTTTCTCTTCAGCCTCGATGGAAGAATGCGCAGACGTGGAGTGTCCGGTGCCATTCCATCCCCGATGTCCCGATGATGCGAGGTGAGGAACATGAGGAGAATGGTAGATACTAGGACTGCATTCTGAATGATGTGTGCTCGAAATCGAATAGGGAGTCTGTGAACCTGTAGCAGTTGTCGTAATTCGTCTTTCAATTAGGAAAGAAGTTCCATGCGAATGTCTAAACTTGCAGATTGGTGATTCGGCCACCGGAGAAGAAGAGCGATTGCTGTGGAAGGAGAGGAGAGTGCGTATGCAATGAGGAGGTAATATTGCAGTTTCCGTGATATTAAAAATCGATGTTTATGTAGATTCCATTTTCGCAGTTGCTAGATATCTCTTGGCCCTGTAATATTTTCGATAGATTAGATATCGGGAAGGTAAACCTCATAATGAATATGCAGTGGTGCTCCGTTCCGTCATGCGATGCGTCCTCTGGACTGGAGAGAGTACTCGTGAAAGATGGAGATGGAGTGCCTGGAAGATGCTGTGATAAGTATGAATGCAGGAAGAAAGGTCAGTGTTTGACTTTTGGTCTTTTTTATGATTTATTCTTCCACATTTGGAGATTGTGTTGAAACGTAAATGAACGAAGTTGTTTGCAGAACCGCATTGCCTCTCCTCTCATTGTCCTCCCTCCGTCCTCCACGAGAACGAGGGAGAGGAGGAGTGTCCTGCTGACTCGTATCGACCACCTTCCCGTCGAGTAGAGGGAGCTTGCTGTCCAATCCAACCGGGGTAAGGATAATCGGTGTTTGAGAGTTTCAAGGAAATACGGTATGCTCTTGATAATCGTTAACTGATTCAGTTGTCGCTGCCGTGCTTCGATCTGCAAGCCGGCCACGTGTCCGGAGGGAAAAGCGGTGAAGGTGACGAAAAGAGGAAGTGGCACGCCCGGAAGGTACGATAGAAGGAGTAGGAACACTGTACTGATCAAATCAATAATTCTCGCAGATGCTGTGACGAGTGGACATGTGTGGAGGAATCGACGACATTGGTAAGCGTCTGTTAATTGTGAACTCGATTCGATAAGATGGAGTGATGAAGCATAAATGAACTGTGAATTCTAGTACTGAATTGCTTGTTCCCAATAATAGTCATCATTGCAGATGAAGAGTTGCATTCGTGCGGGAGTGAAGTACAAGGACGGCGAAGAGTGGCACGAGAACGCCTGTGATGTTTGCAGGTGTGGGGGAAATCCAACGGAGTACTGACTAAATGGGGGTTCGTGAAATCTGTTCAAATTACTTTCCTTTCAGATGCAAGCGCGGCGTGGCTGCGTGCAGCAAGCAGCAGTGCAGTAGGCCCCATCGTCAGTTTTCTTTTATCCAATCAAACGTACATCTGTCAAATTCAATTCAAATAGTCCAAGTCATCAAACTTTTGCCACTGAATGATGCGTCGACGTTTACTTCATCATTCAATCCATCCAATACAGCTCAATGTTCGTGGATCGTTCTTCCCGAGGGCGAGTGCTGTCCCGTGTGCTATGGATGTCAGACGGAGAGATTGGAGAAGAAGAGAATGAATGAGACGTGGCAGAGGGACGATTGCACCACGTGAGGCTACTCTATCTATTCAAAGCGTTCAATTATATAATACTTATTGATGATAGTGCCAAGTAGAGTCCAAAGTGGTCCAACCTCCTCCATTCCAGGTGCACGTGTTCCTCCCATGGTGAGAGCGTGTGCGAGAAGCACATGTGCAGGACGGACTGCGAGAATCCGAGGAAGGTCGACGGACAGTGCTGTCCAGTGTGTGATGGTCAGTTGAAGGAGTTGACTAAAGATGAAATGGTGAAACTGCAGAACCGACGATTCTGACGCTGCCCTCGACGTGCCCGTCACTGGAGCACTGCCCGCTCAGGTGATCAATTGCTTTTCTAATTAGATAATTGTTTAGTGATAATCGATTCAATCCAGATGCGAGCACGGTCTCTCTCGAGACGATCGTGGTTGCTTCGTGTGCGAGTGTGTGTCGCCAGTTGAAGATGGAGAGGGAGGAGGGAAGGGAGGGAAAGGAGATGGAGTCAAGTGCAAGAGTCTCGATGATGCCAACTGCGAGAAGTTAGTTTATCTATTTCCAAGTTATCAAGAAATCTAATGAGAGTATTTTGAAACTTAGTGCAAAAAGCGGAGACTCATTCTAGTGCAGTTTCTAGGTGCAATTGATCCTAATCTCATCCCTCCATTGCAGACAATGCGCGCACGGGTATCTCCGCAACGCGGCTGGCTGCGCAGTCTGTCGCTGTGCCAAGTGCCCGCCCCTCCATCAGTGCATGAAGCACTGTCTGTACGGATTTGAGACCAACTCTGTCGGATGTCCCGTGTGCAAGTGTAGAGGTGAGTGGAGAAGGTTTCTTGTCCGGACTATAGCTAGAGATTGATAGAGAAGGGCATTCAGAGCTGGAAAAAATTCAGTCATGAAAAAGAGAAAATTGCAGCGATGGCTAGAATCGACGCGCGACTGTCGATTGCGGACAAGCTGAATCGGCTGTCGGGCAAGGTTGTGGCTCGATTTTAATTTCGTCGTTTGCAGATGCTATTGAACCATTGAGACTTGATGTTGATTAGAATGGACTGTGCAACACAAATTCCGTTCAGGACAAGTGCGTGTCTGTGTCTCCGTCGGGCAAGTTGATCGAGAGAGACGGCGGAGAGTGGTGGAGTGACGGATGCAGACACTGCTTCTGTGAACAGCAACAGGTGAGAATCAGATGAAGAAGGACGAAGGATCTGCGAAGGAGAAAGAATGGGCATGGAGGGGATAAGATTGGAATGATGATCGTCTCAGGAATTCTGCTCTCTGATCTCTTGCCCCGAGCGACCTGCCGAGTGTCCGGAGAAGGCATGGAAGCACGAGGATGGTGAGTTCCAGTCGATAATAGATATCCAATGTACCCTAGCTTCCAAGGAATGTCGATTCATATGGCCAATGAATCATTCACTCTAGAATTCGAAACAGATTCTAACTCTAGTTCTAAACATAAAATAAAAGTTTCAAACTCATTCCCTCCAGGCGCGTGCTGTCCCTCCTGCTCCTCCTCCATCCTCACCACTCCTCTCGAATCATCCACCGCCCTCACTACCGGCAAGAGTAGTCTCGCAGCGAAGCACGAGCATACGGTAATTAATTTTTGAATTCTTTCGTCTTGTCCTTCATCCTTGCAATTTTCGGTACTTTCTCACTGATACAGTTCCTGGATAAGTGATTCGTGAAACACCTGCTCACTGAATGACCCTTCTTGTTCAGGTCTGTCAATCTCCGGGCACGGGTCGTCTCTTCACAGATGGGGAGACATGGCAACTCGCTCCGTGTGTCTCGTGCACTTGCAGAGTCGGGCACGTGCTGTGTCGTGTGGCCGAGTGCCCGCCAGTCCCCTGCCAGACACCCCTCCTCATCGGAAACCAGTGCTGTCCAGAGTGAGTAGTCAGATCTGGAGATGATGTTTCTACTTGTAACTTTTTAATAGTGCTGAGCATGGTATAGAGAAGACGAAAACGAAATACACCTGTTGGTTCTCAGATGCCCCAAGTCGGACGTTTCCGTGGGCGATTCCTCGGAGGTGTGCACTGATGCGTCGGGAGTGGCGCACGCGAGTGGAGACGAGTGGAGGAATGATGATTGCACGAGCTGTGTATGCAGAGATGGTGAGTATTGCACAGCTCCTTGTCTCCATTTATATTTGAGCATAAGTGTGGAAGTAAATCTGATGATGCGTCATTGGAGATGATTTTAGAAATATAATCCAAAGATTCATTCCTTCAATCTCAGGCAAGGAGGAGTGCTTCAAGCAGCAATGCGACGATCTCGCTTCGTGCAGAGGAGTGCCACTCGTGTTGAAGGGAAGATGCTGTCCCGTATGCTCCGGTTAGTATCTTGTTTTCTGGTTTTTGAACGTTTTGACCTCTTAATTGATTAATTAGAATCCTCAGTAACTGAAGTATACGTGAAACATTGAGTGTTCAATTCAACAAATCAAAATATTACAGACGTGCTCTCGTCGGAGGCAGTGTGCACGTACGGCAACGCAGTCTACTCAGTGCACGAAGAGTGGAGGGACGGAGTGTGCAGGAACTGCAGTTGTGTCGCCGGTGGACAGACGGTGAGAGATGAGTTGGAGAATTGAAGGTTCACAGTAACTGGAAAAGAATGGGGAATTCTAGAAGTTGAAGAATTTGAGGAACAAGGTAGTTGACAAGCACGGATCTAATAGAAATATTCACAGGTGTGTCGTGAGCTGGTGTGCCCAGCGTGCGCGGATCCCGTCTCCGTCTCTCCCGATGCGTGCTGCCCACTCTGCAAAGGTTAGTAGGAGAGGGGAGAAGAAGAGTTTTGTGGTTGGCATTGAACTGGAGCGGGTCTGAAAGCACATTTTTTAGACGGTGGCTGGGCCTCCTTCGGAGAAGGCAACGGATCGGTCGTCCTCCCCTCCACTTCCAATCCCTCCCCGATGACCATAGTCGCCCTCTCACTCGGAGGTACGGTACATTACCGATCGAAACGGTAGTCGAGTTACAGTACCCTATCATATTCCAGGAACGGTGCTGCTACTTCTGCTGCTCGCTCTCATTCTCTTCCTCTACAGGAAGAGGAAGGCGACGCACAAGGTACGGTAGGATAGCTTATCGACAACTGGTTGGCCATCTAGATTACGGTAGTGATCGATAATCCTGTGGTAGGTCATTCAGAAGTCTGGCGGCGGTCTGTCGAAGGTCAATTCATCGGGAGTTCTTCTGACGGGTGCATCGAGGAGGATGGGCAGTCAGCCACAACTTCCATTGATTGCCGACGATTGGGAGGGAATGAAGATGGGAGGAGTGCAGACGGAGAGTCTACTCGGAACTAAGTGAGTGATCTAGCCCTTTGTGCGTGGTCGTACTATAATCTGGATGAGACCCCACTGTCGTAATTGAATAATGTAGTGTTAATTGATGTGTATGTGTAGATCATTTGTCAATGCCTTTCATTTGCAGTAACTCTGAGTGTTCTGCCTCGGTCTCCTCCTCCTCCTCTGGCCATGGGACTGGAGGGTCTCACTCAGCCGATGATCTGGCCCCTCTAACGGGATCTCCCTCTACTCGTCGACCTCCCTTCACTGCACTAGTCGATCTCGCACGTCGATCCACTCCCACTGCCTCTCCCAAGACAACTCCTCGCCATCTCATTAATCCATGAGGGACGGAGTGAGTAGGCATCGATTGTGAATGAATTACCCCCGATTCAGAGGCTCTGAGAGCCATCCCCCTCACTCAATTTTATATACAGATTGTAACCTCTTGATTGTACACGTTAGCCAATGTTCTCTCCTGCATTTTCACACTCGTTCTCATGTACATAGCTCACATTGTTCGTCGTCTGTTCTTACTCGTCCTTCTCGTCTCCAATCCAGTCATTTCTTCCCCACTCTATCCCGATACCATCATTGGTGCAAGACTTTCTCACTCTCCACTAGTCTCCATACCGGTTCATCCCACTTCTAGAACTACCCAAACCCGTCCCTCTTCTCTCCACCCATAGAGCATAGTACACCCAATCAAAACGGAAACCACACCCACACCAGCATTACCGTATTCCTCGCTCCAAATCGGTTCGATCAATCAATCTCGAGCTATACCGTATCTTCACCCCGTCTCATATTAGTGTCGTTGATGCAGCAATACTCCAATTACCTCTCTGTCCATCTCTATTCTCTTATTTTCGTTCTACACGCAACACGAGTTTCTCCCCTGTCTCCTCCCTCACTTTGCTCGTTCATTCGATCGATAGGATCTAGATTACTCGATGTCTTCCTCTCGATTGCTTCGAGTATCCATTTAATCCCTCTGATGAGCCCCATCATCTCATCTATTGTGCACATAGTTGGTAGATCAAAGTACGCATTCGAAACCATATTTATTCGTCATTGATTAGTCTCGGTTGTGCATCACACATTCTTCTTGGTTGTGTCCTACTGCTCTCTTTTATCCTACCTTTCCTTATTCTCATCCACGCATTTTCTCACCCCTTCCTCACATGTACACACGTTGATCGTATTTGCAATATTTTGTGAATTCTCCTCTTTCTCGTGTCCGCTCGATTACTCGTTTCTCCCAAACTGTTCGCTAATCACAGTAATGAATTGCCCGATTTTGTGGTGATTGAGACAGCACAACGGCCACATGATTGTTCCTTATTCCGCTGAATAAAGAGCTTTAATAAATAAAACAATGTTCCCCAGCTTTGCTTCGATTCCGAAACTACTGTGTACAAACTATTGTGTAAATTGCAACCAAACGAACTCGCCCAAATCCTTTTATTATATCTTCGGGGTGTTTCATTATTCAACGATTTCAAACATAAACGATGTGCTCAGTATACACGAGCATGTGTAGCATAGCCAACAATCTAAAGATGGGGTGAGGAGATTATTCTGTAAGTTGAAGAATGTTAGCAATCGAGAATGGGAGTGATGATGTGAGTGGATACCAATGCATTGGGTAGATTAGAGTTGGAGAAAGGAAAACGAATTGGACTACCGATAGTGATAAGAGCCGTTGCCGTTGCCTGTATGGGTTGGGGTAGATCATCAATCGGAATTGGCGGAGGATTTGTTAGCGTGGATGGAGTGGGAGTAGGCGAAGTATCGACTGGAGATGACAATGGGAAAGTGATGATCGGAATTGGAGGAGGTGGAACTTCCATTGGAGTGGACGGAGCTTCCTTCGGAAGAGGGTCGGAAATGAGGGAAAAGTCCTCACGATGGTCGATAGCTCTCTTGCGAGAAGTGGAGACGGGAGGAGGATTCTGCAGGGGAGGGGATTAGAGGAGACAAAGTAAGGGGAATGAAATAAGTGAAACACAACACACCTCCCTGAACATTCCATTCCTACCGGCATGGAAAGATTGAATGAATCGATTGAGTTCATCCTTCGTGCAACCATCGATCACTACTGTTGGCTGGAATGAGAATCAATCAAATGGAGATAGAAATACAGGCTATCTACTCCCTTCAACAACTCTAACCAGCAGAAATTGTGTCAAAACACTTCGAGAAGAAGAAAGAAGGAGAATGAATACCTCTATGATGAATTCCATTCGAAGGCTCTTTTCGCCGTAATTCCTGATTCGCCTCCATGTTAGATTTGACTCAATAAAACGGAATCGCCTCTCCATAGTTTCCCATTTGAACTGCGAAGAGGGGGGGGGGGGGTTAGAAAGAGGAAGAGAAGAGGAAATAGACTCACGAGTCTATTGTCATCGTATCCCATCTCAATAGTCCACAATCTCAGAAACTTTGGGTAATCATGGATTCTGCAAGTGCAGTGAAATGAAAGGGAGGGGGCACTGGAGCTTTGGCACTTGTTATCCCGAGTTGTGTGTGGGAGGAGGGGGGGGGGGATATAGCAAGTGATACTCACACGAACTCGTACTTCCTTCCAGTCCACGAGATAACTTCTTTCTTCGATGGATCCATGAGAATACTGATAATGAAGACCCATATTTGGCACGCTTTACCTGAACATAATTATTTTATTTCTAAATGATTATAAATATAACTTTACAAAAAATCAAACGTGCCATTTACTCTGGTGAATGTTGGGATTTGATAGATTCCTTGTTGGGAGTCGAATCCAGCCCAGCCATAGAGGATCTGAATAATTAGAAATTAGAGGATAACAATATTCAATATACGTAGATATCATGTGACCCCTCTCTGTATACAAGGTTATCAAAAACAAAGGTAAAAATAAAGATGAAATTCCGTCGATACTCGATTTTTCTAGGTAGGTTTTTAGTGATACACGCACTTAAGGAGTGCAACGAGTTTCCGACAATGGCAACAGCAACAAAATCAAAAACAATTAGCAAACAAGGAAATGTGGCTCAACAAGCAAGGAAGCGAAAAAGGGCGGGAAATGATGTGACATACAGTATCTATTCTAGATAATTGGAGTGTTCAATGAGTCAGGCTATTTCGATTAATGAATATTAATAAATGAAAAGATTTCGCGCGCGTAATACTAAATAAAAGTGAAAGCAAATGGATTAATGGACTCACGTCACACTTCCTAATCGTAGTCTCTCCAATGGCAATCTCGGTTCTCTCATCGATTGGATTGGCCATTTCGAAGAGAGGAGAGGAAGGGCACGTCTCTGGCTGGGGGATTCGACCCAGGAATGGAGAAGGGAAGCGATTGGGGAAGAGACGACCTCGTTTGATCTACCTCCACTCTCTCCATTTCGTGCACTCTCTCATCGCGAGGGAGAGAGAATGAGAGTGTTCTATCGATTGAGAGAGATCTGCAATGTTTCGACTGCAAGTGAATAACATTGAAACCTTTATCATCTAACAATAACAGAAGCAACGACAACTATCACAACCCAAGTATCCTCGAGATCGAAAACGGGAGTAGTGAAACTGGAGAGCTAACAGGAGATGATTCCAATTTAGGAAAGGGGATAGGGTTGGGGCAGTACCTGGGGCTATTGGAGGAGTTCTCAGGGGGAGGAGTGGGGAAGGATGAGGGAGGAGAGATGTGGTCGGAATGGTAGTGAGGGACGGATGAGCCGTAGCTGTGAGTCTGAAATGCGATGGGTTAGATAGGTAATGATTTCTAGGGAATCTTACCAATTGATGTTCCTTGATGTAGTCTACCAGTTTGGTCTTCGTCCATCCAGAAAGGTGAACTGACGGCTGTAATCAACTCATTTATCTCTATCTTGCAGGGGTAATGAATCAAGCATCGGATCATGGAAACTGACCTCGGTAATGAATGCGAAAGTATTCTTTCTAGCGTCGACGGGGATCATGATTCGTCTCTTGTAGCAACTGCGGAAGTTTCGTCGCAGACTGTCCCATAGACACTGAGAGGGGAGAGATTAGATAATGAATTTCCTCCAACGATAACTCACTTGTTTCGGCTTCTCTTGAGCTTGTCTCCACAGTTCAATCAGATCTTCTTGAGAGAGAACACTGAAATGAGGAGGGATCTTCATCTCCTACTTCTTCTGACTGACTCACATGAATTCGTATCCTCTTCCGGTCCATGAAATAACTCCCTTCTTCGTTGGATCAGTGAGAAGAGTCAGAATGAAAAACCAGTACACTTTCTTACCGGCTGAAATGAATTAAATTCGTTGAGAACAAATGGTTACTTCACTCACATTCAATGAACTTGCTTAGTGTCATCACAGGATGGGGACCATTCGGATCGTAGTCTCCGTAGTCTTCGTGGGGTCGTTGCACCTGGAAGAAGAACTCAATCTCACTCTTATTCCGAAACTAATTCCCTGATCGTCTTCATTGGAGTACTCTTATGAAGGCTATCTCTAGTCATTCATCTCCTCATAACAAAAGAACTCACCATTTTGGATGACTTTGGCTTCCTTCTAACGATAGTTTCTTCATTGCTTCTCTTCCTACTCACTGGAGACAGAGGGTCAACGTTCACTTCACCATCAAGCGAATCGGGTGAGGATGGGTTGAGGGAGAAGGAGGAGTTAGGGGTTAGAAGGCCAAACTGAGCTGAGAACATCATTCCTATATAGATGAAGAGAGGAGGAATGAGAATGAGTGAATGGATGGATGGATGCGCTAATAAACCCTCTGGTCGGAAGCGAGAATACGATTGTTGTAAACTTTATGATGAGAGAGATATGATCGGAAGCAGATCACTGCCGTGGGGAAGAATCATAGACTATGAGTCTAGACCATAGGGGGCTTCCGACGAGTGATAGACAATAGAGAATGCCCAGAGGGAATGATGAGACCGACAAGAGATACCACTTGCGAGTTACGATGAGAACGGAAGCTTGCGTTCGAATGGTTGGAATGGTCTTGAAGTGGTGATGAAGAGATCAATAGATGAGATCAGGAATCATGGGTGGTTAGAGATGTGGAACAAAGCAATATTTTCATAAATTATTTTATTCGCACATTATTATTTGCATTACATGGGAGTTATTCTTCCCCACTTGATGGCCCAATCACGGATGCGTCTCAGGCGACCTGACAAGTTGGATCTGAGGAATAATTTGAACCGCCTCTTACCGTTGAAATAGTCATCTTCCACTTTGGCCGGGTCGTCAATGACGTAGTTTCTATCAGGATGCTCCTTCGTGAGTTTGTTCCATTGAACTGGTAACTTCGTCGGTCCATTTCCATTCGGGTCTCTGAAAAATGAAAAGTATCTTATTGTTAGAAACAGATCTCATCACCAACCCAGTTTTGGCAAAGTTGACAATAATGTTGGTGTAGAGGTCACGAGTGTAGGCGTCCGCCTGAATACAAGAATACTTCAAAAACGTTGATTTCGAATTTTGACTCACTGCATCTGCGAATTTCATACGCTGGTCGTTGTTGATCGAGTACCATTGGTCCATGCTGTGGTAGGCTCCTAATATAGAAAAGATATGACTATCAATTTTCTAAGAGCAAGTTTTTCTCAAATACTACCTCGCATATCGATAAAAGGAACAGCATTTCGCGTGAACGCTTCGTTGTATCGCTTGAAGTTGAACAGATAAATTGGCGCTTTTGGATCGTCACCTGAAAATTTAGTAAAACTTTACATTAGTCATTTTGAAAGCTCACCGTTCTTCTTCAGGAAATACTCGACCTCATCATAGACAACTGATCCCATAATATATTCTCCGAATGCCTGTTTAACTATAATAAGTTTAGAAGTGAATCTTATGCAAACCTTGTCGAAAGCAACTTTCGATGCCATTGCTTTGTTCCTATCATCTGTATCATTTACACGATTATTTCCGAAATCGTCATATTCTTTTAGTAGAGCTTGCTCCACATTATAGCGGTCATCAATCTAAATAAATCAATTTGCAAAAATGCCAATTTATTCGTTTTATTACCTGAGGAATCATCCACTCCAATATATGACGCATGTTTTCTCTCCAAGTGAGAACATCCTTTGGGTTTGCGAACTTGGTGGTGAAACCGGCTCCCTCCAGATCGGTTAGTCCAACAATCATCGGTTTTTTAGGCGCCTTCCCACGGAGTTCCTAATTTACAAATATTCTGCACCACTTTAATTCATTCAAACCTTTATGTTGTCCTTGAAAAGCTTGCCATCAATAACGGGGGACCAGTCTACAATGAGAGACACTGAATTATTTCAAGGCCAAACAAGGGGCTTACCGAGCTTGAAGTTCGAGATTGAGTCTTCGAAGAAATCTTGGAATCCGGTTTCGATCTTCGTTGCATTTCCCTCGGTGATAATACTCTCACGCATCTGAACGATTGACTAGTTCATTAGAGAAATCCCTTCTTCTCACTTTCTGAGGAGTGCTCGCATCGAGACCCTTACTCTCGAGGAATTTCTTGCAGCTTCCCTTGATATCTTGCTTGAAAAGATCACGAGCCGCACCAGACACCATGATGATCTTGTGGAAGAGTTCTAAATGAAGAATTATATAACTAGCTTAATCTTAATTACCAGCTTAATCTTAATTACTCACTGCTGGTTTCCTCATTGAGCAATAGCGCATCGACCATTGCAGCTCCGGCCGATACTCCGTACGTAGTGATGTCTTCCTGCAATTTTGAAGTTCAATTAATATTTAATTAGTATTTACTCACCGGATTTCCACCAAACGCTCCAATGTTGTCTCTGACCCATTCCAGAGCCATCTTCACATCGTAAGCTCCTATATTAAATGTATTCACAAGATGAAATTCGAAACATTTTAATACCGTAGTTTCCAGGAATCACTGAATCTCCAGTTGTGCAGAATCCGAGAGCTCCCACACGATATTGAATGGCCACAACTACGACTCCTTTCGAGACCTGAACAGGACTTCATTCACTTCATTCGATAGAGATCAGTACCATGTGTTTGGCGACATGGTCGACATTGGTCTCAAATAGTCCTCCACCAGAGAAAGCTCCTCCGTGAACGACAACGACGACAGGAAGCTCTGAATTTAGTCTAATTTTGTGGATATCAAGAAATATTCAGCTCACTTTGCTCTTTGTTCGATGGAGCGACGACAGTGAGATAGAGGCAGTCCTCGCTTGTTTCGCCTCCGTATTGAAGCTTCTGCCAGCAACTGCAATAAATCAATCAATCGCTTACGTTCTACATTCGAACGAATACCGAGGAGGCTGCCTCTTCACTTCAAGAACATCCTTCCAGTTCTGCTTCTTCACGGGGTACTGCAATCTCATAGGTAGATTCGTTCATCACTCCGACATCAAACCTCCAATCTCCCAGGCTTCTCAGCGAATGGAATTCCCTCAAAAGCATGGGCTCCTTCCTTGACGTGCCCTTCCAATTCTCCATTCGCTATCTTCACCCTCGGATTCTGAACGTTTGGGTGAACGACCAGAATAGGGACATGTTGAACTACCGCAGTCACTGCCACCAGCAAGAGAATCGATGATGCGGCGAAGGCCCGCACATCGATAGTCATCATGAGCTTTGAAGTTTTCCCAGAGAAGATTCTCGAGGGGAAGAAGAGAACGATATGGAATATTCACGGAACCACGCGTTTTTATGCTGCTCATAACACATTTCCCATGATGATAATGCATTGTGAAATGTAGTTTAGCTTGTTATGTTATGTGATTTTATTCACTAACACTGTCACCTTTGTTGAATTGGATATGCTGTGTTGAAATTTAGCGAATGCGGAACTTTTTATTAATGTACAGAAGATTCTCCTAAATGACAAGAAATGCAGTTGGAATCGAGTGAGAAAGCTCATAGTTGTGTGGAGAGAAGAGTAGAACCCGGTTGAGTAAAGGAGACATAGGTAGGCGCCGCAAGCTCCGCCCACTTTCTGTGGACACGATTTCGCCAAAAAACGAGACATTTGGCAAGCACAAGACGAATACTTGATCAATTTGAGCGTTCTAGAGCCGAATCGATAGCTAATGGGATGCTCTTTCGATATCCGAGTGGCGACGTGTTCCAGCTCTTTATTAATTAGGTTTAATTTAAATGAAACCAAAGAGCGAGAATGGGTTTATGCCCTTCTAGACATGCGACATGCCGTCGCCACTCGATTTTCGGTTGAGTATGTTTATTTGATTGTTTCCATGAAGGGAAAACAGAAAAATATATATTCTCCGAGTTGTGCTTCTCTTTTAAAAACATCGGTCAAAATAAATCATTTAACTTGAAGTAGGCATCACATTTACTCTCGCGGAACGGATTATTCGCGTCACGTTAGTTGACGCCAATTGACGTTATCGCCGCTTCGACTGCTTTGTTGTTGTTTTTTTCGATTCATTTGTATTCAAATTTGATATCTGTCTACTAGGGCAGTATATTCTGTGTTATCAACCGTTGATAGGACTCGTCAGTTTCCCATATTTTGTGTATTTTCGAGAAGGTTAGAAGCGCATGTTGTTTGCGCTTCAGTATTGCTCGTTGTTTCGTTCAGGCGATCGTTCTGCTTACACTGTTTGGCGTGTTCACCGCGTTTCTATCGCTATTCAATCAATTGAGGCTAATTAAGCATTTCCAGTCCTCGAAGATGAGCGACGGCGTGGTCGGCCGGGATTCGCTTAGAGAAGAGAATAAGACAACAACTGAGTTAGCCATGGAGGCAGTCAAACTAAGCGGCCTTCATTTCGATCAAGGTGTGTATTTTATGTTGATAAAGATATTTATATTATGACTGCTTGTTTGTTGTGTTTGTCGCAAATCATAATACAGAAACATACTTTATATTTAAATAGCTCAATTGATTAGCTTCCATTCCATTCTATCACTATAATTTAGAACTTGATTGACGTCGGTACGAGGTTGAAGTAGAGCTGTTTCGATCACTCATTTATTGTTATCATATTTATCTTTTTGTTCCTGCCCTTTGTTCCTTCCTCATTATTAATTCTTTCTATAAGTCTGCCTTTCTTCCTTTATGAATTTGGGAATGTATGGGTTTCCGTTTCATATGGATTGCATTTTCCTCTGTAATGAAGATCGTATTCATCATTTGCCAGCATCAGAATCCTAATTGTCCATGCTTGGTCCATACTCTCTTCTTTCATGTTCTTCTCCTTTGATCTTACTACCTTACATTATAATTTAATTGCATCTTTTGTTGCTCGTTTGTTTCTTTTGTTGTCATACAGGCTGGGAATACTGTAGTCGACGCGTTGATTACGGTAGATACGCCGTCAGACAGCCAGGGATACTGTAGTCGACGCGTTGATCACGGTAGATACGCCGTCAGACAGGCAGGGATACTGTAGTCGACGCAATATTCACTCTATTGTATCTATTATAGCTTGTGGTTAGTGACTGGGAAACAGTCCAAATTGATAAATTTGATAACTACCACCCCGAAGAGCGTAAAGTAAACAGAATAACATCCGCATTCGATTTCATAGCGATTTGAGCCCGCTCTGGGCCAATTTGCATACGAGATGCGCGAGGGAAGGGAAGGGAGGGAAGAGAAGGGAGAGAGAGATAGGCTCCGCCCCCTTCCTCTCTCGTCTCGCCTCTCTCCCGTCAAAGAGCGTGCGTTGCGCGCGCACGTTTTAGGCTCTAGCGCGCTTCAGAGACAAGATTTTTACAAACGGTAAAAAGTATGATGATACTGGGATCATGGCGGACACATTGAATCCACTTGGGGCACCATTATGAGAAGTATGAAATCTACGTTGTGGCCCCTA